>CM057822.1:93051029-93278529 GCA_030067965.1 Latrodectus elegans
ATGTTTTTGATATTTATGTAAAAGTTACCTAAATTATATTTTCTAAATAATGTTCATTAATAGTTATATGATTTTGGAAATTGCAGTTTCTAAAGTTTTCCTACCAATTTATAGTAATTGTATCGGTACAACACCCCGATAATGATTTCTGTGAATTTGTAATATTAAACATTTAACTGTCAGTAGAAAAAAGAAAATGATCTTTAATCCCAAAGTTAAAGAGAATAATTCATGAAAATTACTTCAATATTAATTAAATAATTACTTAATGATAATTACCAGTGAGAAAAAATTCTGAGTCAAAAACCAAAAATCACCGTTTGTATGAGAGTTTTTATCAAATGCATTTTTATTATTAAAAAAAGCAATATTAATTTATTCATATAAAAGTGATCATAAAATTGTTTTCCAGGAATATTTCACTGTAATTTTCAAAAAAGTATTTATTTAAATGGGTAAAGAAAATGCGATTATATAATGACTATTTCTTTACGCGACAACACCATTGCAAGGGTAAATAATTTTTTAAATAAAGTAACACATACATCATGAAATTCTTTAAAATAAATAACTTCAATCCAATTAATGTTACAAAATTTAACTTCTTATAAAATGTGTAACCCAAGTACTCTGTTATAAAATTTTTAAAGTCGGAAATTAAGGTTAAAAAATTTATTTAACTAAAAAATACACTTTATTAATCACATTCAGTTAAGTTATAATATACATTTTATGAAAGTAATACATTTAAAATAAGCTAAAAGCAAAAAATTAAATTTTATTTTTATATTCATTTTGATTATAAAAGGAAGGAAACTATGTATTGCAACAACCTAAATCATTTAACATTTCAACAGTATTGTAATATTCGATGTCTATTTTGATGAGTTCAATTCTGGACGATTTTGCAACAATGTAGCAACAATATAGTGCAACAATCTAACTCATTTAGGATTTCATCTGTCCTGTAACATACGATGATTGTTTTGATAATAGACCTGAGTATTTTTAATGATTTAATATACATAAGAAAACTTAAAAATCTAAGTTTTCTTATGTATATTAAATCATATAAGGAATATTTTATAAGGAATATTTTTCTATGGGTGATAATAAATTTTAGTAAGGAAGGAATATTTTTCTATGGGTGAATTAAGGATATATATAAGGAATATTTTTCTATGGGTGATAATAAATTTTAGTTGTTTAAAATCAAAAAATTTGTATTACTCGTTTTGCATGATATATTTAATTTCGATATTTATATAGATTTATAGTTCAATAGTTTATAAATATATAATGTACCAAATAAAAAATATATATTCTTCAATATTTGGTCGTTGACATATTCTTGTAGTAATATATCTTCCGTAAATTTTACCCTTATTTAAAGGAGTAAAACATTAATAATTAACTAAGATGTAGCAACATTGTTTCAAATCAAGCATTTTATTTTACAAACGTCCATTTAATATACACTTTAAAAATCTCATAAAATATAAGTCTAATAAATTTAGAGCATTCAAAATTCAAATTTCTAAAATTTTTGGTTTCTATTTTTAATAATATTTTGTTTTATGTTAGTGTTTAACTAATAACCAGCAGTATACTTCAACTGCTTATAAGTAAATACATTCAACAGTAATTTAATTCAATACACATTGATTTATACCGATATTCTTAAGTATTACATATTTTAACTAAATTTAATAACACACGGCAACTTTTTCTGCTCATAATAACTGAAGAAAATCAGTTATTGATGAATAATTTTAAAAATTACAAAGTATTATTTATAGGCAAATATACTTTACATCTTACTTGCATTAAAAGAAAATTTGTGAAGTTATGATATTTTGTTAGTAAAACAGATCAGGAATATTTTACTTTTTTATTCATAGTAAATTATAGCTGGTATCTTCGGATAAACATTATTTTTAGCTCTTTTAATTTAATGTGTACCCTATGTTTTAAGTAAGAAAGTTATCAACAAATCTTAAAAACTTAGTTTTACATGTATTAAAAAAATTTATTTTACATAACCACTAAATTCAAAAATGCAATTAAAAATTCTATAAATTAGTTTATTGTATAGGTGATAAAAGCATTGATAACGCTGAGGATTTTTCATCATACAAATCAGAAAAAAATGTTAGAGTAACTATGATAAAAAAACGCAACCTCTTACTGCTACAAAGACTAAGCTGAACTTCATCAATTTTAAAAGACACTTTTTAAATATACACACTTTCTTAGTCACTTTTATAGGATTAAGGATTAAACGTGATTACACATAACTTCTAATAATAAACTATCTTTTATCAGGGATCAGTCGGTTTAAATAAAAGCTGTCTATTCTCAAGCTCATTGTTTAAAGACTTACAGGTTCAAATACCTCATTTATGTTACTGTCAATCAGGAGGGATAAGCTACAACAACATGATCAATGATAAAGAAAGATAAACATGACACTATGAAAGCCCATTGTTACGTGGAAGATATTCTGCGGATAGTGAATACCCAACATTCAGGAGGTACACAATATCTTTTTTCAGCAGTATTACGACCGACAGCACATTGCTCACATCAGACAACATATTCTACCAGGTGTACTGCTGCTTCCCTGGTCACCGTGTTCACCAGATCTCTCACCAATCAAACACATTTGGAATGTGATTGGGCGTCATTTGCAGACCCTGCTACTGATTCTTACAGAAGACGCACTTCAGCAAATAATTGACAGGGAATGGAAAGCCATTCTTCAGGACTCCATCCGTATACTGACTGATTCTGTGTCTAGATATGCTGCTTCGTATAACTCTATCCATATTGGTTCGACACTATTGCTTTCGTAACTTTCATGCTAAATTACGAAAGTGGTCAAACATATAATGTGTAAGTGTTGTATATATATATATATATATATATATATATATATATATATATATATATATATACATATATATCAGATGTATGATATATTACCCATATGCTACATTTATCAAAAATAAGTACTCATATCTCTTAAAACTATAGTTTTAAATATTAAATATTGTCAATGAATGTTATAATTTCAAATAAATTTATGATTAAATTATTTGTTTTTTACTCAGAAAGTGCATTTTAATGTTAGCTGTTTCATACATTTTGTGTACTGTAAGTATTTCACAACTCTTGTCTATATTATTAAAAATGCAATTTTTGAGCTATTAAAATTGTTTTGAAAATAGAAAATAATTGAGTTATATTTCTAGGTGAATATTTGTATGTAAGTATAATTTATAACAGAGTTTTAAAAAATATTTTTTGTTTTATGTATCAGAAATTGTACATTGATATTTCCTTCACTTTATGTTTCCAGAAACTTTAAATTTAAAATTATATTTTATATCAACTCTAATTCATAACCAATTTTATATCGCGTATAAAATTATATAAATTACACTGCATTTGGTAGATCTATTATTTTCTTACTTAATTTTACAATAAATAAAAATGCCATGCATCTGTGAAAAAGGGAGAATTCGGTGTATTTTTCATGTCTCACATTTAAGTTGCTAGAGGAATTTAAAAAAAGGAATTTAAAAATTCAAAAAGTGCAACTAACTGGAAATAAATATAATAGAACTGTTATAAAATTAAGCTTTTAATACAATTACATGTAAATAACTTTAATGTATGGTAGTGAAAAATTATACATATGCTTTGAAATTACAAAAAAGGCCATCTGAATTATATCATCATAAATATCTCAAGTTTTCAAGTACTTCTTCATTTCAAAAAATAATTCTACATGATTAATCAATAGTAGAAACTTTTAAATAAAATAAAATGAAATGATATACAGTCAAGTTTTAATTCATCTGAATATTAAAACGAAGACCCGGATTTACTGTGCAAAAATAAGACTGACTTTCAGACATATAGTTATGCAAACATATATTGTTGTTTCGCAACTTTAAAAAAATTTTATTTTAATTTCTCTAACTTCTTTTCAAATAACATAGTGATGTTCTCTTAAATTTTAAAAGTTTATTTTCTTAAGGTTTGTCGCTGCAGTTCAAGATGTGATTTAATTATTTTGCACGTAATCTTACTGAATATTTTTCTAGAATAAATGTTTTCTTCAGAAATTCAAATTTTGTATTTTTTATAGCGTCTTAACTGGTAAAAATAAGTTTACTTTTACAAACCGTGCGTTTTATGCTTCAAAATACATCCTTAATATCACTTTTACTTTGAAAAACTTTAAGGTTATAAAACTAAGAATATTTTGTTTGAAAAGTTAAGGATTATTCAGGAAATTATTATAAAAAATATTCTAAATATCTAAACGAATATTTAAGAGTTTTTAAATGTTTACTTTTATTTCTATGAAGTTTAATATAACAGCATTTATTTTAATTTGTTTTTATTTGAAATGATGCAAAATTTAATTTACATATAATATTATAAATGCTAAAATTAAGTTTAACCGTTTTTTAATTTTTTTTTATATTTTTATATTTTAGGAAATTTGAACCTTCTTTAATTTACATACATTTTGCTTGAAATGTTTCATTTCATTAGTGTCTAAATGAATTTAAAATTATTTATAACATTATAAAATAATTAAACTGAGGAACAGTAAGTTAGCATTATGATATTATCTTATTAAACATTGTATATTTTGGATATCTCTTTTCACCAAACTAAATCATTATATTAATAACAAATCCATTAAAATTTGATAGGAAAAATCACATTAAGCTCTCGCGTTCATTCTTCTAATGATTTTAAGATTTTATCTTTCATTGAGTTTCTATTAGCAGATTTGATAAACATCACATAGGGAATTTTACATTATAGAGAATCAAATTATAATTTTAATAGACTAGAAAAACAGAGACTACTTGCATTTTAAGTTCTTTCAATAAGTTTGTTTTAACAATAGGAATAAATTTTTAAAAAAACTAACATTATCTAATAAAACATATTTTTTGTAGGAAACATTTTAGATACATACATAAATTTTTTTAATCATATAGACTCAAATATTTAGTTATTAATATTGATACCAAAAACGTTTATTTATTAGAGCTTCCACATTTTAATTAAATGTGTATCTAAAATATCTATCATTTGAACTGGAATTTTTCGTTCCCTGTTTTCCTGTCCCATTATTTTATTTAATTTAACAAAGTAATAATGATTACATATCATTAGTAATTGCGTAATTATTATCAATAACTTTCCTGTATTTATATTATATATATCATGTCTTTGATATTATTATAAACTGAATTTTTTTATAAAATTCTGAACAATATAATTATTTTTCATTTAATTTTATTTTCATTTCTTATGCCTTATACAACACTGTTTAGTGTGTGGTTAAAACAAGACACTTTTGTTAACTAATTAAAAATGTCTATTTTTACATTTCACTTTTTAAAATATAAATTTTATTTATTTTCTTCAAAAATATATTTTAATTCTTCTAAATTGTTAGTAGTCTTAAAACACAACTGTTTCCAGACTTAGAAAATAAGTGGATGCAAATGGAATAGCATATGAAAATTAACCATCCCAGTTTATGGTAATTAGTATCAAAAGTATTTTGCTGTGTATTTCCTTGGAGATGCTACTTACATAATTATTGCACGGGAGAAGTAAAAAAAAATAATGGAAGATACTAAGGAAATTTAATGAAACTTAAATAAAACAATGCTCTCATAAGAGTTCTCTGTAAATCTGAAATTAATACAAAAAACAGTTAATGTATGTCTATCAGTTTTTTACGTTCCACAGTTACGCTTATTATATTTTCCATTTATAACGCAACATGAAATTAAAGAAGAAATGGAAAGACATTGAGTAAATGATTTTGCATTTCAAGAAATTTTTAAATAATTATATTCAACATTTAACATGTTAATTAACATATTCAACAATCTAAATTTATCTCCTTAATTGCTATATTTCAAATTAACTAAACAGTAATTCTCATAGATATCCTAAATATTAAGCTTAAATTATTAACTGAATTTCAGATGTTATTTAAAAATAAATCTTAATTTTACAGTAGCTTGTATACTATGCATTGATCTCAAATATATGCAAATGCACAAAAATAATTATAACTAAGGATATTACATAAATTGTCAATTTTTAAGTTTTGGTTGTTTCCATATTTAAAGGGAAATTCAATAAAATGTTTTAATTAATACTCTGTTTCAAATAAAACATTTGTATCCATAAATATTTAAAATATTTGCTTTTATTTTAAATACAGTATTTTCAATTATTTTTCTTTTCAGAACTCTTTTTTTCATTGCTGATTTGTTATACGTAATACAGTTCATGCAAGTACATTAATTTAATATTTGGAATAAAATAAGCATATATTTTAATAAGCCTTTAATATATCTTAATGTAAAATTAATTTTCAAAAATGAATTTCTTTTGAAAGAATTATTTTTTTTTATCTAAAGTGTATTTACAGTGCGATAGTATAAAAATTATTTTATTACATTACTTTAAAATAAAATCTTATTAATTTATAAACATGTATGAAAACATATAAAAATCCTGGTGTTTAAATCTTACAAAAATACTTAATTCTAGTTCATCATGTCTACATCTATTTCTCAAAAATAAATGTAGACTTAATAAACTAAAGTGAAATATTAGTTGAAAATCAGCTTGTTTAGGTGTTAATCTAAACAAGGTTGTTTAGAATTTATAAAAAGTAAATTTATTTAAAATAATTTCAATTGACTCTTTCCATGTTAATTAGTTTCCTTCATTCATATAATTAATTATTTGATTTCTAAATTATTCATCATAAACTTCTTTAAACATTGTTATTTTGTAATTCAGTTTATAAATTTTGGTATAATATTTAAAAGATAATATATATCCACGTATTATATATAAAAGTAAATAAATATATAACGTTTTCAGAATATCTAACAAATACCCATTGCTTATACATTAAATTTCATGCAAATTATGAAATACTTAAGAATGTAATTATAGGTTACGAATATTAGTGTTTATTTTCATTCCAATTAATTACTACTTTTATCCAAATAATGTTTTTGAAAAACCTAATTATTTATATGTAAATTTGTCTGTATAGTAGCATGACATAATAAATACTAATATTAATTTCAATTAAGAAACGTTTCAGGGAAATATAAATTACCAATTTTTGTTTCTTCAAAATTGGAAAATGAATACATTGCTTTCTGATTTTATTTAGTTTTTTTAAACTCAAAATTTTATAAAAAATAGTACTTTTTAACACATATTTATAAATTTAAAGATTTTATTAATTAAAAATTCTATTTAGGAAATGCTTAAGAAAACAATTATCTATTAATTAAAATAAAATTAAAAAATTGTTTTTTCAAATTTTATGCTATTAGAATTTTTAAATTTGTAGATGTTAAGCAAAATAAAATTTTTATAAGAGAAAACAATGTATGATTGAAAAATTTTAATTTCATAAATAAAACAAAAAAAATTAAAAGAAATTATTGATATTTGCAGACACAAACATAAAATATTCAGAAAAAATATTATTCTCATTAAATTAGATTAAGTTACTTATTTGTTACAATTTTGTCTCTGATTTTCATTAGAGTAATATGATTTTTTGAGTGAGCTTTGACAAAGTATCAAATGAATCAAATTAAATATTTTGTTTATTTTCAAATATGTATCAATTTTCTGAATTTAATCATAAGCTGCATTTAAGTATAGAAAACAAAATCTTGCAAATAAATACCAATTATTCATAGATCCAATCAGTCAGATATATTTCATAGCTTCTGCATTTAACATTGACAGTAAAATACCATTCATTTTTTTAAAGAAATTAAAATTTCTAAATAATTGTTAAAGATACGTTTTGGGGTTACATTTAAAATGATATCAACCAACTTACAGTTGTTTTTCCAATCCATATAGTAGACCTTTGCCAATTCACATATTATGGAAAATAATTTAATTAATAAAATTTCAATTTCTCAATTTCAGAACATAAATTTTGTTTTTTATTTTATTAGAATATTGTTTTAAAATTTTAAAAAAATATTTTTCTATTAACAAATAATCATATAATACCTTTTTACCTTAATAATTAGAAGATAATACAATTAATACAAATTTATTATTCATGAACATTTATTTCATTCATGATACTTCGTAAAAACATCATCATATGAATAACGATTGTAATATATTGCCTACATAAGCATTTATCTTTTGATGATTACGAATTAATTTATTTGAATGTAAATGGTATGTATTTAAATAACATTATACATTTTCCCCTTCATACATAAAAGTACTAAAACTTTTAATCTAAGATTTTTAATAAGCAAAAATATCTAATGAGTATAAATAAAGAAGCTTATAACAAAATATTTAAATATATACTTATTTGTGTAATACGAAAAGATACCTACGTAAAAATATGTGGCTTTTATCATCCATTTTAATGTTCAAACATATATTTTGAATAAATAGTTTTAAAAGATAGATTTTCCCACTTACTGTTTGTCGATTTGTCCAATATTTAATTATACTTTATTAAAAGGAAATTAAAAGTAAAATAAAAAATTTTATTGTAATATTATATTCTTTGCCATATTTTAAAATAATATGTAAAAACGTGTCTGAATGGAATAAATAACTCATTATGTTCATTAAAAACAATGAAAATACCAAATGTGCTGATATCACAAACATATTTTTATAACTAAATAATCATTGATTACAACTTAACAGTGAAGACCATTCACTATAGCACTAAAATATTTTAATTCATTTTTCTTAAAAAATATTTCCCAGTATGAACCCAAGTACTTATGAGCTTTTATATATAATGTTTATTTTTAAGATTATTACAAATCAAATGTCAAGTTAACCACATATTTTTTTCCCGTAAATAATGCATTGGTTAGTAAATAACTAGCGAGAGATCGTTAATAAATTGATATGGAATTCATTGAAATCACTAATTCCAAATATCTTCTTTATGGAAATTTATGCCTTCTTACGTCTGCAAAAGGAGTAAAATAAAACCTTAAATGGTATGCATTTCTTGAATCACCCGTGATTAGTAGTAATTCATATAAATAGTGAAAAGGACGCGCAAACAAATAATGTGATCTTGTCTCAAAGTATATAATTTCCTGAAACTATTTTTTTTTCAAGAGATGGAGCGATTGAGTGTATAGAAAAGATTAAGATAGATTTTTCTATAGATAGTTTGCTGAAATAAGGTAATCATCCGGAATAAAAAATATTAGGAGTCGACAAACTGAAATATTTCAGATATAACTCGGAAATATTTTAGGACGCTTTCTTGGAAAATGGAAAAATAAATTCGTCAAATACTGTATCTCATAAAAACAATTTATCATATACTACCGAAATAAGATAAAAAATAATAATTGTAGTTAAATATTAAATTGAATTGAAATTTTACTTGTTATTTTTATACGTTAACACAAAATATTTTAGTTGGTAGTTCACATGTGATACAATTTGGGTATTATTTATTTACCTAAGCGAATGAAACACTAGAGTTTAATATATTTAGCGTTTTCATTTTTCTTTTTTCCTCCTGCTTTCATACAATAAAGTCAATAACAAGGTCTTATAAGCTTTTCTTTTATTATCTTTAAGCTTATAATATATAACTGGGTATAATTGTCTAACTTTAAAACTGCATTTCTGGATTACTGTTTTAATATATAATTTAAATTTTCATTTCCTCATCTTATTTAAATTTAGCTTCTTTTTGTCAATATTTCCTCATTCTATCAATAAAATTTCTAATACGTTTAATCAAATTATTTTCTGAATGTAAAATATTTATAATTTCTATTCTAATAAATTAAAGAAATATTCCATTAATTTTGAATTCCTTTACGTAAAAGATATATTCGTAAATAAGTTGATTTAATTTTAAAAACAATATTACTATTTTTAATGTTTATAAAATTAAAGAAATTGAATTTTATCTTAAATAAATTAATCATTTAGTTTTATTAAGTTAAATACCCATTCTCCTAAATTTTGAAACATAAAAAAAGACTTAACTGCTTCTCAGCTTATAAATGAACAGAAATTGCCTCTGTATTTAGCTTAATAAATCTTGATTATGATCAAGTTGGAATTTAACTTGACAAATCTTGATTATCTTGATCTTTTCCACTGCGTGAATTATTTGAAATGTATTTTAAGCCATAGATACTGCTTAAATAAGTCCTCATGTTGATTCATCAACAAAGCTTAATTATGATCAAAAAGTTGAAATTTAACAAATTTTGTTTAACTCAACGAGTAAGATCTCTCTAACTGAGTGCTATTGGGAAGCTAGAGACATGTTAGATGACTCTGTTGAAGTATCTTTCTGTGTTATTGTTCTATCCTTTTTATTTATTTTGCTGTAACTGACTATAATCTGCCATTAAAAATAAAAAATAAGTTTTGATTATCATGATTTTACTAAGTGCGTGAATTATTTGAAATGAATTTTAAACCGTAGATACTGCTTCAATAAGCCCACATGTTGATTCATCAACAAATCTTAATTATAATCAACAAATTGGAACTTATCTTGACAAGTCTTGATTATCTTGATCTGCCCAAGTGCGTGAATTATTTGAAATGTGTTTTGAAGCATAGATACTGCTTAAATAAGTCAACATGTTTTAGGAAATTATGGCCATGAAAGCCAAATCACTATATACATATGACAAATATTTGTATTTAAGGATTATATTGAATGAATACATAAACTCCACTAGAAACGACTTCTTTAAAATGTTGGTGTTATAGAAATCTGATCATTACAATATTTTTCAGCAAGAGGTTAAAATTAGATTTCATACATATATAATTAAATTTCTAGAAAATAAGCTCTTAATTAATTTAATGAATGCTTACATTAATTGAAATTTATCTTACATTTTAATATTAAGGTATCTTTTCATCATAATAAGATATTTATGTAATATAATGCACATTTTACTTATGTTTGGTATGTAAAACTTTATAATTTAAATTACGATTCAATTGAAACATTCCACTACATTTTAGTAAAAATAAATGTAATGAAACTGAACCAATAGAATACATGTATTATTCGGATTTAATGAGAAATAAACTAAATTGTAAATGGTAATTTTTTCAAAAAAATAAATTTCTCGTAAAACAGTATTAAAATCAAATATTTGATTTTATGTTTTATTGTAATTGTATCAATTGTTCATTTTATTGTAAATTTTACTTTATATTTAATTCACTATTCATAAATTTAAATTAAAATACTAGTCCTTTTTTTAATTTTTTAGCACGTATATTTACTGAAAATATAAAACCGTATACTTATTCTTTTTTTAAATCATTAAATATATATAATGAAATGTAATATATATCCACAGTATTAATATTTATAATATATCTATTATATATCATAATATATATTTATACTATGTAATATACTTTTATTAACTTGCAATATACTTATACGTATTCGATTAAATTTATATTATGGAAATTTAATAGTGCATCTTACGTAAAGAGAAAAGAGTACATATAGCAAAATTTTCTAATTTCTATATCCTAAGAAAACAGCTAGTACGTGAAGATAAGTTTAAGTGTAAAAATATTTCTTGTTATATGAATTCCACTTTGCTTTTCATCCGTTTCAATTTTGATCAAAATTTTAAAAGAGAAGCAAAGCTATACATTTTTAGCTCTTTTATATAAGAAAAAGAGATAGCAAAGTTCCGAAACTTAAAGTTTTCGCCTATAAAGAACAGATTAAAAATATTTCAATAAAGTAAATTCTCAAATGATGTACCAAAGTAAAAAAACTATCTTTTTACTTAGAAGAAGAAACGTAATACTTTTTTAAAGAACTCCATTCTTCCCAGGATTCACAAAATTGGCGAATGCATTTTCAACCTATTCAAACACTGAAGAAACATGTTTCTACAAAAAAATTTCATGTCATATATTAAAAATTATATTTTGTGCCTTCTCAAAACTTTAAATTTAATTTAATTGTATAAGATATCAAAAATAGTGTAAATCTATGCGCTGCTAAAATAATTATTTTGAAAGAGAATATTTTCTATTTCTACGTAATTTATATATTTATGGTGAATTAATAATTAAATCACATATAAGCATGCATCAAAGCGAATTACTAATGAAATCTTTAAAAAATTATCTTAATTGAAACATAAATCAGCAAAATTAAAACTTAAGAAATATATTGCTTTTTAATAAATGATTTTTAGTTTTATATAAAATTTTATGTTTAAAAAAAGAAAATATAATATATGAATAAAATTTCGCCTAAAATCCAATTTATATTTGGAATATACAAGTAAAAGTGGAATTTATTTGAAATATTCATATAATTCCTATTTTTATGTAACCTCATTTAATTATAAAAATAATATCAATGTTTGGGTTATTTAATATTCATTTCATTTCGGTTTTAAATATATTAGATTTTGTGTTTGTTATACTAATTCCATTGAAACATTTGAAACGAAAGAAAAATTATTATAAATACCCAATATTGAAGTCATTAATTTTTAATAATATTTGTAAATTAATTAAATTATTTGAAATTAGATTAAGATGATAACTGAAACAAGTGAGGCTCATGTTACATGTTCTTTCTAATATTTTCATTTTTGAAATAATCTCATAATTTCTAATTCAAACATTACTTTTTATTTGAAAAATTGAATTTGGATGAACTTTAATTTTGATTCAAAAATATGTTTCAGCTAGATTTATTATTAAATATATTTATAAAAAAAGGTATATACGATGTAAAATATACAGAATGCATTAAGATTTGCTTACATTTAATATTAGTCTCCCATGATGAGATTAATAAAATAATTATTAATGTAAAATCTATATATTTTATAACTAAATCATAGAAGACATTGCTGATAAAATTAATGTTATTATCACATATTTGTACAAAAAGTATAGCGTTTACATATATATATTTATCAATCACAAATAAATTTACTTTTATATCAGTAAGTTTTATCATAGTTATTTGTGAAATTAACATAAAATACCTTAACTGATAAACTTTTTTTCCAAACTTCATTCAGCGATAAAACATGTTAATTTCCTAGGAAATTATAAATGATTAAAAATATTCCTTTCTATAATTTTTTTTATTATACTTTTATTTTACATTATATAAACTTCTTAAAATATATGTTTTTTGTATTCAAAGAGATTTTTCCTTAAATTATCAAATAAATTAGAATTTTGCTTAGCTCATTGTTTTGAAAGTTAACTATTTCTCCAAATAAAGGTTAAAAAAATCATATTGAATTAAGAATCTTGAAAAAGTATTTTAGACCTTGTATGCGTAAATAATACAACAAACAGTTGACAGAAGAAATACGGTATATGGGTAAGAGCACATTAAATGAACCATTTTCTTCAACCAGTTATTATGTACACATCTCAAATAAGACAGAGTTAGGTTATATTTTCTTGTTATAATAAATGGATATTCCAAAAGGAGTGCAAATAATATCTCATAATGACTTTTCTGGCTTATCAATTTATCTTCGAAAAATGATAATGTAGGTAATAAAAGTTGCAAGTTCTGTCTTTCTTAGAATCTTACTTTCTTCTAACTAACATGGTAAATAATCGATGAATTAGTGAATTCTCAGTTTTTATCAAATTAGTAATATATATAAAATCTCAAATGATTATAAAATAAAGTTCTTTTTTATTCTTTAAACAATTTATGTCCTATTAAAGTTTCTTCTTCTATCGACAAGGCAGCCCAGACGACCTAACACCTTCCAAGAGCATTCTTTTAATCTGATCAATTTTAACAATAGATTTTCAATTTGTAATTCTTAGGATCTTAAAATCTTCCTCTACATTACTCAACTTCGGCTTTCTTCTCAACTTGGACCAACTCCTTTTTTCCAGTTTCCAGTGGTTTATAATTGAAAATTATAAATGTCAATGATAAAGAATCCATTCTGCAAATGTATCCTTCATATTACTAACCTTAATGAACTGACGATATTATCCATAAATTATCCATAAATCCATAAATTATTTGTACAGTTCGAAATTATCGATTATCCATAAATTATTTGTACAGTTCGAAATTATTACTTAATCTTAATAAGACGTCTTAAATCTTAATTTTCATTCGCAACACCGAAAATGTTTCTAGGAACATTTCATTCAAAGCTTAGAATTGAAAGATTGGACGCCTGGTCTGCTTGGAAATTAATAAACGGCAAAGACTCAAATTTATACCTATTAAATCTTTTTTTAAAAAATTATTTCGTTCTAAGCGTTTCAGTGGCTATAAAATGCTTAACGGGTGAGATATTAAGCAATGCGTTATTACTATATCCATTTTAATAAATTACTTTATTTATCACTTAGCTATCATCTTTTGCACATGGGCTGATTAGACCGGAACGTAAGGTTTAAAGTGCATTTGGAATCACTACTGTCATCCATGCCTGAAAGGGTATTCAAACCCAAAAACTGTTGAACCAAGAATTAGAGAGCTTAAAATTGGGTTGTTTGCTTGGCTCCAATTAATTTAAAATCAAGTAATTTTTCCTTCACTTGTAATAAAATTTATAATGCAAAATTCGCTTACTTAGAAACTACTTTGTTAAAGTGTTTTAAAATTAGAATTATTTTTTTGCATTGAAATAAAAATAATATGACACAATAATATAAATAGATGGAAAATAATACATACAACAAAATTGCTTATGATTAGATTTTCTAACAAAGAGAAGTACATTTTGTGAACTGTTCATATTAAATTATTTAAGAGTAAATAAAATTTTAGTATGAAAATTTAACTTAAAATATACAATTTCTACAAGATTTAAAATAAAAAGAACAATATTAATTACCCAAACATAATCGACAAACCACACAAGTCCACTGAAATCTGTTGTTTAGGATAAAAAAAAATTTAATCATACTTTAACTGTAGTGAAGAAATTTTTATGTAAAAAAGTGTCACTCTAATATTTCAAATCTATAGTTACATATTCTTGTAAAACAAACAAACAATTACAAAAATTATTTGTCCTGGACAACAACGTTTATCATGCTAATTATACAAATTTTGTAAAAGGTTTTCATTTTAATACAAAACAACAGTAGAGACTTGCATAACAACTTCATAAATCATATTACAAAAAGCGCTTAAAAACGATGGCACTTATGCAAAATTAAGATGATTAGAATGGTGTTATAGTTTTCACTTGATAAAAAGCAAATTAAAAAGTATTATTTATTATAAATTAGTTTAGAAAATTATCATTAGTTGTAAAATTAGTATTATACGTTATTTTTAAAAGAAAATAAATGAAATCGATTTTCAAGGTTATCATGAACAGATGTCAGACTTAAGGCGTTATAAAAATGGAGTGCTCTTGAAACCACAACGTCTCCGCAAATTTCATCTTCGATTTTTGTAAAAGAAAGATGTTATGAAATAAAAAACACTTGAATTATGTCAAGGATAGCGATATTTAACGCATATAGGACATATCTTCATGTTTATTATATTATGTTTTCGCTTCTAAATTTTCCCAGCTTCTCAAATCTTACTTTGCATCTGACATTTGTCATATTTGGTATGGCTTTAAAATATAAAATAACGTCTTTTTTCATATCCACATGAAACATATTTAAAGAAGATTAATTAAAAAAAATAATTAACTTATTAAATAAGTGGCCAATTATGCGGGGTTTATTTATATAACATACTCTAAATGAGAACTCTAATCATTAAATGCATGTTCTCTATAGTATATATTCTCTCTATCACACAATTCTATATACTATTCTAGTATCTAGAATACATTCTTGACAGTGCAAAGAGAAGAATCAAGTTTAATGTTTAGTTAAAATGGCTGTAATTTTGGCTTGATTCTACATGCTATTTTATTAATGCATTAGGAGTAATCAATTGTAATCCTATATCGTAACAATTTTAACTGATATTAAATATACGCAACATTAATTTACCCATAATTGATAAACGACTTGTGATGACGCTTTTATTTCTGTATATCTTTCAAAATTAGATGAGAAAATTAATTTTAAGTTTTATTAAAATACATATTTGAGATAATAATTTAATATTTTCAATAGTCAAGTTACGTAAAATTGTGTTTATATTAAAAATGTATGTCATTAAGGATATTGTGTTGTTCTTAAAGAGAACAAAAACTGTATGTATTTAATACATTGAATACTTTTATTAAACAAAATACAAAAAAATGAGCAAATATTAGAAAATTGGTAATGTTAAAAATATTTTTATTTCATTATTACACTTAATTGTAGAATGAAACAATTATTCACTTGAATTTTGGAAATAAAGTGTTTTATAATACAATACACTTAATTTTAGATATCTAAAATTAAATGCTTATAATAAAATATTATATTTTAAGCTTATAACAGTAATGATCAATAACAATCATGCAAGACATTTTCCTGATTTTTTTGTTGGTTATTACTGAACAAAATTTCGAAAATATTCTTAAAAAGGAAAACCAAATTTTAACTTTTTTGTGATATAATTTCCTTAAAATTCATTTCCTTTAATTTTGTGTACTTCAAATTATTTTGAAATGATTTCATTACAAGTTCTCAATTTTAAAATGTTTTATTTCCATTTATTTTGAGATGCTTATGAGCCTTATGCTGCTTTTTAAGTAAACAATATTCATTAATTTTATGGATGAAAATTTTTGATATTTTTGTTAATTTATATAATTCAAATGTTTCAATATTAAATACGATTTGATATATAAAATTTTGTTACTTTAATATATGAAAGTTTTTTTAAACACTGGAATAATCAATATTTTACCTTTCTTTTTCTCTCAATAGGTAGCCTAGATTGAAAAGCTGTTTCTGAGAAATACTTGGGAGACGAAATATAGTGCAAATAAATTTTTCTACTATTTGCATGTCATAGCAATGGAACTGTAGGCAGCTTCCATAAAAATTCATTGAAGGATGTTCTTGGAGATAGCACAAGAACAGAATCTAAATATTGTAGATTAACATCAACTTACAAACCAATTAGAAATTAAAATACATTTCCCCCTACTGATCATAGTTCCAATAATGGTCATATTGTAAGCATTATTTTTTCTTCGACATTACGAAGCATATAATCTTAAAATTGTATGGTGATTCATTCAAAAATAGAATTTCCTGGAAAATATCAAAAGAGAAACTTAAATATTGAAAAGAGAAAAACTAGAACAATTAAATATTTCATCTCTGAAATCAAGAATGCAGAAAGCAGATTTATAACATTATATATCCATTTTTCCCACATTTAAGAATTACCTTTATTAATAATATTTATGGTCAAATTCGAGGTAATCATTGACAATACATTATATTTTGAATTTTAAAAAACATTCGCCTTGACAAATCATTAAAGTAAAAGTTAATAAATTATTTTCTTGGATTTCTACCTGTGTGTGGTTGAATATATTTATTTATAATCCTAATGCTTTACTCATCCTTATTAGGCTGAGTTGGAAAATATCTGACTTCAGAATCTTTAGTCCAACTCATTGCAATTTTAATTTAATTTTGAGATGAAGATGCTAATCATGAGTTACAATCTTTTTTCGTTCATTTATTCGAAGAAAATAAAATGACTAACTAAAAAGGAAACAATTTACAAAGATCTGTAATGAATCATATTTGAATAATTGTTTTAAAATATCTGAAAAATTGTTCTTAGAATAGTTTTGTTAATCTGTTAAACAAATTCCGGGAATTAAAATTTCAAAATCCTGCTCTTTAAATAAGTACAATGTATGCATAATAATTCTTCTCATTTAAAGTACAACAATCTCTGTTTTTTTATGCGTAAAATGATATCTATGCATATATTTTACATGTCATTTCAATGATTTTATTAATTCTTATGATAGATGAATTTTCATATAGTTAATTCTAAAACCAATTTTTAAATTGCCTTCGATGAAATAATTGAATTCCATAACTATTTTCAAATGTGAATTCTTTTCTTTTAGTCTAAATTTGTTGCATATCAGCACAATTGACAGGTTTTATACTTAGTTATTTATATATATATATATATATATATATATATATATATATATATATATATATATATATATATATATATATATATATATATATATATATATATATATATATATATATATATATATATATATATATATATATGTATGTATGTATGTATGTATGTATGTATAATGAAAATAGTGTATGATATAATGAATACTCCGAAACTAAATGATTGATTGTCATTAATTGAAATTTATTTAGAGAAATACACACATGCACATACTTTTCGTGTTTTTTCATCATCAATATAGTGAAATTCCAGTTTAATAGCAATAAAGGAAACCTATTATTTACGCATGAGAAGTTATTTCTCTGCTAGTTTTGAAATAAAATATCACTGAATTAACCAATTTTAGAAAAATACTCCAAAAACTTGAATTTATTTTTTAAGAAACTAGACATGCTAGAAGAGGAATTTGCTTAAACATTTATAGATTACTCTTTCAGTTTTTAATGAAATACTAATGTACTGAAAAAGAAAATTTATCATTGATGTCTATGTAAGCTTTCGCTGCTTTAAACTCTATGATGCAATGCGAAATTTATAAAATTTATTTTAAATTTTACCCTTATTAATTTAAACTTCATTGATTATAGCCTAGTATATCAGTTATGAAACATTACTGAAAAATATTTTATATAAATATTCACCAAAGTAATTAGATTTCAAAAATTGAATTCAATTTTAATAATATCTCATGAAACAATTTATTCAACCTATTTGATATTATTTATCTTATAAATTTTTATTATAATGTATTGACCAGGGTGCAAAGAAAGTAAACCACTGAATAAAAATTTTAATACCGTGGTAACAAAAATAAATTTAGTTTTTGATAAATAGTAGATTTGATACTAAATCCATCCAAAGATCATTATGCTAGAATAAATTATAAGTCCTTTTTTATTATTGTTATGTTCTTTTTTATTATTTATTCATTTTTTCTTTTCATTAACATGGTGTTAAAGATTGAGGAAGTAAGCTCTTATTAGAATGCTTTCTCCGTTGAAGGAAAATAATTTTAAATTAAGAGTGTTGGCTGCAATTTTTGATTTTTTTTTATTTATTTTATTTTTTTGTGTGTGAGAAATGGGCAAGCAAAAATTTATTGTGAATAATCTAATTTATTTAAAATATCACAATACTTTTTTGAGATTTAGGATTCACATACATATCTTTAACTTCAACGTCAGTTAGAGAAGTAGCTGCGTTGGATACTCTTACAGGTAAAAAATATTAAAAATATAATATTAGACATACAATACAAAAAACAGGATCAGGAAAAGAAATGAATTGCTGTATCATAGAACATAAGTATCTTATTTAACATGCTGCGCTCAATATCCTCCAATCATTAAATTATATTAATGGTATTCCTACCCATTTAAATTTTGAATTATAATTTCAAAATACACTTAAGCTCTATAGTATAAATTTGTATTTGTATTATTGCGACATTTTTTTATAAACATAAAATACTTTTATAAAATGTAACATCATTTACCTTTCCATGTAGTTTCTTCTTCCTAAGCAGACAGCAATGTTTAATAATATAAATTATATTAAGCTTTAATTATTGACATAATTCTGAATCATCATTAAAAACTACATAATATATTATTTAAAAAAATCACACTGTATTTCTCAAAATTGCTTCTATGAATTTAGCTTCCACTAGGAGCATATTACACTGCTTACGCTTCTATGCAATTAACCCCTTGACTGACTTTGACGAGTCTGACTCGTCATTGATTTCCTGGGCCATCACAGACTTTGACGAGTCAGACTCGTCAAGCGCTTCTTTCGGCGGACGCCGTGCAAGTTACAATTAGATTACATAGTTGCTTCACTCGTTCGACGATTCTCATTTAAAAAAGCACACTGAAAGTAAGAGTTCAGTTTAGCAGAAGTCTCGCACGGTGAATGTTATACTAGCCAATATTTGAGTTTAGTAAAGATTATAAATAATCCCCGTAACATGTATAAGCCGGATGCATTATATGAAAGTGGGGATGATGGTGTAAATTGATGGTGTAGTTCAATTAAGCGAAATTAAATAGTTTTTTTTTGTCGCATCAAATTCCATTTAATTCGTCAGTCAAGGGGTTAATAGGAATTCTATTTCAGCATTTAGTGAAAAAGAATACCCATTTTGAACATGGTCTTTGCGAAGTGTATTAAAGTGATTCATGCATCACTTATGAAGAGAGAGTGATCTTTTTCTTTTAAGTCATATAATTTCTCAAAATAAAATGACTATTCCAATATCATTTAATTTACAAAAAATGACATCCAGACAACAATTCATTAATAAGAAATACGCTGTCAAAAGAAATTCCGAAAGTTGAAAAATTAATTAATGGAAAATTTTGCAATGAAGTTATAAGCATTTTTTTTACGAATATACGTACGCGCAAACATATTTATCATCTTATATTTTACTTTCTGAGACATTGAGAATCAACCTTGCATTATATAAATTTTGTTATTAATATTTATTATTTCATACCTGCTATTGCTATTCCATATCTACAAACAACACTAAGAGCATATTATATTGCATTCTTTTGTATTAAATTAAATTATATTCATATTAGTAGTGAAAATTCAATAAAATATTCAGTTGATACCTCACACGCAATTTACAAAAAATAAGAATATCTAAATATGTTTTTAGAATTGCTTAATTTCAAAAAGATTTTTTTCAAGTTTTTAAGTTTTTAATTCATGGACTTTATTCAGCTGAATTCCATATTTTTATAAATTATTTATTATAAGAATGTAAAGGTTAATATGATAAACGTCCTTAATTGGTTGGCTGAAATACAATCGAAATTTTAAGATTATTCAATTCTATGACATATCAGAACCTAGTAAGTTATTTTATCGCTAATATATTTTTAGATCAAATAACTATATTTGCATTTTTACCACTTCAGTTTTTATGTTCGTTGTAGTATGCTATATTTTTTCTGTTACCACATACAGTAAATAAATTGTTCCAAGAAACGATTATGTAAGCAATAACTTAAGAAAGTAATCCTATACTATACTTCTCTTATTTGTTTCTGTGAATTGACGTTGATTTAAAGCATACGTAGAAATAGAGCTGATTTTTTTAACAATATTTTCTTTTAAAGTACTTTGATTGACTGTCTATCTGAAAGACTTTTGTTTAAGGATTACTTTTTTGGTTAAGACTAGCCTTGATAATAAATATTAACATGAATGTTAATTTCGAGAGTAGAGAATTGAAACATTGCTAGATCATAATGTCATAGTCACTTCTCATTTGAGCTGAAAATCATTAAACTAAAATATATAAATTCACTAGTATTAATTAATTTTAAGCTTATATAAATTAAACTTTTTTACTGTTTAAATAAAAAAAACAATTATAAATCTTGTAAAAAATAAAAAAAGAAATTTTACTGAAAAGCATAAACCAAAATGACTGATTATTCATAAATCGTAAAGGAAGTTTATGTTTGAAATAATGATAATAGAATTGTAAATCATTTCAATATAAGTTTAAAATCACATGACTTTTCTAGATTTCCAAATGTATTAAAATTTTATTTTCAAAAAAATTTCAATTGTTACAGGATCGTGTTTATATACTTAAATTACTTTCAAATAGTTCATAAAAATTCACTTGTTTCTATATTTAAATAATTAAATAAGAAAAATGCACTATAAAATATTCCTTTTCTTAAAATATTTACAATTTTGTAATCTAGTTCATTATTATAATATTTAATACTGTATTTAATATAAATTCATTTTAGTGGAAAAATACAAATGTGTTTTCAATATTTATATTAATTTAAATTAAACTATTTATTTAGAAGCAGTTAAAATTAACTATAGCATTTTTTTACATTTTCCTAAAAAGGTGTAATTTATAACTTTCAATTGAAACACTAATTGCTTTGAGCGAAAATAAATGTACGAAACGTTACTAACCATAAAAATATTTCCGTAAAGAGAAATGATGAAGTAAAATGAATGTAATTTATGTTGGCTGTAATGAAAAGGTCTCTCTTTTTTACGGAAATAAAAGAAGGAACGAAGTTTTACATCAACTTAGTTCCGGTTGCTAAAGTTGGAAGGTAATTGTTCACGTCCCACGATTTTAGGAAGGCAGTTTATTAGGCTGGTTGGTTTCTGACAAAGAGCGGTGATTTTTACACAACACCTGTAATCATAATTACGGTCACTTTGTTGCTTAAAGAGCTTACTTTATTTTTTAAAAAAAAACACCTTTATATACTTCTCTTGTATATTTACTACTTGCATTTTATTTGAAAATAACTTAATTTTATTTTTATATAATTAGATTATTTTATCACATTAAAGTTAGATATTCAAGATAATATTTAAGATTTGAATGGGAAAAGATTAAAACTTTAAAATTTCAGTATAGCTTATAAAAATAACTTAATTTCTAAAAAATGATTTTACATAGCAAGCCGATATTAGTTAATTTTCATATTAAGCATAGCAGAATATAATAGGCTGTGGATAATAAATTTGCTTAAATACTTATAACATATAATGCCTTGTGTAATAATTAAACAGAAAATGTGTTATAAAATATAATAACAAAAGTGATTGTATTTCTTAACAAAAAATGAATTAAGTTTTAAGAGAAATTAATTTATAATATTAAAATTATAAATTAATGAATTTATAATAGTTTTGATTTAATAATTTTCATTAATAAATATATAAGCTATTTTGAAGATTAAAAATGCTACAATGGTATTTCCCAACTAACAAACTATACGCTAAACTCTTATTAAAATGAAAATTAAATTATGCAGTAATAACAGTTTTTATCCTTATAATAATATAAGCATTATGTTTTTTTTCCATTCAAAACATCAAACTAGATTGTATACTATCACACAACTTACAAATTAATTGAATAAATCAACTAATTTGTTTCAAATTATCAATCAAATAAGTCAATGTTATCAACAATCAAATTTTAAGCAATGGAAACTTTATTAGCATACATATCTTCTTAGTAAATTACGTGAAAAATTTAATATTTGCTTAGTAACAGAGAAAATCAGTTAATTTACAGATTAGTGAAACTATGCTCATTATTAGTTATCGAGTTTAATGGTAACACATAATTGAATTGTGCAATTTAACTGCATAAGTTTTGTC
The DNA here is from genome assembly GCA_030067965.1 of Latrodectus elegans. NCBI lineage: Eukaryota > Metazoa > Arthropoda > Arachnida > Araneae > Theridiidae > Latrodectus > Latrodectus elegans. The sequence goes on from CM057822.1 coordinate 93,074,413, forward strand.
TGTGTTCACATAAAAGAATAAATTGCTACTTTCAACTTTTTCAGTTTTGAATTTTTGGTATATTAAACATCTTGCTTAATAATTTACAAATTATATATCGTAGAAGTCTCTAACAGTCATTCATAGTAAGACTCGTTACACTAAGTTTAAACATGCTTGGGATATATTAATTTTTTTCATGCGATTTGCTGAAAGACCATAGATTTGATCCAAGACACTTGTTTATCAAATCATGGCTGCCTCGATTTCCTAATTTTTATAATATTATATGGTGAATTTTTGCATAATGTTTTTACATAAGAATTTGTTTCAATAGACATGGAAACTCCTTCTAGAATAACCATTTAGTAGTTGGTGGTTATGGTCTTCCCAATATTCAGGTGTTTTGCTATTCACATTCCTAATGTCAAAACTCTGCTCCTAACACATCAGTAATTTCTATACCAACATTGTAAATATCAAAATGAAATGTTTTTATAATTACAAAACGTACAGCTTTTTTCAATCATTTGATAATTCACTTATTTTGCGTCAAAACTATACTTATGGTAAATATATTAATAACTTTTAAGTATCAAATGTATATATATATATATATATATATATATATATATATATATATATATATATATATATATATATATATATATATATATATATATATAAATTCAGATTAATTCACTAGTTCTTAGAAAGGGTTCATGAACCTTATTGAAAATAGAATGGTGTTTATGCGAATGCAGTTAAGGAAATTTTAAAAGAAACTGTGATGAGTTACGGATAAAACAAGCAAACCGGGTGTCAGTTTCTTTCTATAACTTATTCGTCTCTTATTTCCATCATGTCTTCTGTATTATGTGTGGCTAAGAATTTTTAAAAAAAGGAAAAATCGCTATTTCTATAATTAGGTTAGTATCCTTGAAATTTTTCAGATATTATATTTCAATTAGAGCCCTTTTAGGAAATTTCCTATTGTAACAAAAATAAAAATTTGGTTGTTTTAACAAATATTTCTTAAGTATAGAAAATTTGCGCATGTTATGTTTTATGGAAGGTAAACTGATAAAAATGAAATGGAGAATTTGTTTTTTATTATGACTACTAATAAAATGATTAATCTTAACATTCTCTGTCAAAGTGTATTTTAGATAGAATAAAATAAATATAAATGAAAGAAATAAGAGAAATGCATCGGAGGAAAGAAAGTTTAGTAATTAAAGAAAACAGTTTTGATGAGAAATTTCTACTATTCTAAGAAATAATGTTTTACAATAATTCTTATTTTGGAAATATTTTCTTTGAACTCATTTTATACATTCATAGTGTTTGGATTGTTTATTTATATATATTACGAAAGATAATACATGAAATGAAGTTAAGGTAAAGTTAAGGCTTTTCTCAAACTAGTTCAAAATCATTCATTCCACAAATATAATAATAACGACAGCAATTTCAACAGCAAATAATAGGCATGATATTATTTCATCATCTAATTTGGATTGATTGTCTGCATGCCCTTTTGATAACAAAATTGACTTAAAGATACTTTTTCTTTTGTACATTAAAACTTCACATATGAATTAGCAGCGTATTCTTAAAGATACTTCTCTAATAATTTTATATTTTAGATGCAAGATCAAAGTTTATGGTTTAAGCGAAAAATGTCTAGAATTGTATAAATGCCTAGCCACCTAGTGAACGTGACCACACTAAAGGAGTTTGGCGCAAGCAAGTATTATTTTTAAAATTTCATTAATTCGCTGCAAGGAAAGTACACACATATACAGAACACAATATATTTCGATACACTATTTAATAATTTACTTACTAACTACGGCACAGGTGCCGTACAATACAGGCAGTCAAACTCTGAATTTGATGATTTTTTGCCGGATTTTCTTTTTTATTTGGCAACCTAGTTTTTATTACGTCGTACAGATGAAGATAAATAAGAATTAAGTTGAAAATTCAATTTTGACAACCCTAGTGCTTACGTCATCACGACTATATTTAGAACATTTTGTTCCATTTTCGCATTTTATAAAACTTATTATTTGATTAATATATATTAACGCTCTTTATTTACTATGTTTAAATTTAATATTTAGATATATAAAGTTTTTCAAAAACGAATTTATTACATCGCAATTACAACATATTCACGCAACATTACGACACAATTACGTCATCTTGACAACATTTTGTCGTCGCCAATAAAACTCAAAATTTGAGACACTGGATTTTATAGCACCTGTGCCTTAACTGCAAACAACTTACTGAATCGAAAACTAATTTAATAGTTATTAATAATTTCTTTGGCCTGTGTTACAGAGCAAAGTTTATCGAAGGAAAGCTTAATATCAGAATTAGACACTCTCAGTTTAATATTTGTATAAACAATCCCTTTTAAATATTAAAACTAAGGCGTTGCTTGAGCCAATATTAAAACTTTTCTTTTACTTTAAATTTTTTCCTTAAAATTTTGTTTTATAATTCCAGTTATTGACATAAAGTCTTAATTTTCTCACTTGTATTCACAATATATGTTTATTTGATCTTTGAATTTGAAAATTCAAATTACTTAATTTCTCCAGTATGTTAACCAAGAACATCACTTTCATGACAAATAAAGCATTGTGAAAATGTTTGGCTTCTGGTAGTAATTCAAGCATGAAGGTAAATCCGAATACCTGCATACAGATTACTCAAAAATACTTATATATAGAAGTATAATGACATTTATAAATTACTAGAAAAAATGAGATTCTAAAATAATGTCACAATACAGTGAAAAATGTAATAATAACTAAAATTTAGAAGTTAAAATTTCAAGCCTTGTATGCGTATTTAAAAAAATTTTAAAACTCAGATTGCTTAAATATTGTTAAAAATATTCATTTAATAAAATTTTATAATATTCGAACATATTTTAAACGATCATGAAAAGATGAAACTTCACGTTTTTATCAATTGTTTTAAAAATTTTAAAAGTTTTTTAATGATTATGTATTTTAACTGATGCTTTTAATTTTCCTGTAAGCAGTAAACGAAAAGAACAAATGATCGACTAATTTTGATTGTTTCAAAAAACAAATTAATATTAAAGGAATGGATTTTTAATGAACGAGTAAATAAACCGAATGTATGATTTAAATTTTCATTTTTTTAACAATTGTAACATTTTTAAAAAAATAATTTATTGTTTAATCACAATGGTTGAAAATGTTTTTTTTAATCTGAGTTACTATGTTGCACTACGCAAATATGTTTCTCCAAGTGAACTGCAGTCAAATTCACCTTATAATTATGTACACAAAACTGAAAAAATATGAATTGTAGTTTGATAAACATACATGTAAGAATTTAAAAATATGCTATTTTCAATAAATTATAAGTTAAAATTAAAATGCCATCAGCAATTGAAAAATAAAGTTTTCTTATGATTGAAATATTTAAGCAAAAAGTTTTCATTTTCTTTTTTAACAGTAATTTCTCTATTGCTTAAATTATTGACTTTATACTTCCGAAAGATTGGAATTAAAATATTCTTTTATTTTTTATACAAATAGAGATTTTAGAACGTTCTTTTATTAAAAAATATATTTTAAAAATATTTTATAATAAAATTTATGACAAAATCTCAAAATAAGTTTCCTATATGGAACAAAATTTCTGTTTTGAACTAAAAGAAATAAGAAAATATCTAAAGTTCCCAAAATACTATTTATTTTTGTTTTAAAATGTTATCTTTCTTTAGCGTGAACACATATTTCCATGTAAGCAAATAGATTAGTCGAAATAAGCTAAGGATATTTTCGTTTTATTTTGGATGATCATGTAAGATTGACTTTCTAAACAGTGTATGAATAGAACGTTAGATAAATTTCCATTTGCAGTACCAATATTTTGGTCAAATTTGTAAACTTAATGCAATTTTGAATGAAATTGCATATATATATTTTTTCATCAAACGACAAAAAGGCATTTTTAACCTTACATTTGAAGTAAATATTTTTAGCAAAATTTGCATTGTACCAGATCGTTAAAATAATTTATTAATATCTTTCTGAAAATAATATGTGTACAGCAAACATTGTAAAAATTAATAAAAGATAATATACGTAAATAAACAGCAGATATTACAAATTATTCCTTTTTAAGTAATAATGATGTTTAATAGTCAATAGCGGAAGTTACTTTCTTCAATACCAAAATCTTTTTCCAATTATTATATATTTTTAATTGATATTAAACACACAGACTGTTTATTTGTCTGAATTTAAAAGTAAGTTAATGAAGAATAAAAAAATAGAAATGATTTTCATCGTAACATACTTAAAATTCATTATCAAATCATTTATTCCCTACAAAAAAAAAATCTGTTATTTTTTAATATATTAAATAATTGAGTATGTCTATTGTTAGACAAAATCAAAAATCTATCATGCTTCCAAAATAATCAAATTTTATGCCTTCAAAAATATATTATTTGTTATTTATAACATTTTTAAAATAGTAAAAACAATTTCAAAATTATTTTTAAAATTATAAAAGCATAAAAATGTTTGTAGTATTTACAGTTAATTTCAATTAAATTGTCATTATTTGAAGACTTAAATACATATTATTGAAGATCCATTGGGTGTAAATTAGTCTAAGAAAAGTGTTTTAATACAATAAATTGAAAATTATTTGTGTTTATAGATAAATTTTTACTTATCAAAATTTGATTCAGTAAAAGTATTGATTAAGAGAAATTTGGTTTAGAGAATTTTAAAAAGAAAATAATTATTACATAAAACAGACAAATAATTGACAAGTAATTCCTTTTAAAGATAAATTAATTTTATCAAATTTAAAGTAAACTTTTTTATTTTGTAACAAGATATTATTTCTGTAATATTGATACTTTATACTCCGCAATATTGATTTTAAATGCTTTGTGAAAATTAATACGTAGTTTCAGTTTTTTTTTCCTGTTACTCCGATTACATTTGATTAAAATTTAATATTTTAAAGAAAACGGAACTTCAACCACATTAATAGATTACCACGACAGTCATAAAAATCATGAACTTCGTTTTTTTGGAATATCATTTTATAAAATAATAAAAAAATTGATAACCAATCCTTCAGGCACTATTCAAAAAGTAGAAACTGACGAAACTACACAATAAAAAATTATATACATTACATTTAAAAGAAAAAGATTGTAATATGGTTGAATGAAACTAGAAAAAGTTAATAATATCATAAGATTTGTTGTTGAAAAATGTTTCCATTTAATATATAAATCAAGGACATGGTAATAAAAATAAAATGAGGAAATAAAAATATATATGATTTCTATAATTTAGGAGTTTTGCTTCGGAAATCGATAATTACTTTTAAACATAAAGTAAAATTCTAATCATTATGATTATACGTTTCCTGATTGCAATAAAATACATAGATAAAACACAAGCTTAAATTTATTACAAGATAAATAATTATAAGGACAATGATGACTTTAATTATATCCCAATCAATTTATTTATTAATCATGCTTAAATTATCACATCTATAAATTTTTTCTGATGTATAAATAAGAAATTCTGATAGAGTAAAAGTTCAACATAATTGAAATGAGATTTTTAGAAAAATTGCTCTTATTAGATTTTCTTGATTACTTAAAATGATTAATATTGCTGATTGATTTTTGCAGTTAAACGAAACTGAAACTTAACTACATCTTTTGAAAATGCAGATGATTCAGGTCATTCATGTATTTCTAGAAATATAAATGATATTTTTGTAATTAATTTAATATTCCTGCTAAATAACATTTAATTAGCAGCATGTCTAATAGATTATTAAATTCATTTTAAATTTACTTTTAAAATCCGTTAAGTTTAAAAGAATAAGAATATTTTTATTTCATATGTTTTCAATTTCAAATATTATTTATTCTCATTAAGTTTAACAAATCGACATAAAGTTTAAGTTTATTGGAACACATTTTACAAAAAAAAATCCTAACGCATTCATTTACATTTATTTTAGTTCAATAATTTAAAGAATTGAATTCATTTTCTGAGATATACGGATACTAAATAGTTTTAATGCATTTATTCGTGAAATAAGGAAACATTACAGAATAAACCAGCATTATATTTTCTCAATTTACATTCCTTGGAAAAGGTTATATTTTAAATAGAGACAAAATAAATATTTGATTAAACCACGCACTCAACATGACGAATAATATATTGTAATGAAATTTATTAAAACTATATGTTTATCACTATTAAATTAATAATATAAATAAAATAATTAATTACTTCAAAAGTTTATATATTTACATAGAAATGTAAATAAATATTTAAATACTAAACTACTGGCCATTAAAATTGCTACACCAGGAAGAAATGCAGATAACAAAACTATATTTATTGGACGAATATATTATACAAGAAATAACAAGTGATTAAATTTTCAAAAAGTTTGGCTGGATATAGATCCTGAGAAATCAGTACCCCGAACAACCACCTCTGGCAGTAATAACAGCAGTTATATGCATGGGCATTGAGTCAAACAGAGATTGGATTGCATGTACAGGTACAGATGCCCATGCAGCTTCAACACGATACCACAGTTCATCAACCGTAGTGACTGGCGTTTGGTGACGAGCCAGACGCAACCATTGACCAGACGTTTCCTATTGGTGAAAGATCTGGAGAACGTGCTGGCCAGGGCAACAGCCGAACATGTTCCATATCATGGAAGGTCCGTACAATACCGGCAACATGCGGTCGGGCATTATCCTGCTGAAACGTAGGGTTTCGCAGGGCTCGAATAAAGGGTAGAGCCACGGGTCGTAACACACTAGAAATGTAACGTGCACTGTTCAAATCACCGTCAATGCGAACAAGAGGTGACCAAAGGTGCATCCAATGGCACTCCCTACCATCACGCCAAGTAATGGGCCAGTATGACGATGACGAATGCACGCTGTCAGTGAGCGTTCACCATGATTGATGCTGTACGCAGAACCTGGATTCATCTGAAAAGATGACGTCTCGCCATTCGTGCGCCCAGGTTCGTCGTTGATCACACCATTGAGGGCGTTCTTTTCTATGACGCAGCGTCAAGGGAAGCCGCAGCCATGGTCTCCGAGCTGAGAGAGTCCATGCTGCTGCAAACATCGTCGAACTGTTCGTTCAGACACTTGTTGCCTTCCAAACGACCCCATTTCTTGACTCACGGCTCGTGACGTGGTTTCACGATCCATTACGGCCATTCGTATAATATGCCTGTCTTCTCGGCTGCTAGTGATATGTGGCCGTTGAGATCCCGCATGGCGTTCCGTATTACCGTCCTGAACCCATCGATTCCATATTCTGCAAACAGTGATTGGATCTCGAACGACGCGAGCAGCAATACTGCGATAAGATAAACTGCAATCCCTGTACGCTACAGTTCGACCTTTATCAAAGTCAGAAACGTGCTGGTACGCATTTCTCCTTCTTACACGAGGCATCACAACTTTTCACCAGGCAGCCACGTTCAAATGCAATTTGTGTATGAAGAACCGGCTGAACAATTTCCTTATTTAAACAAAATGTAGGTGTCGCTACTGGCGCCTGCTTTGTCTGAATGTGCTGAAAAGCTAATCATTTGCATATCACAGCACCTTCTTCCTTTTGTATAAATTGCACGTCTGTAGCATGTCGCCTTCTTGGTGTAGCAATTTTAATGGCCAGTAGTGTATTTATTACTTCAATTATAAAATAGATGTCAGTAATATTAAGCAATGTAGTTACATATTAGTAATTCAAAAGTTACAACTATTATATTAAAAGTTTTCACAGAAAGCAAAATGTAATGTTTTTTATCATTACATATCATATTATTCTCTTTATTTCAATTATTTCCTATTAGTTTCATTTTGAATCGTTTTTAATAGGAAAAAATGAGTGCATTTGCAAGTTTCTTTTAAAGGGATGAAGAAACTCAATTTTTTTAATAAATTGTAACTTTACATAAATAATAATTTAAACATCTTTGTGTTAAGCATTTGCAGAAAATATAAGTTGCCAATTATAGAAAAGAACTTGTTTATTTATAGAGAAAAAAAAACATTTATGTTTCAATGAATGTGTCATCTCTTTAAGTAAAGAAAGAGAATATTTGCAACAATTGCGTCATCCTATGATATTGTACCTTTGTGTGAGTTTAGTATTAATCAAATATGAATTCTTTTACAACGTGTTACAATTAAGTATATTTAATAGAATCCATTTTGCGAAAGTTTAAAAAGAAATTTTAATTGATTATTTTAAGTAGTAAATACTATAAAATAATGACTTTAAAAATAATAATAAAAAAACTAGGATGCCATATAAAATTGTTTTTAACTAAATATTTTTGGTATAATGCTGAGGAATATATTTACCTTAATTTGTTTAAAATAAAACATTAAAACTTGTAACATGATAAACCAACTAATTCTTTAATTGATTCATTTTAATAGTAATATTTTATTCACGACGATAGTTACAAAAAATATTTAAAACATCTTTAAAAAAGAATAAATGAATAGTTTGAAATTTAAAACCTAACAGTATTTTAGATTCATAATTATTTTAAAATGTAGAGCTATTTTATATCATTTTATACAAATTGAAGCTAAATTTAGATTAATGTTTGTTTATTTACATTTCAATTATTAACAAACTTTTCAAATCGAATTTTCATGCTATCTATAAGAAAAGAGAATTATATTTTGATAACCACAATAATTTTGAATACACAATTTTATGTCATTGTAATAATCATAATCTAAGGATTGTTTGACTAAGAAGGTAGTAAAATGTCAAAACTTAGCCTTAGGAATATTAATAAAGCAATAATTATTCCATGAATGTGCCATTACCTTATTAATAATTTATTAATTTTTCTTAGATTAAGAGCCTTTTGGAACATCGCAAGAATCTCAGTTAATAGCAGAAACAAACAATAAACTATACTTTACATTTCTCTTAATTCGTAAACCGTTTTTAATTAAGAGATAAGTCTTATTATCATAAATTATTAATTAAAGAGATCAATTACAATGTTAATACTATTTCAAAATAATATAATCATTTAACTACTTCAAAGTGAATAATCAATGGAATTTGCTTAATGTGAATAATTAATATTAGTTACGATTATGTTAATAGTCGCGCGTAGATTAAGTAATCATAGGCACTGTGGATTAACTACTAATGATTCTTTATTATAGTTTTCTCATACCAGTCATGCAAACAAATAACATTAATGTGAATTTATTACCTTACTAAATCATTTCGCTTCTTGATAAATTTATTCTTATCTACAATAGAAATCGCAAAAAGATGATTTTGATTACTTGTATGTATTTATAAATTTAAAGGATAAAATAAGTTAATTCAGTAATTTCTATACCTTCAATTCAAAAGTATTGGATTCTTAGAGAGCAATACAATGATGTAAACAATATAATACAAAAATCAAACCCGGTATTTACAGAGGAAACGAAAATAAAATAATATAATGTATACTTAAATATGTTGTGAGGAATCGTATATCAGGCTTACACACACAAAAGGAATCTTTAATATGATTCGAATTGATTAACTAACCAGTTTGAAAATCTTAGCATTTAAACTTTAGATTTTGTTGTTGGCGTCTTTTTAACATTCTTAATGTAAACTGAAATAATAAATTGGATTCCAATAAGGTTGACTAAAATAACAGTACTCAGCTTTAAGGAACTCAACACGGGTTTTAAAACAAAACAACATTTTAAGATAGATTTCGTTATGTCATATAATTTTCCATTAATAAAAAGGATAAATATATTTTAAACGCTTCATTTATACACTACAAATTGCAATAACTTATAAAGTTTGCACATTGTTCAGCATTTAATTTTGATTTAAGAAAGAAAAATAAAAAACATTCAATACACGGAAGTCAAATCATTTGTCTGATATATTTTTTCAAGTAAAAAGTCATATTTTAATTTCAATTATAAGAGAGGTAGGATACATATATTAGGGATTATTTGCAAAATAAATATTTTAAATCTAGAGAAGGTTGTTGATGTTACTAATCTTCAATACAGTGTAAAGAAGTCCGACCAGATACATATATCATTTGACTTTCCAAAGGTCAAAAACAAAAAGGGTAGAACAAATTTCGCTCCAAAGGGGATCCACGTATTCCATCATATGTTTAGTAGATACATGATTTCGCTATCATTTCGTATAAAGATAGAAAGAGAGATTACTCATCTTCAGAAGATATAACTCATTCTAAGTGTCAAGCGGCAAAGTTCAAGAGGCTTGAAGAGCTTTTTTTGTCACACTAAAATGCTTAGATAGATTTCATTGTTTTCTATCCCAGTACCAAGAGTGAGTATGGGTAATCGATCATTCTTAGATAGGATTTTTTCTGATTAAAAAGTTCAAGTTAGATAAGCCTTGAAGAAGAGATTGGATGGCTTTCGCCTGAGCTTAACAAGATTTTCTGTAATTTCATCATCGAAAGGTTTAAAGAAGATAGGATCCACTGGAAGTAAATATAATACTCTGTGCATAAGTATATGGCATGAATAATACATGGTATGAAGAAAAATAAGCTGTAATATGAGTAATATAGCAATTTATTTTGTTCCCAGTGCAAGTCCATTTATAGAGTTGCTGTACTAAGTTGCGGCTATCAGTAAGAATCGAAAAATCATCATTTTTTTCATTCAGAATGGCTTCAAAAGAAACTTTCATTGCAAGCTGATTGCTTCCAAAAAAAGCAGAGGTCTGGAATACGTTGATGTAAAAATATATATATACACTTTTTGTAGTTTCTATGTTGATGTTGCTGCACTGAATCTTTGCTGAATGTTTTACTTGTATTATTTTCCATTGGGTTCAAATAAGAATGAAGCAAATATGGGTCGACATTTGTAGAAAAAGATGTTGAGACATTCAAAACCAAAGGGACTCGAAACAGTTGACTAAAAACATAAAATGCGCTAATAGCGGTTAAAGTTATGTTTGCAATTTAAATCTGCGATTTTAATGTTTTATTAAGCTCCCCCAAATATTATTTAAATTTTCTGCCTCCATCTTATTTAGCATTCTAAAATATTTTCTTCATAAATATTATATCCTATAACTAAGAAATAATAATATGCATCCAAAATAATTTTTTGATTTATATATAAATATTATTCAAATTTAACAGTTGACATATGATATGAAAACATTTCTTTTAGAAAGTTTGGCATTATTACATTACAAAATTGGGAAACAAATGAATTTCGCTTTATGCATACCCATTTGTTGCATGTTTATTTGATGATTTTATTACCCATTTATTGATGGAAATTGCATTAAAATTTCAGAATTTACAGTTAGTCAATTTCTGCAGTTAATTACGAAAATTTCCATTTTCTTGCAATGGTGTGAATCTTAAATTATGGTAGAATCACAAGTCTTTTGTACATTATTCAAGAATATTATCCTTACTTAAGTTCGCTCAGTCTGCACTTTCAGTGACACTTTAATGAAATATTATCTTAAATACATATTTAGCGAAGGATAACCGAAATTAATCTTCCTGAGATAGGAAAACATTAATTCCATCACGTTCAAATGCTAGCACTAATTACGAAGTTTGCCAAGCATCAACAATTTTCATACTTTAAAAAGATGCAATATACAGAAGAGCTTAAAGTCAACAGTCTTTAATAGAGTTTACCCCTGTGTGCGAAGTTTGTTACGTAAAAGAATTAGGCAACCATTTGGATGATCTAATGTTGATATTTGCATAAATCAAGAGTAGTTTACAAAATAAGTTTTCCTCAGAAATTATTGAATTTCGAAAGATATATTGTCCTAAGAGTAAATAATTGCTTGAATGAAATTACTTGAGTTTAATGGTTACCATTTAAAAATAAAAAAAACCTCATTTTAGTATATGTTGTATGTATTTAATTTGATATTGTTAAAAGAAAAATTCTTCTTTAAAATTAACACCTATCCATTTATATACTTCTATTTTTACGAATAAACTTAAACGAAATTTTTAAAAATCCACTCTTATAAAACTTTTGTATTTACTGATCAATAAGTTTAAAATACTATTCAAATATTGTATTCCCTTAACTCTATATATTAGCTTTCAAACCCCAGCACAGATTTCCTAAGCCATTAACACAATAATTCTTCTTTTCAATTGAAAAAGAGAGAATCTAAATATTAATATTTTTTGCATTTTATTTGATATCCTAATTTATTTATTATACGTTGTTTGGGTGTATTACAATATAAATGACGATGATCTTTGATATGACAAAAAAATAATTAATGCGAAAATTTTAATGCTTGTAATGTTGTAAACAATCAACTTTCCATATTCCATTTTCAGATACTATTCCCAATATTAATTCAAAGTTAAATATTAAGTTTATCATTAAATAGTCAATATTATATAATATATCAGTGTGAAATCTATAAATAAAATATATTAAGACTAAGCAGACTAAAACATAACTTTGTGTTTCAAGATAAAAGTATAATTTATTTTATGTAAATACATTTGGAACATTTTTCCATTTTTCATTATTTAAAAAGCAGGATAGAAAAATTTGTAGTTTGGAATATATAGAAAATAGAATTTATCTTTAATTGAAGTAAATCTAAAATCGTTAAATATCGGAGATATTAATTTATAATATTTGGATAATGAACTTAAACAATGAAATTGAAGGTCTCAAAATAAAATATTATAAATATAAGACAATTATGTATATTTTTGATTGTTCAGAAATTTTTTCGAATATTTTTATACTTTTAAATTAGCAGTAATATATTTTCCATGTAATAAGATAATGCATGACGTAATGATTGTTTATGTGTGTGGACTAGAAAATCAATGCAGAAAATTTATTGTATATACTTGTACCACAAAATTATTGTATGTCAATCTGTAAAATATTTATATGTACCAATTAGCATTTGATTTTTTAAGTTTCTCTAAAATAATTTTGCCTTTAGTAATAAGCATGAGATTTATATTGTTAATGAAAATGCATCAAAATTCATAATATAATCTCTTCAACAACAATGGTAAATAGCTTAAATTTTAAATCACATATATTAACACATAAAATTAGATAGTTCGGTGCGTGCGTGCGTGCGTGTGTGTGTGTGTGTTTATATATATATATATATATATATATATACACACACACGTATATATATATATGTATATTTATATATATATATAAATTATAAGTAAAATTTAGATCATTCATTATAAAATTTTGAATTCAAAACAGTATAGGTTTCGGTTTAAATTTTCTTAATACTTTTCTAATATATATATATATATATATATATATATATATATATATATATATATATATATATATATATATATATATATATATATATATATATATATATGTCATATTTAATATATGTATTTACATAAGAAATAATAAAGTCAAATGTTAATTGTTTTTTTTTCCCCAATGAAGATATCCAGCTTCAAATTTAAATTCTGATAAAATCTGATGATTTATTTAATATTAAGTTGAATTCTTATCTACTTTATGGGAATCTTAAAAAATAGGTAATTGGAATCTTCTGATTTTATCTCTTACAAGAAGAAAGTATAGACTTTCATCTGAAGAACAGTACCCAGTTCCATAAAAGTCTTGAAAACAATTTATGTAGCTAAATAATCGGTAATGCAGTATTTATATATAAAGCTACTGTAAGATAAAACCCCATGGGACTATTTATAAAACAATAAATATTGTGGACTTTATTTGTACCAGTAAATATTTGTTTAAAAATCTTTAATGTGTATATATATATATATATATGTGTGTGTGTGTATGTGTGTGTGTGTATGTGTGTGTGTGTATGTGTGTGTGTGTATGTGTGTGTGTGTATGTGTGTGTGTGTGTGTGTGTGTATGTGTGTGTGTATGTGTATGTGTGTGTATGTGTGTGTGTATGTGTATGTGTGTGTGTGTGTATGTGTGTGTGTATGTGTGTGTGTGTATGTGTGTGTGTATGTGTGTGTGTGTATGTGTGTGTGTGTATGTGTGTGTGTGTATGTGTGTGTGTATGTGTGTATGTGTGTGTATGTGTGTGTATGTGTGTGTATGTGTGTGTGTATGTGTGTGTGTATGTGTGTGTATGTGTGTGTGTGTGTATGTGTGTGTGTGTATGTGTGTGTGTGTGTGTGTACTCTTAAATATCAACATTTCGACATTTTTCTAAACATTTATGCTATTATGTATTTATGTTACGAGTTTTATATACATAACTCTTCTTTAACTTATGAACACGATTTAAAAATGATGATTTACAATTTCTGTATTTTAAATATAAATACAAAAATACAAATTGTTTATGATAAAAGTTAAACATTGTTACCACATAAAATGGTCATATCAAAAAATAATTTGAAGTGGATACGTTGTTTTCCAATCATTTCTTATTATATGAGAAATATAAAGTAAATTAATAGGAAAAAGTTAGATTATTTTTAAAATTTTTCCCATTTAAAATTATTGCACTAGAGTTATATTCTTAAGTACAACTTGGATGTGTGTGTAAAATAAAATAATCTTTGAGAAATGAATGCAATAATTTATTATTCGGATGAGACTAATTAATTTTCTTTCACATCAGAATAAAAAAGTAAAAAAATCCCTCAGGTTCTCATTTGGAACTTAATTACAAAATGATAATGAAACAACATTTCGTTTTCTAATCGTTAGTAGAAATATAGAGAAATACATTCCATGTTTTTTTTCTTTTGTGAAATTTAAAAAGAAAATAAATACATTTATATATATGAATATATATATATACTTTGGTCTTTACTTCCTTAGTAATAACAGTAAATAATGATCAAATATTTTTCTAAATATACTCATTCCTTCTTAGAATGCCATCATAGAAAAATCTCTGCTGATTAAATGGTTTAAATCAATATCTAATAAAGCTGAAGTTACTTATTTTTTTACAAACTGAATAGTATTTGAATAGTTTAATTGGCTTAATCCTATAATGTAGTTCCATATTATTAAATAGACATTTTATTTCATCTTTTTTCACAATACATTTAAGCCAACATGTGAGATTATCAAAACTTCTAATATCTTATGAAAATAGCAACAGTTATTTTAAAAGAAGTACTATACAAATGTCTTATTTCTGTAACGTTCGAGATACATAATTTTTTTAAATTACAAGTTTTATAAATAAAAAATATTGAATATCAATATATAAGAAATAAGTGCAATGATATCATAGAAAAAATCAAGTTTTTGTAAATGGTAAATTAAAAAAATTTTTACATTTCACTGCTTATAATATTAAAACATTACGCTGTTGAAAAGCATTTTCACAACATGTAGTTGTTACGTTATCAATAAAACTTTTTACATTCATATTGTGATACATTCGCGTACACTTTTAGGGAAATCTGGAGAACTACCAAGTAATTACTCAAATGTATTTTCAAACAAAGAAACATAAACATGTCCTCATGTTAATAGTTGGTATCAAATTCAGAAGGTGATATTCTAAAAACTCTGGCCATAACACTAAAAATGAAAATTTAGCATTACTTATTTCATTCAAGAACTTTAAAAATTTTTCAAAAGTTATTCAAAAATATACATCCAATTAAAATCAGTTAAGTTGCTTCATTCGATAACAGCAACAAATGTATAAATATTGTGGACTTTATTTGTACCAGTAAATAATAATTCATTCCATGTGAGAAATACATTCCATGTTTTTTTTCTTTTGTGAAATTTAAAAAGAAAATAAATACATTTAATATATATATATATGAATATATATATATACTTTGGTCTTTACTTCCTTAGTAATAACAGTAAATAATGATCAAATATTTTTCTAAATATACTCATTCCTTCTTAGAATGCCATCATAGAAAAATCTCTGCTGATTAAATGGTTTAAATCAATATCTAATAAAGCTGAAGTTACTTATTTTTTACAAACTGAATAGTATTTGAATAGTTTAATTGGCTTAATCCTATAATGTAGTTCCATATTATTAAATAGACATTTTATTTCATCTTTTTTCACAATACATTTAAGCCAACATGTGAGATTATCAAAACTTCTAATATCTTATGAAAATAGCAACAGTTATTTTAAAAGAAGTACTATACAAATGTCTTATTTCTGTAACGTTCGAGATACATAATTTTTAAATTACAAGTTTTATAAATAAAAATATTGAATATCAATATATAAGAAATAAGTGCAATGATATCATAGAAAAAATCAAGTTTTTGTAAATGGTAAATTAAAAAAAAATTTTTACATTTCACTGCTTATAATATTAAAACATTACGCTGTTGAAAAGCATTTTCACAACATGTAGTTGTTACGTTATCAATAAAACTTTTTACATTCATATTGTGATACATTCTGCGTACACTTTTAGGGAAATCTGGAGAACTACCAAGTAATTACTCAAATGTATTTTCAAACAAAGAAACATAAACATGTCCTCATGTTAATAGTTGGTATCAAATTCAGAAGGTGATATTCTAAAAACTCTGGCCATAACACTAAAAATGAAAATTTAGCATTACTTATTTCATTCAAGAACTTTAAAAATTTTTCAAAGTTATTCAAAAATATACATCCAATTAAAATCAGTTAAGTTGCTTCATTCGATAACAGCAACAAATGTATAAATATTGTGGACTTTATTTCTACCAGTAAATAATAATTCATTCCATGTGAGAAATACATTCCATGTTTTTTTTCTTTTGTGAAATTTAAAAAGAAAATAAATACATTTAATATATATATATATGAATATATATATATACTTTGGTCTTTACTTCCTTAGTAATAACAGTAAATAATGATCAAATATTTTTCTAAATATACTCATTCCTTCTTAGAATGCCATCATAGAAAAATCTCTGCTGATTAAATGGTTTAAATCAATATCTAATAAAGCTGAAGTTACTTATTTTTTACAAACTGAATAGTATTTGAATAGTTTAATTGGCTTAATCCTATAATGTAGTTCCATATTATTAAATAGACATTTTATTTCATCTTTTTTCACAATACATTTAAGCCAACATGTGAGATTATCAAAACTTCTAATATCTTATGAAAATAGCAACAGTTATTTTAAAAGAAGTACTATACAAATGTCTTATTTCTGTAACGTTCGAGATACATAATTTTTTTAAATTACAAGTTTTATAAATAAAAAATATTGAATATCAATATATAAGAAATAAGTGCAATGATATCATAGAAAAATCAAGTTTTTGTAAATGGTAAATTAAAAATTTTTTACATTTCACTGCTTATAATATACTAAAACATTACGCTGTTGAAAAGCATTTTCACAACGTGTAGTTGTTACGTTATCAATAAAACTTTTTACATTCATATTGTGATACATTCGCGTACACTTTTAGGGAAATCTGGAGAACTACCAAGTAATTACTCAAATGTATTTTCAAACAAAGAAACATAAACATGTCCTCATGTTAATAGTTGGTATCAAATTCAGAAGGTGATATTCTAAAAACTCTGGCCATAACACTAAAAATGAAAATTTAGCATTACTTATTTCATTCAAGAACTTTAAAAATTTTTCAAAAGTTATTCAAAATATACATCCAATTAAAATCAGTTAAGTTGCTTCATTCGATAACAGCAACAAATGTATAAATATTGTGGACTTTATTTGTACCAGTAAATAATAATTCATTCCATGTGAGAAATACATTCCATGTTTTTTCTTTTTGTGAAATTTAAAAGAAAATAAATACATTTAATATATATATATATATGAATATATATATATACTTTGGTCTTTACTTCCTTAGTAATAACAGTAAATAATGATCAAATATTTTTCTAAATATACTCATTCCTTCTTAGAATGCCATCATAGAAAAATCTCTGCTGATTAAATGGTTTAAATCAATATCTAATAAAGCTGAAGTTACTTATTTTTACAAACTGAATAGTATTTGAATAGTTTAATTGGCTTAATCCTATAATGTAGTTCCATATTATTAAATAGACATTTTATTTCATCTTTTTTCACAATACATTTAAGCCAACATGTGAGATTATCAAAACTTCTAATATCTTATGAAAATAGCAACAGTTATTTTAAAAGAAGTACTATACAAATGTCTTATTTCTGTAACGTTCGAGATACATAATTTTTTAAATTACAAGTTTTATAAATAAAAATATTGAATATCAATATATAAGAAATAAGTGCAATGATATCATAGAAAAATCAAGTTTTTGTAAATGGTAAATTAAAAATTTTTTACATTTCACTGCTTATAATATACTAAAACATTACGCTGTTGAAAAGCATTTTCACAACATGTAGTTGTTACGTTATCAATAAAACTTTTTACATTCATATTGTGATACATTCGCGTACACTTTTAGGGAAATCTGGAGAACTACCAAGTAATTACTCAAATGTATTTTCAAACAAAGAAACATAAACATGTCCTCATGTTAATAGTTGGTATCAAATTCAGAAGGTGATATTCTAAAAACTCTGGCCATAACACTAAAAATGAAAATTTAGCATTACTTATTTCATTCAAGAACTTTAAAAATTTTTCAAAAGTTATTCAAAAATATACATCCAATTAAAATCAGTTAAGTTGCTTCATTCGATAACAGCAACAAATGTATAAATATTGTGGACTTTATTTCTACCAGTAAATAATAATTCATTCCATGTGAGAAATACATTCCATGTTTTTTTTCTTTTGTGAAATTTAAAAAGAAAATAAATACATTTAATATATATATATATGAATATATATATATACTTTGGTCTTTACTTCCTTAGTAATAACAGTAAATAATGATCAAATATTTTTCTAAATATACTCATTCCTTCTTAGAATGCCATCATAGAAAAATCTCTGCTGATTAAATGGTTTAAATCAATATCTAATAAAGCTGAAGTTACTTATTTTTACAAACTGAATAGTATTTGAATAGTTTAATTGGCTTAATCCTATAATGTAGTTCCATATTATTAAATAGACATTTTATTTCATCTTTTTTCACAATACATTTAAGCCAACATGTGAGATTATCAAAACTTCTAATATCTTATGAAAATAGCAACAGTTATTTTAAAAGAAGTACTATCCAAATGTCTTATTTCTGTAACGTTCGAGATACATAATTTTTTTAAATTACAAGTTTTATAAATAAAAAATATTGAATATCAATATATAAGAAATAAGTGCAACGATATCATAGAAAAAATCAAGTTTTTGTAAATGGTAAATTAAAAATTTTTTACATTTCACTGCTTATAATATACTAAAACATTACGCTGTTGAAAAGCATTTTGACAACATGTAGTTGTTACGTTATCAATAAAACTTTTTACATATATATTGTGATACATTAGCGAACACTTTTAGGGAAATCTGGAGAACTATCAAGTAATTACTCAAATGTATTTTCAAACAAAGAAACATAAACATGTCCTCATGTTAATAGTTGGTATCAAATTCAGAAGGTGATATTCTAAAAACTCTGGCCATAACACTAAAAATGAAAATTTAGCATTACTTATTTCATTCAAGAACTTTAAAAATTTTTCAAAAGTTATTCAAAAATATACATCCAATTAAAATCAGATAAGTTGCTTCATTCGATAACAGCAACAAATGTATAACTCGTAATAATAACTTATGAATTAAATTTCCAAGCAAGTTTTTCCCTATTGCTTTTGCATATTAAAAAAAATCAATCTAAAAAAGATCATATTAATAATATTTATTATAAATCACTGATTTTAAAAAAATATATTTAATGGTATTACTTGTTCCATTATTGTTTGAAGCATTTTTTTAATTTTTATGCAATTAATCATTTGCTGTTTGAATAAACAAAAGGGGTATGAATTTAAATTTCTTGAAGTAGTAAATAAATTAAAAATAATCAAAGTTTTATTTTGAGGTATACTATAAAGTGCATAATTATTTTAAGAATTTAAAAACCACATTCACATACAAATGAACAAACAGATACAAAAATTAAGACGAGAATCTCATTTATCCAAGACTTCATATGTATAAATTAAATTACTTAACTTAATAAGTTTATTTATTTCATGAATTTGAATCAATGAATTTCTTCAGGTATATAAATTACATGATAATGAAACAACAATATTTTTATTACTAATTAATTTATTCTCTTTTACGTTAGTTTAAATTTTCTACCAAGTGCTACGAAATTTCTTAAGAAAAGAAAGCATTTAAAATTGGTAACTGATGCCAAAACGTCAAATATAATTTATAGTTCATATAAAGGCAAAATTAATAACAGATTTATTAAGCAATTGAATTGTTTAGAACTCTAATAAATAGAGAAATCTGTGGATAAAATTTTTATCTGTAGAGAACAGTTTCAAATAAAATCTCAAAAGCACTTTCATAAAGTGTAATACAGTTTATCTTGAAATATTGAAATATTAAACATAATACGTTATAAATAATAAAGTAAGAAATGTGCTGGTGAATTTATTCTTATTCAATATTCAATCTATATTGTTATATGAACAGCTGCTCAGAACATTTTGATGTAATAAAAATAGCCTTATGTTTTGCTTATTAAGTTATCCTTTATGAGAATATGAAAGAGCGCTGCAGAGAATAATCTAACCCTTAAATTAAGATGTGTATATTAAAAAAAAGTAATTATATGTTTGAAGATTATAATTATGCAATGTTATTATGAATTTTAAAATAAAATACTTGTAATTATCATTTTTTTTAAGGAATGATGCAATAACAATACAATAATTTTGATTGTCGAAAATTGGATAAAACTTATAATTTATAACATTCTTGTTTTTGGGAAATAAATGCATAAAATAAAACATAAAATATATTTATTTATGCTTAGTATTTAAATGACCATTTTTTCTTTTTTTACTTTTTTAACAAAATAATTATGAATGTATATTTCTAAGGATAATCATAATTTAGTTAGAAAATATTAAAGATAACATTTATTAGTGTGATACTTAAGTTCTATCTAAACTAATTTCCTAAGCTTATTTACAAGAAATTTACATTATTTTTATGTAAAATGCATTTAATTGAAAAAAAATCACTTAAGGCAATTTCATATATGTATCAAAGTTTTATTTCTACAATATAAGTTTCTTAATGCATCTGATATTTTTTTCAATTTATATTTTAATAAAAATAATGCATTATAAATTTTGATTATTAATATAAATCAAGGTTTCTTATGATATCCAATGTTGCATATGCTCGCAACATTTAGGATTAGACTAAAATTAAACAATTTTATTTTTAAGGAAAAATATTAAAGTTACACTTCTAATAAATCATTATTTAAAAACGTATAAAGACCTTAGTGAAACATAAATTGCTGTAATGATTAAAAGTCAAATCCTAAAAAATGTGGGAAAATAATTCACAGCTATTTAATATGGAAACGATGATGATTTATTTATATTTAAAACCGGATAACAATCTACTTGATACATGAAATCAAGTTTTTTAACTCAAAATTGAGAGGAAAAATATGATCAAAATTTTAAATTAAAGATTTATTTTTAAAAATTCATGATCATGATTTATTAAAATTTCTGGGTACTTTTACAATAAAATTAATGTTTTAGCTTTGATTATTCGAAACTTATGGTACAAATATCGTTAGATAGTGATAAATCATATATAAAATAAATATACCCATACTCGAATTCAAATATAAGCTTTCAAAAGACATGTAACCATATTTTATTCTTACTTTGAATACTTATAAGAAATTTATGTTCACTTATATCAATTAACAAAATTGTATGTCAATATAGAGGCGGGTGATGCAATTTCTTTAGGATGACCAAAAATGACCATGAGACATCAAAAACGCTTAAGCCTCACTTTTGCTTCAAGCGTTTAAAACGTAAATGGATGGGTGTGTCATAATTTAAAATCAGAGTTAACGCATAAAAGCCTCAAGAATTGTCTTGCTAACCCAAATAGCAATATTCCACATGGAGAACATTGCAAACACAACATATTTAACGTCACCCAACCACCATTAGCAAACACAATGAGTCTTCGGTTAGTTCTGGATTCAAACTCAGTATTTTCTAATAAAGGTTATGAAGCACTAACATAGCAAGCCATAGCCTTAAACTTAATACCTATAACTAAGCAATCTTGTCTGCCGTATTTATTGTTTTATAAGGCTTAAACTAGATAATTTTATTTTTTATTTAAAAAATAATTTTTTTTAAGAAATTGTGTTACATAAAATTAATTTACAGGACAAAAATCAATAAAAAAAATTATATAAATCTAAAATACTCATTAAATTTATAATAATTTCTTTTTTATAAAAGTTTTACAAATATACACGCGAAAATTACTTTTAGCATAAGTCAAATTAATTTACATTCAATTTATACTTGTTTAATTTAATGTGTGTTAAATAATTAAGCAATTTCATTATGCTGAATAAGTATTAGATCAAAGGATTTAAAATATTTATTTTTACAATTTCAAATAAAATGAAAATTTTTATTATATATTTAAGTAATAAGAATAAAAATAAAATCAAGCTCATCATTAAATATTTCCTATTTTTAAAATATATTTTCATGACTTTACACAGATTTGATATATTGTTCTATATATTTGAAATACTGTAAAGTCTTCAATCTTAAAAAAAAATTTTAATTTATAAAAAAAGGTTTAAATTTAAAATATGGAAAATATTTCAGTAAATTTTAGGGCCTACTAAATTTTATAATTTAGATAGCATCATTAAGCATGTAAAGTTTTTTAATTAGTTTCAGAATATTAAAAATTTAAATAACACATTTTGCTATTGATCTCTTCGGTTTGTTGAAAACGCATTCCTTGTTTTATAAATAATTATAGTAAAATATATGGCAAACATATAATAGAATCAATCCAAATATTTAATAATAACATACTGTGATTATTTTTGTCTACTTTTTAAAAATTTTTAGCAGTACAATTTAAACAAAACATGCAAGTGAAATTAAAATAAAATGAAAATAGTTACGAAAAACAAACGAAAATCATAAAAATATATAAAGAGAGAAAATATTAAAAGGAAACATTTATCAAAATTCCATGAAGAATTACATTTGAAAACTAAATATACTTAAATTATTTATTTTAGTTAAGTTCTTTTCTATTTTTGAGATAAAGTTCGGAAAAGAAGAATTAAGTATTCTTAACTTTTAGCACTCCAAATTCACGAAGAGAAAAAGAAAAATTCCTAGCAGAGAAACGAAATAGAAACTACTTGTAGAAATTAGTCATGAGAGTCTGGAAATTTCCCAGAGCATTAAGGAAACACATTTTACTTTTAATTAAAATGCACTTTTCATTAACAAACATCAGGCACTCTTCCATGCAGGGTGAGTTTACGTTCAGAACTTTTCACAGCTGAAAATTATCTTGTGTGAACTTTTTTTTTTTTTTACTTTACAAGAGTTGTTTATTATGCAACAATTTCTCATGATAGATAATTTTTTGTGTTGATTAAGGGGAATATATTGAAGTTATATTTCTTAAAATTTGCTTATAATATTAAGCAATTATTAAATATGATATTTGTGTCTATTTAAAAGAATCCACTTAAAATGACACTTGTGTTATCAGCATTTTTGTAGCTTAAAATATACTTTAAATAATATAGAACATTTTTTGCCTCAAATTACATTCAAAATAACAGTATTTGCGGCATAATTACAAGAAAATTTTTAACTAGAAAGTTTTCTAGAGCTAGCAAATTTTTCACTCGTTCCAAAATTTAAAATAATTTATGCTTGGTAAATTAAAAGTAATTTTTTTATTTTAAATAAATTTAAAAAATTTTTATATTTAAAAGTTGCTTTTGGAATTTCAATTTCAAATGAAATGTTTCTGTTAAAGTATTTCACTGAATGTGTGTTTCCTATTTAAACACTTAAACTCTGTCTTAAACCGGCTGAAAATCCATGGCGTTTCCAAGGAAATCAATCGTTTTTATTATTAGTGAACTGAATTCTCATTCAACGAAAGAAATTTTTAAAATTTCCAAGCGCTCATTCCAATGGATGTGATAGCAACCATTTATTCAATAGCGTCTAGATTCAAACTGACGAACAGAAACTCTGAAATGTGTGGTTTTATTACACCACATTTAGACTACGATGATAGGGAGATTAAACTATGATAAATCTCATTAGATTACAATAAGTCATATATGAAATGCCTGCATAGAATATTCATTTTTTTTTCAAAAGAAATTAAGAGATTTAAAGGAAACAATATAATGTTTGTGTATCGTTCACATCAAATAGTTAACACTGAGATAAATTCTATTTCTAATCCAAAATTGTAACAAATTCCTTAAAAAATATAAAGAAAGAAAGAAGAAGATTTACAAGCTATAGTGAAATTGAATATGTAAATTTTATTTTGTCATCTAAAATGGAGTCTTAACTGAAACAAATTCTTATTGCTAAATCATCAATGGTTATATCAAAGAATAATCAAATTTTATAAAACAATACGAAAAAATTATCCTAATATATTCTAACCAAGAAGTAGGTGGTTTGTCTTACCTGTTTCATTTTATTTTTCTTCTGTTCTATTTTCAACATGTTCAATTTTGGAAGCAATATCGTTAAAAATTTGAAAACTAATTATCGAGAACAACAGGCAATTTTCATGACTTTGAAAATTTTTACAAACGGGAAAAATTATAATTAAGAAATATTTCTCTTTTACAGGTAAAAATCATAAATGGATTTTTTCTCATTGAATATGATACTCATACATTTGATGGTTATCTTTGGATTGTTTGCTGCCACTCAAAGAATGCGAATTGAAGTAAATCAGCAAATTCTTCGAGAATTCCGATTTACGAAGCCGTTTTAATACGACGTGACGTAAATATAACGTTATCAGACCTCGTGGATATTAATCAATGGGAATTGTAGTAAAGTAACTTAATCATAATCTCAATTGTAAAGAAAGAAACAATTACTTTACGGTTAAAAATTTACATAGTAAAACAACAAAAATAGGGTAATAACAGAATAAAATGAAATTGGGATCAATAAAATGGTAACAATGTCTTACAATAATAAAAATGATAACAATGTCTTACAATAATAAAAAAGATAACAATAAAATAATGAAAATGGTTTACAATAATAAAAATGATTTCCTATTTTAAATAGTTTGTTATAATTTGCAGAAGCAACTAACAATTTTTGAGTTCAGAAAACAATAAATGCAGTTTCTTTAAAAGTGATTAATTTTAAATTGAATTTCTGTATAGTGTTTTAAAAAGATAAAAATAAGGTAAAATATTACTGGTACTATTTCCACTTGCCTATACCCATCAAATTCAACTGTGTAAATCATATCACTTAAATGAAAATTATTAAACGGAATTTTTAAATTTCTTTTTACATTATTTAATTGTTTTCAAATAAAATGAAAAAATTGAGTAGATAACTGAAATAAATTGAGTAGATAACTGAAATAAATTGAGTAAATAACAGCATAGTAAATAGAATCCAAAAATTTACAAGTAATTTCCCTGAAGTTAAAAGAATGCTGAAAAATCTTACGTTGATGGATAAAATGTTGATTCATCTCCCCCCCCCCTAACTATCATTTAGACGTATGAAAAAATTATTACTCGAATGAACATTAAATCTCAATACTACACAAGTAATCAAATTTGAAATAAAACCCTATATTTCATAAAACATTCTAAAATTTAAAAAATTACATAAATGAATTCAAAATGCTAAAATAAGATTTATGTTTGTCAAATTAGAAATATTTTATCTCGTAAATATTTTTTTCTTTAATTCACTTACAGTTCAATTTTGCTGAAATGAAAATTATAATCCTTCGTAATCATTTTATGGGATATTAAAGGACTTTGCTTAGTTGAAAAGATTTCATATACTTTTTAATAAAATTCTAAGAGCAAGTACTTTATTTTTATAAGTATTGATTACACAGTATTTATTTTTTTATTTATTTTTTCAAATAAAACACTTTGAAAAAGCAATTTCAATATTTTTTCTTAATCATACAATGTGCCTATTTCCATTCATTCCTTAATAGATTTACTATTAAGGCTTTTAAAATAATATCAATTTTACTCCAAATGAAATGCATTACTATCACTCTTCTACCCTGCTGCTGGATTGCTTTTACAATCTTTACAAGTCTAACAGAGGAGGAAGAAATGTCACTTTTCTCAATGGGGCATACAGGGGATACATCATCATAGAACCGAAAAGTAGTTGGGTGTTCGTTATTTAGAACACGAACTAAGCAAAAGATTTCCAGACTTGCTCTGCTATTCCCAAATGTATCCTTTCACATGGAAGGCATTGCAGCTATGGTATATTTTACATTATTAGTGAACATGGAAGATATTCGTTTAATACCTAGAACTCAATACTTCATAACAATGAGAACGAACGCCCTAACTAATCAGTGCACTGTGGTTATAAGTTACTATCATACATTTTTTTATATTTTTGCATTACTAATATATATTTTAGAAACTTTAATTTATTAATTATAATTTATATATTTTTTAAGCTTTTTTAATTTTAGTGTAAATTTATTGCTTGTTTATGAATACACTACGTTAAAGTATTTTTGTTTGAAAAATGCACGTTTTAATCTAATAACAGTGGTTAAATATATTACTTTATTCTCTTATTAAAATCGAAAAATAATAAGTTAAGAAAAATTATTTTTATTACAAATCATATTAAACCTTGCTTTTAATATTACTTAACATTCTCAGTAAAGTCTTCGAAGTACTTTTTTTTAGATAACAAAATATTGAATATTTTACATGCAAATATATCCATCTTCTATCTCGTATAAAATTAATAAAATTTGCAATGACTAAATTTCACTATCCAATATCAAAATAATCTTACCGTTTCTTTTAAACATTTTATTTCCAAAATGGTGTTAAGTTTAGAAATTTCAAAAATCATTTGTCATTAATCGAAATTAAACGTCGATTTATTAGAGATAAAACCCAATATTTTTACAACAATATATTGCCTTGATTTCTGTTATATTTCTAAAATCACTCATGTAAAAGACACCAATAATTTAAATTAAATTTTAAATATGGCTATGGCTATATTTATTTGCTCAATTTATAGACGGGAAGGCATATTAATATTTACTAATACAATTTCAGAAAATATATGCAAGAAAAAGGTCATGCAAAATTTTAACTTAAAATATAAACCCATTCTAAAAACTTATAACCAATTCATAAATAATCAAATCTTAAAATATTTTATATATTTAATCAATCACACACGCACTCATAATTAGTACAGATATTTCTTCTTACTAAATTTTTATGAGAGAAAAAGACATCAAGTATTTAAAAAACAAATACAATATCATCTCAATTATTTTATTTATTTAATTAATTTTTCTCATAAGAAATATTATGTTCCAAATATTTATATCTTTGCTTTTTCTCCAATGCCAAAATAGTTTCATTACAAAAAGAGGTTTTAAAAAATTCTAAAGAATAAAATGTATTTTTTAATTTAGAAATATATTACAAAATGCAAAACTTCCAAGTTATTACAAACAATGAGCTTTTAATCTATATTAATAATTTTAATTATTCGTTAGCATAATTATTATATACGTTAACATAATTATTTTTTAAAAACATATTTCTGAAAAAAAATATATTAAAAGAAAAGTTTAAAACAAATTTAATTTCTTATACAATATTTGATCCACATCAACTTATAATTGTATGTTTAAATAACTTAGAATAAATTAATTAATATTTAGAATAAAATTAGTGTCCTAATCTTCAGAATCAAGAAAATAATCACCTTCCTAATATTTTTAATCTTCACTTGTACATATTTTTTCCCTTTATTACTTTTATTCCATTACAAGAATCTTATGATATTACCATTTAATAATTTTATGAAAATAATAATAAATTTGGGAAACGATATGCTTATTTTTACCGAACTATAATTTATTATAAACAGTAAAAGAATGTTTATATACAAACAACAGTAAATAAACCTTCAGAATATAAAGATGATTGGATTTAAGAATTTAATATTATCGCATTTAAGTTAATAGAAATAATAAACAATCTCAAAGAAATAAAATATTCACGGACAACATTATTCTGAATTTTATAATCTTAACTTATAATTTTCTTTTTATTTAAAACACTGGTTATAATTTGAAAGAGGAGTTTCATTTTTCTGTACATAAATTGTCACCTTATTCAATGCATTTGTTAATATGAAAACTATATATATATACATATATACATATATATATATATATATATATATATATATATATATATATATATATATATATATATATATATATATATATATATATATATATATATATATATATATATATATATATATATATATATATATATATATATATATATATATATATATATATTAAGTAGTTAAATAATATTAACTGATATTTAAAAAAGTTATCCACTAAAATGAATTATTAATTTTCAAGTAAGTTTATTAAAGAAAATATTCAAATAATGATTATTAAACTACTTTTTCAGTCATAATTTATTTACTATATAATTTAACAATATATTCTGAAAAGATTATTTCAAATATTATCTATTTTCACCTTAAACTATACCAATTGAGATTCTAGAATCTTTTTCTAAATAATTACAATTTGAAATAAATATATGATAAATATCAAAATGAAGTAATGTTGAGATGTGAATAAAACTTTTTGTGCACTATATTTTTAATTATAGCTTTTGTGAAACTTTAATACGAGGGTTGCTATTTATATTTCTGGCCTAATAATGAAAAAACAAATATG
The DNA here is from genome assembly GCA_030067965.1 of Latrodectus elegans. NCBI lineage: Eukaryota > Metazoa > Arthropoda > Arachnida > Araneae > Theridiidae > Latrodectus > Latrodectus elegans. The sequence continues at coordinate 93,103,437 of CM057822.1, forward strand.
TAGGATCGAAATTGGTTTTATTGTTTTTCAAAATATTCTCCATGATGATCAATACACTTTTGCATGCGTTTGAAACAATTTTGAAAGCACTTCTTCCAGTCCGATTGAGGTAACTCCAAAACATGCGTTTTGAATGCATCAACCGCTTCTTCGGGGGTCGAAAATCGTTGTCCACGTAATTTATTTTTGATGTGTGGGAATAAGAAGAAGTCATTGGGTGCCAAATCAGGACTGTACGGCGGATGACCCATCAGTTCGATCTTTCGCTCCGTCAGAAATGCCTTTGTTTGAGTCGATGTGTGAGAGCTCGCATTGTCATGATGAAGAATGGTTCGCCTGTTCTTCTGCTTTATTCGAATTTCTCCGATGACTTCTGGCAAACAAATGGTCGTGTACCATTCAGAATTGACCGTCCTGCGTTGCTCTAACGCAACTGTTGCCACATGACCGCTAATGCCGAAGAAACAGGCAATCATTTGTTTCGATGTGCTTCTTCCTCGAACAACTTTTGTTGGTTTTGCCTCGTCTTGGAAGAACCATACAGTTGATTGCTGTTTTGTTTCCGGCTCATATGCATAGATCCATGATTCGTCACCTGTGTAGATGTTATACACAGCCTTTGATGTACCTTGAATGTATTTTTCAAACATTTCCTTGCACCAATCGACACGAGCCTTTTTTTGAGCGTTTGTCAGATTATGCGGGATCCAACGCGAACAAATTTTTTTTACGCTCAAATATTCATGCAATATTTTATTCATGCTAGTCATACTAATGTCCAAAGACGCCTCTATCTCACGGTATGTCACATGACGATCTTGCTTTATCAGTTCACGCACAGCATTGATCTTTTCTGTCACAACAACGGATTTTGGACGACCTGCACGGGATTCGTCCTGGATCGAACAGCGACCACGATTAAATTCGTTATACCAATTTTTTACAGTGCTGTAGGATGGCACTTTATCGCTGTATAAAGAATTAAGTTCATCGAAGCACTCTTGTCTTGACAATCCACGTCGAAAGTTATGAAAAATAATGGCACGAAAATGTTAACGATTCAATTCCATTTTTTGACAGCGAAGAACTTTTCAATTTACTGTCAACAACACAAATAAAGCTGTAATGGTAAATCGTCTGCTGAATTTATGTTTAAAAATATCAAACTTTCGATTAAAATCGTCTTCGGTCGCCTAGCAACACTTACTGTTGCCAAGGCCAGAAATATAAATAGCAACCCTCGTATAATATCTATTAATGTTGCAAATTTCTACGTATTTCCTTTATTTTTAATGCGAATGCATCAATAAAATTTTCAAATGAACTAAAAGTTATAAATTAATTTAGAAAAATGTCATAAGTCGTCAGAATGTAGATTTCCTTAAGTAGCTAACCATTTTACTTAAACTCTTATTACAGACAGTTTTCTAAAATGGAATATTAAACAATTTTCTTGAAAAACCCTTTTTTCATTCATCTCTGTCCGAGAAGCCTAAGCACTGATTTTCCAGTTAATTCAAACAGTGACGTTAGGATTTTCACTCATATGAGTCTTCACTTTATTTACTTAAATAAATTATTCAGTAATCATAAGCGTAAAATCTGATATAAATTATCTTCCTAAATGTATTCTTATCATTTATCATCATTAACCTTGATTTTATAAGAGTAAAGAAATATTCAATGGAAAAAGTTATAAAAATAATAACAATTTTTCTTTAAAAATGCCCGATCATAATTATCATTATTTATTTCCAAAGAATTCCTAGGTTTCATCAAAATATTTTAAGTAGAAGGGTGCATACCTAGATTTTTCTATGGGATTTCAAAAAGCATTTTATTTGAGCTCAATGAAAATCTTTTATTTTTTTAAATTAAATTAAAAAACTTTTTGTCAAATTAAAAAGTAATTAGTACTGAACAATTTAAGTTTCCTTAAAAAATTATTTACAATAGTTTAGTTTAAAATTTTACATCAAAATGATTAAGAAATAAAGAAAAATTGCAAAACGATTCATTTAAAATAAATTTATTATTTAAATAATTATTTTTGAATAAATTTTATTTTTTACTACACAATTACATTTATTGAAATCAATTAAATACATTTTATTCTTTAGATTTTGATTGAGATGAAGCAAAGAATAAAAGAAATGATTCTTACAATATATATTATTTATTAGATGTTATTTCTTATTCATAGTTTAAATGCCGTAGATATAATGAATATTTCTAACACATTTCATTTTTTGTCCTCTTTTTCTGTGAATAAATTTGTAATCCAGTAAAACAGCATGGAAAACTATATTATATTATATAATTGCTGAAATAATATAAAATATTCCTGAGAGCAAAAATAAATATTTCCCTTGTTATTATTTAATCCTTAAAAATCAATTTTCAACTTTTATTAATGATATTTGTTATTAATAAATGTAGAAAATTGATTATTAACTTTAATTAATAAACCAAAATGAATTTTCTAAAATTTTAAAATATTCTAAGTATGTAAGGGAGATTACAAGAGATACATTCTTTATTTTTACGGTAAAATATATAGTTTTGTAATTTATAATTATATGCAATTAATAATATCATAATTTTACACAGGGAATAAGGTTTTCTTATTGTTACATTAGAATATTAAATCTTTTTAAATAATGTTCGAAAACATTTTCGGAGAATATGGATCTCTTAAATCATAACTATTTAAAAAATGTTAAATAATCCTCGGTGAATTACACATTTTAATAATAAATTAACATTTTAAACTTTCAATTGTGTCATTCAATAGTTATTATTTTTATATTCATTAAAAGAAATGCACTAATTTATTATAAACTCCTTTGCTGTAAATTTAAACTTTAAACATGTGTTTCTAATTCAAAAACATTTACTAAAAATTGTATATAGGTTTCGATAATTTTAAACATAAATATTTCTGTTTTATTTGCATAATGTTTTAAATATTTACATCAAATGTTTCCTTAGCTGGGAAAAATAAAATTGAAATTTTAAGAATTAAACCAATAACTTTATTAAAATCTGTTTGACAAAACATATTTACAGTGAATTACGAAATAATACTTTGAATTTGTTTTAGACACACACACGCACACACACATGCACTAATATAGTAATGTAATTATTCGTGTTCCCTTGTTTCTAGAATTTCATTAATGCTTTCGTAAATGAATTGAAATACTTGAATATTCTATCTAATAGCTCTTGTAAGTTTGCTTCAAACTAGTGATGTAATAATTAAATCTTTGATTCTAAGATAATATCTGAAAGCATTTATTTTTCTTAAAATAAAAACCTCTTTTTTTAATGATAAAACTATGATAAAATTTATTTCTGTGTTTATTTGCTTCATTGAGAAATTAATATCATACAGTCATTTAATAACCATTGTCGACATTAGAAATATAATATTATTATATTTAATTAATTCATGAATATATATATATATATATATATATACATGAATAGAGATATAAATATTAAACATTTCATTACTATAGCAGTATTCTTATTTTAATTTATGTTTAAAAATAGATCCATTTTTAAGTAGGAATTTATTATGCTTATGCACGGTTTCCTGAAATTTGAAATATTTTGTCAATTTAAATATATAAAATATATAAATACATATGTATGTCAAGAAATATTATAATTATATATGCAGATTATTAAAAATAAGCAATTGAGTATTAATCCTTAAACAATATATATAATAATGTTAAGGGAATTTATGTGATACAGACTTATTGCAATATTTTATATGATATTCTTAGATTTTATAATATAATTTAACTTAAATTTTAATAAAATATTAAGAATTTATTTATATTATACGCATACATATACAGAAACTATAATTCAGCTGTTAACATATGTTTACTTTAATGTTACATTTGCTTTATTGTAAATCATGAAAATGAAAATACGGGCTTAATTACAAGTTACTTAAAAATATCTCAGAAAGTAAGACAATTTTATTATGAACAGAAAATAAACACAAGTTTAAATTTATTAAACTGAAATTTTATTTTAAGCTTCAGAATTACAGTTATCATTTTAATTATAAAATTTATGGTAAACATATAAAATGAATGTAATTATTTTTCTTTAATCATTCAAAGTTCAATTCATATATGTGTTTAATGAAATTTTCGTGGTGCTTGCTTCAATAAAACTATACAAAATTGCCCAATTACTATGAAAAGTAGAAAAAATTAACTTTTTTTAAGATTTATTTAATTGATAATATGTAAGTATTATGCAATATAATTATTATATATAATTATATATTATTCTAAAATTATTTTACCACTCTCTTTAAGTAAAAGTTTTAATCTTAAATATTTTTGCTATTTCATACAAGTGTTATTTATTAAAAAATGAAGTTAAAAATTTTACGGTTAAGCTATAAATATCTTGTTTTTAAATCCAAATATTTAACAAAATTAACAAATTTTTAAGGTTAGTTATTTTAATTTATCGTCAAATTTGGTGCTAAACATTTTATAACAAATCTTGAAAAAGTAACATTGAATACCTTTTGCACCTAAAAATCAAAAATATTCATACATTTAAACCCCTTAGTGAAAGGTAACTTTTGTTAAATTTGTTGTATCTAATGCCACGTTAATTCACTAAAATTGTTTAATTCATAAAAAATAAATAACCATTATCTTCCTGCCGTTGATATATTCATATTTTAAGAAATATATAGTACTAAAATTATTAATTAAAATGTTAAATTCGACCGGAAACTCCACTCCTATTATATTTCACACCAAGAAAAATAAATTTCTGTTTTGCATGTTATTAAAATACAAAAAATTTGGCTCATCTTTTTACATTTAAAAATCAAGTAATTATAACTAAATGTTTATACCATGAAATATATACATATTTTACTGTAGATAAATAAATAAGCAGTCAGAAAATTCCAAACATTTGGCATCACATCATAACATTCTTAAGTCAAGAAATAATATTATATTTTGTTAGCTTTTAGCGTTTGCAATGAAGTATTTCTTTTAAAGCGATGATTTTTCAAACTTCAATAGTCGCTAATGAAGAAAGAACGTGACATATCTGAAATTCCGAATGAAGAGAAAATAATTAGCTTTTGAAATGCAAGATATAAGGAAATATTTTACAAAAGTCTAATATACATGAAATCAGACCCTTAATAAGGAAAAGGAATTATATAAATATTATTCATACATTTTCATGCAAATACATTAAACAATTAAATTAAAATTTGTATAAATTAATTTTTTATAAATTATAATAAATTATTTTCATACCAAACGAAATATTACATTTTCAATAGGAAAATGGATCTAAATTTTATTTTTACAACGTTATAACACACTAATATTTGTCCCATTTGACATTTATGCACAAAATATTAAAACATTAGTAGTAATATAAATTCGATTTTAAGCTAGTATTACAAAATATGCACTCAAAGTGTAATCAATGATATTTATGTTTCTTTTTTTACGCTGAGGATTAAAAAATATTTCAATAATTGAATATTTCATAATGATAGAATTTTTTTTCATATTTGGAACGATTTTTAATGATTATTCAAAACTTTTTTTAAATTTTATGTATTTAATTTTTAAATATAATGAGTTACTAAAAAATAATATATTCATATATATTTTGGGAATGTTGAAATTTCAATTGCAAAATTAAATGCGATTTCAGACTACCTTCCGGTTTATAAACTTTTTCAAATAAGAGAAATATTTGCAAAATTTCAAACATGTAATTTATTTAAGCTTATTTTACAAAAAAATAAGTTAATGAATAGTTACATAAAAATCACTTAATTTCTAATTTAGTAATTAACTACAAAGCTTAATCTAAATTATAATTTAATAGTTTTATCATTTTTTAATTATTTAATGATTTTGCAATGTTTTTAAAAAAAACAATTTAAAAGAATTCTAAATATTATTATTTTTTTACAGATATATTTTAATATTTGTCATAGAAATAATTAAATTATTTTATTTTAAATTTCTCAACAAGATATTTATAAATTCTTATTCAATTAATGCAAAGGATCTGTTATGATTGTAATGTATGGAAAAATATTTCTATTGTTAATTTCTTATTTTTAAGATGACACATACATTGATTAAATTATATGTAATTATAAATATTATATAAAAATATACTTGAGAAATGAATGAAATTGTTATAAGTCACGTATTAGATTGCATTGAATATTCAGCATTACTAAATTCATTTATAATGGGTTGCTTGCGTGATGAAACTAATGGACAGAAGCTGTCAAATATTTGAGAAATGTATCGGATATGTCATTGCAGGCCCTGTTGTACAGTTAAATTAAATTAGCTCCTAAAACTGTAGTCTAACATTCATATTTGGTCAATGCAATTTTTACATTTATTTCACTTATATTTTGTATGACATTAAATATTTGCATTTTCTTGAAATATTCATATACTTTACTGATAAATATTCTAAACTTATTATGTCATTGCAATTTAAAATAAATCCATTTTATTAAGGAAATATTTATATAACTACACATCTTTTCTTAATCTATACAATTAATTTTTCATTTAAGCATAACACAACATATTTTTATTTCCCTATAATTGTTCATATTATTTATCAAAAATTACTCTAAATTTATTTCAAAGTTTTTTTTTTTCATTTACAAAATATCCACTGTTATACAATGACACATTTGTAATTATGCTACATAAGCATAAATTTCTGTAAATAAATACAAATGTATGCTTTATATTACGAAAGATATGTATAATTATTTCGTTCCACTTATATTATTCATTAATACTAAAATTAAAACAACATCATGTATCAAATAATTTGTTGAATACTTTTCTATATTTTAATATTAGAATGCAACTAAAATTCACAATTGTAAATGAAATTTGACTTCTATACCATCATTGATATTACGCGTTAGAATTCATAATATTTACAAAATGAATTAAAGAAAGACATTAAAATAAAGACCAATAAAATTTTAAAACCTTAAAAAATATAAAATTGAAAATAAGTATAATGAACACAATTGAAGATAAGCACAATGAAAATAACTATACGTTTTTCCAAATGTTCATGTAAATGTTAATGAAGTCAGTTTTATTTCTTTTAAAAAGTCATCAGCTGGGTATTTATTCTAAAACATGTCTCCTAATGTCTGCAATTTTCCAATAAGTTTGAACTTTTTAGCTTTACAAAAGTAGAACAGGTGAGACTAATTACAAAAGGAGTATTTCGTAGGCGTGTCACTCTTAAATGAAATTGGATTTCTGTTGTTTAGAAGCTATGTTAAAGCAGGAAATCTCAATATTTGAGCAGACGTAGTTCCTAAATATCTATTTTTTCAAATCGATTTGTACTAAAAAGAATTTTTAGAATATTTTTATAAATACCTTTTATAGACTAGTTACCCTTAGTATAGGAAAAATTTCTTAAAAAATTTCACAGCAATTAAATTAATTTAACAAGAAAAATTTAATTAATAATTCATAACTATTCATATAAGCTTATTTTTAGTTTCATCAAAATGAATTAAATTTAATTATACCTATAATAACTGTTAATATATTACATTATTTATATATTTATCATCTGGAGTTCAAAAATATATCTAAAATATTCAGAATATTTAGAATCAGAATATCTAAAATATTTAGAATCACAGTAATATATTATTCATGAATTACTTAATGATGTTTTAGTAAATAAAAATAAATTAATAATATTCAGTAGTTACTATATATATATATATATATATATATGTGTGTGTGTGTGTGTATATGTATATATATATATATATATACACATATATATATATATATATATATATATATATTATTTGATAATTACGTTCAACACACACACTGTAAACGACGTAACGTAACGTAACACTGAACTATCGCATTATAATTTATTTACAAAAAATATTTCAACATGTTGCCTAAAGCATTTTAGAAAATAAAATATAAAACACAAATTTAATCTTGCCTAGTTTGTAAATGTTTCTCTACATCTTCCCCTACCTGGTCTACCTGCAAAAGTATGAACAGTTATACAGGTATACTTATTTACCTCTGGTTCACTTCTATAGTACATGCTCTTGGTCTTTAATCACGTCTTTCAGTGATGTTTAGAATACGTCCGCTTTCAAACATGTGTCTTGGTTTGAATTACTCTTGCACCAGCACAATATATCCAATTAATATTTTAGCAGACTTCCAAGCATCCTGTACTTCATGAAAGGAACATTACTGTAGTGGTTATTCCTCGGATCATTTTTTCCAGAATATATTTAACAAGTCTTTTTGCTACTTTAAAGCTTTTTTAGTTTTTGTTATTTACTCTCTGTGATGAATGGAAGCAAAATAAGCTTTCTCCAACCAAAAAATGTGAAGTTTTTAATGTATCAAAGGAGTCGCCACCTTCTTCGCTCGTAAAAGGTCTGTTGGTCATAGTGGCTTCAACTCCTTACAGTACAAAGGAATATTTTATTATTATTAATATAATAAAATATAAACAATAGAACAATTCCAAGATTTTAAAAAGACCTCATTTGAGCATTCCAATAGTACTTTCCCTTTAGCCTATCCACCAAGCAGCTCTAAGTGCAATAAATTTCCATTTTACGTCATTATACGTATAAAGTTACTGAACTTTAGCTGATGTCAGAGTTTGCCTCAAGAAAATCAGTTTTTGATTATCAGGATGGAAAGTTGTAATATTGTCAGTATAGTTTATATGTGGGAGATCTCTAAGACCAACAAAAAGATTAAGTTTTCAGTGGAAAGGTCTGATACAAGTTCAATATGTATTGCTCTCTTTGTTGAACAAGTGAATAATGCTATGTAAACAGTGTCTCTTGGTTTTCGATTACGTATATTTAACTCTCCAGCACAATCTATTCCCATGACTGTGAACGGTGGAGTTGGAGTCATTGTGTCAGCAGGTAAAGGTGCTTGATTTTAATACCATGACTGAGTTTTCCTAATTTTCGGGACAATAATTTTTATGTGATTTTTTGATGTCCTATCATTACTTTTGTTGTTGCTCTTTCGTCTAATCAAAATTTATCAACTATTGACAAGTAATTTTCATTTACTTGTCGAATATTATTTGTCAATAATTGATATGATAGGATGGCTTACAGGAGAATGAAAGTGAAATCAAGAACTTTTCTAATTCCCAATTTCTCCTCCAAATGGTTATATTTTAAGTGTCTATAAATTCACTGTGAAAGTTGGAGTATTAGGAGGTGACTGAAGAGTCAAATATGTCACCAAATTGGCGTTATTCCAGTTACAGTTAAATTAACTCATGTGAATATTTAACTGGAAAGACAACAAATGATGGTCATAACTTAACTCCAATGAAACTAACTATTAATTAATGTAATTTCAAAATCTAAACGTTCGATTTCTTAGCAGTAACATGACTTAAAGACATCATACTTTTAAAAACGTATATATTTATACAATAAAATGTTAATCCTATGACTTAAAGAATGTTATGTATAAAATCTAATGAGAGTTTAGTGTTATTAAATTCAAATGTCTTTAACTAGTCCATAGTTTGCCATGAATGAAATACCAGACTTTTTTAGAAGAAGGAGGAAAGAGCACCTTAAACAAGCAATTGGTTCTTGGTAGAATTTCATTTTTCAGGAAACATACAGTGACGTGATATGAGTGAAGCTACAACTAATGGGCAGACAACCGGGAAAATAATCACGAGGAGTTTTTCGTTGCACTTACGAAATGAGAGAGTAAGAAATTATTTCATGTCAATGCTACACCCATTGATAATCCATATATTTTAATGCACTACATCTTTAGAACTTAAATCATTTTTCTTCAAAAAAAGCATTTTTGAAACTGAAACAATGAATACAAACTTAAACAGGCTACTTTTTTGACATAAATATCATCCAGCATGTAGGGAACGCACTTGTGTGGAAAATACTTTTCTGAAACCAAATTTTAACAATGTGTAAGCTGCTGCGCGTGAATCCGCTTGGCTCTTATCTATATAATAATTCAATTATAAGTTCTGGCGAATAAATACCAGAACTTTTAAATGAATTATAATTTAGATAATTGTCAAATGGCTTCATGTGCAGCGGCTCTGTTAATCTGACAATTGATTAACCTTCCTGCTTCATAAACAGTTCATTATTCTTTTGTCTTCATCACATTGCCTTTTTTCACATCTTATCATTCTTACTATTAGGAATTTTTTACATAGTTTGTTTGTACCTTTTATTGTGTACTGGTCGCAACATTATGTCTGTTGCATATGCGTATAATATTTCCCTTTTCTTCAGCTCTTTACATTTATTTAAAAATTTCTCTATGTAAAGCAGTGCTTTGTGATAAGAGGGGAACTATTCTACTCATAATAAGGTTATTGATAGATATTTTAATACCAGTTCAAAGGAATAAGTATATTTAATTTTCTTTAATTGTATGTGTTTGATTTAAGGAAAGCACGCTATTATTTTTCAGCGTATGTAATACTAAAAATCATTATATGTTTTATGCTTCGATTTTTACTAAACATTCAATATTCAATAGGTGTATTGTTTAAAAATTAATAAAAAGTACTGGTGTAAAATATGAAAATCAATTCAATTTATTTTTGAAATTAAAACTAAAGAAACAGTGTTTGTTACTACAAATGAGAAGTGAATAACCTACAATCTGTAATATTATAGAATTAAATAAATCTTAAAAATTGAGTTATTGTTAATTTATGCAGCATTTATCAAAGATTTTTATTCTTTTAATACTTAAGTTTTATCAATTTAACAATAATATTGTTTAGAATTTATAAAAGAAATAACATTTTTTGACTACTTCCTTAAAATTTTATATTTTTCTCTTTTCCTTTCCTATCAATAAAGTAAATGCACAATTATCTATACCTGTGTTAATTTACTTTTAAATTAAAATTAATACAATATTAAACATTTTTTTTACAAATTTATATAAAGTTCTTCAAATACAAATTTATTACATTCTTTCTCATGTAAATAATTGTTTTTCTGATGTAGAGGTATTTTGATGAACATTATTCTGTAGAAGATTCACGTCTCTATTAAATTTTCAATAGCAATTTATCCAGTAGACATAATTTAAAAATGTATGTAATTCAAAAAAATAATTCAATTATACTTTTTGACTTTATGTTTAAGAAGTAAATATAATGTAATAATATCTGAACATTGTCTTTAAATTTAATTATCTAAAAATATAATTTCAGTTACAATGTTTCCATATTTAGATTTTTTATAAATAAATAAATAATTCAATCCTATTAAGCAATACTACCATATTAAGATAACAAAATATTCAAATAATTTCACAAATCCTTCATGTTTTGATTATTATTAAAAAATATGATGTGATAAATGTATTAAAAAGACAAACATGAAGTATATCATTTAAAATGTTTGATTTAATAATTTAAATATATAAAATACGAAAGATTAAAAAAATTAAGAAAGTCTTAATAACATGCTTAATGACATTAAATTTCAAGGTATTCAGAGAAAAATTCTGTCATGAGAAAAAAGAAATAGATAACTGTAAAAAGTTAAAAATATTCAAATATATTACATACCTTGAAATGACATAAAAAGAAATGTCATCTCAGTAAATATAGGATTTATTTAATATCCCTTTATAAGCAAAGAGAGAATATGAAAAACTAATTAACTCCTAACAGATCTAATAAGAAAAATCTTAATTTGACTGTTGGTTTGAGAAAAATATTTTCTCGTTAATATCTTAAGCTAATTACTTTTTTATTATTGCTTAGTGTTATTACTATAAAATGTAATATTTTTATTTTGGTAGCATTCATCAGAAATCTGTTATTTATTCTGAAGATTAAAAATATTTTCTATTAAAATGATATGGATAAAAAGTAATCTGTATATAATAAATACTTTTTTTACTTTATTACAATGATTATATGAAAATCCAAAATTTTGAGAAAGATAAAGATCCTTGGCGTATGAATTAAAACTTAATATGTTTCCTTTCTTGAATATGTTAACATGAAATAGTATTAATGAAGATAATTCCAAACGAATAATTATTTAATAGATGTTACAATGAGCTTACAGTAATGTTTCTAAGTTTGGATATTCACTACATGATGTCAAATAGTTGACTATTTCGGTGATTTGAAACATTTAATATGCAACAGTTTATTCCATATTTATGAAAAACTATTTTATTTATCGTACCAAAAATTAAAATATATTCAAAACTCATAAAATTTTAAAAATTTATTAGAAATAATTTTATAAACTAAGAAAATTTCTTATGCGTGCATGAAAATATTAATATCAATCGGACCTTACGCAGAGGAGGTGACTATTGAATGTATTGCAATTAATCTTCAAATTTGTGTTGATGTCAAATAAATTTGTAGGCATGTTAAATGAATTCGTAAATAAAAACATATTTTAAAATTAACCAAATGATTTTCATTAAAATAAAGGGCAAGAAGTTGAAGAAATTTTAAAAAATAGTAAAAATGTCTGTTTTTCTTATCGAACCGCATCATCTTCATGATCGTTACTGCTTTTCAATTTAACATTATATCAGCTCTTTGGAGAAAAATTTTCACAACGTTATTTTCTTGAAGTTTCACACCACTTAGGTAAACACTGAAAACTGTTGTTGTTGCACCAGCATGCTTCTTTCTAGCTAGCCCTGAGTTGGATTTTTCTAATCAGATAGAAACAATCGGGTGGAGTCTTTGTGATTTTGAAGCAAGGATCAAGGAGAAGATCCTCAATATTTGATCTACCTCTCCCAGAGGTATCATTTCATTAAGAATACATTGCAAACAAGCCCAGTTTTAACTTGCCACAATCACAATTAATGAATACGACAAATCTTTGGTTAAGCTGTGATTCAAATTCACTATCTTCCGATAATGAGAACGACGCCATAATTAACCAGGCCACAGTGGCCTCCTTAAAGCTGTTGTGAGACAGTTGTTCATCTTCCATGAACAGCTTTATAGAATGTGATCTTTCATAGATAATTTGTCATATTCATGCACCTCAAGGGGAATGAGCTCAAATAACTCGCAATTTTTCATTTACATAGATATGTGTGTGGGTGGAAGGGGTTTGTTTTTGTTTCAATTATTTCTCAACATGTGATTTTGAGTGTGAACTATAATTAAATTTAAATTAATTTTATCTTCAAATTCCTAATGTAAAACTTTGATTACTCATTCAATACATCTGTAAAACGTATTAATATATAAAATCAGGTAAACTAAACCTATTATTAATTAATAACATTACCTGCCTATTATGTAAACTAAGATGCCTTAACATAATTTAACAATTAAGTTTAATAACATAGCTATTAATTACTAACATATATTACTGTTTATGTAGACAAATAGTACTTGCATAACCCCCCCCCCATTTGGAGCTTAATAGAAATCTATTGTGATTATTAGAGTGAAATACAATATAAATTTATTGAAATGAAAAATTATAGACTGGAGTGAAACTCAAAATTTAATTTTATCATATGAATTTGCATTAGAATTATAAGATATGTAAAAATTTTTACTAAGCTATCAGCAACAAATCTTTTTTTTAAGTTTTTTTCTCCAGTTTTACAATTTTTGGTTAGTTGTAGCTTTCTTTGCGATAAAGTTCCACAGTGAAATTTAATCTCAGACATTTTTCTCTTTAACTTCTTTTAAGTTTTCTTAGCATGGTTCATTCATCATCGCTATAGTTTCTATTAACGTGTAATTTTTCTTTAGTTTTTTGACTGTTTGTTTCCTACATACTTCATAAACGCTTAGTCTATTGTACTCTTTTAAATTTAATGAATCTAAATTGTTTTTTTAATCTGTCTTCAAATTAAGTTTCTCAACTAATGATTTTACCTTTATTTCCACATGTTACTTTCACTAAAGCGTATATAAAGTTGCTTGGTAAGATTACTTTCAAATAAACAAGTTTAGAATCCCCTAGTAAATGTCATCTATATGAATTCCGATTAATTTCACACGTAAGCTATTTGTTATTTGCAAATACTACTTTCATTTTGTATATACCCGCTGTTTTACGCAATCATTAATTTCACAATTACTATTAGTTTCTTCCTTAAATAAAATATTGCCTACATACATTTTATTTCTTCTTTAATTTTAAAATACTTACATTCATATTTATGTAGCATCGTGTAATCTGAAAACTATCAATTAAAAACAGAAATCTATTCGTGAATATTTAAAAGTCAATCACTTAAAAATTGTAAATGCAATAAAAATTTATAAAAAATTATACAGCATTAGAAACCAATAATATTGTTCTGAAACAGTATAAGAAACAATATTGAAATTAAAGGTGTGTATAGATTATTTTAAATTATCAGACGACAGATTCTATACTATTGGAATAATTTGGTTATAAGCAAATACTTGACAAAGTTTTTGTAAAAATTAAATTGTGAAAACTTTATGTAGTTATAATGAAATATAAAAGAATTGGTAATTTTTAAGAATATTTATGAAATGAATCATAGTAGTAACAGCAAATGTTTGTTTAAATTCTATTTTGTCCCAAACATTTGATTTTCCGTATTTGAGATTAAATCATTTTTGAAGCATATTTTTAAAGATTCTGCAGTAAAATGAGAATAAGCCTTAAAATTCGGAATTTTTATTCCTGGAATTAGAAACTACTAAGCGAAATGAAGTATCTTACATCTTCTTTTTTTTTAATTTTTGATTTGTGAGAGTCATATTTTTCTAATTACAAATTTCACCAGATATTAAAAGACTCTTTTTCACATTTATTTATTAAAACTTTTTCAGAAAGTTTCTTTCAAAATGAAATGCATTGCAATGTTACATATAAATTTTTTAAAATCATGATTTTCCGTTACAAAATCTCATTCAAAACCAGTTTTCTTTTGAAAATCTAACTGAAAATAAGCTGCATCTAAATCTTAGGTAAGTATTTGAGCTAGCTCATTAAAAGTTTGTTATTTACGGAATGAAAAAATTGATATTCCTTTTGAATGACTTTACCTTTTTTTTGTAAGACGAGCCGTGAGAATTTCTAACAACCGGAAAAGATTTTATCGCACATCAAAAAAATTACTCTACAAATAAATTGATTTTTCAGCATAAATAAGCAAAAACTTTGACTTTCTCTAAAAATAATTTATTTTTAAAAATTGTTATTTTTAAACCTTAAACACACACACATATGTATATTTTTATGTATGTATGTATGTATGTATGTATATATGTATGCATGTATGTATGCTTATGTTAATAAAATGTGACTTATTTCAACAGTTGTTTTTATTTATGTATTGCAGTCATATTGCTCTTCAATGTTATATGTATTCAGAACATTTGTAATAAATTTACAAGTTAAGCCCAATTTTGCAATATGAGGTGAATAAAGGTGAAAACAAGTACCAGTAATATTATTTACTGGTACTTGTTTTCACCTTTGTGTGTGATATCTATAAGCAACCAATCTCTTCAAATTTCCTGCTCACTTCAGTACCAGTAAATACCCGAGATTGTTGAATAAACATATATCATAGAATGATATTTGTGTTTGTTGAAGAAATCAAAACAAATAAGTAATTTAACCTTACCTCAAAAAAAAATTATTTTTTATATAACTTTTTATCATTGACAAAGTTTATTTTTTATGTACAACCTCATATTGCAAAATTGGGCTTAAATTGTTACAGAATCTGTAAATAGAGTTTTGCTATTTTTCCAGGGAAATCCGATGGCATAACAACGGACCTTTACTAGGTTCAAAAGAAAAAGAACATGGTAATTAGTTGGATTCGTTTAATTGTCAGCATAAAATTTTTCACCCATTTAATAGCCTAAAAAATGTCGATAATTATTTGTCTTTCAAAATGCTTCATTTTAACATGAATATACACTGAGAAGAAATTCTTCTCTTTTAAAACCATCAGAAAGAAATGTATATTACATTTTATGTAATTGTTTTGGCTCTATGTGATCCAATGATAACCCTTTGTGGCAGTAATAGTTTTCTTATGTTGCTGTAAATAACATTCATAATATGTCATCAGTAGCATTCTGTATTTTTAAGTTTTGAGGAAAGCCACTGCCACATATTTCAATGTTATTTGTAATTATGTATATGTACTTTTTGCATGTTGATGATGATTATCAGCTCTCAAAAGCTAAATCAGGGAATTATTGTAGCATTATTATGGAAGATAAATATTTGTGCCGGAATAGAAATTTAGGAACTCGTCGTTAAATTATTTATGAAGGTGATTAATTCATCAGCGTTTAATGAAACTTATCCTAACCAAAACATTTCATTCAAAAAATCACTTTCAGAGTTACATGTTAATTTGTTTGTCTACAAGGAAGTCATGAACAATCACATTTTAAAGAACATTACATCAAAATAATGTAAGATATTCTTCAGAAACAATCAGTTATTTTCTAAAACAGAATGTAAGCCTAATCTTTATATATCATTAAAAATTGTGTGGTTTCATTTTTAGTTTAATTAATTCACGATATCAATACTAATCATTCATTGCATTTCTAAGAATTTTGAAATACTACAAACAAATACGCAATCAGTTAAATGGTAAAAGCTGAACATAATTCACATGTTTCTGTATCAGAGACATATTTGGTTTCATTTTTAGTTTCAGTTATTTATGATATTATCATTCACCTCATTTATGACAATTTTGATACACTACAATAAAATACTCCCTTCTTAAGCATATTTTCAAGAAATATTAGTTTAGAAGTCATTATTCAAGTAATAATTAGTACAATTTAGCATTAGTAGACTCTTATAATATTTTTAAATTCAAGATAGAAAATAATTTGAACCATACATCACAACTTAACGTTTGGTATTGATACATTTTTTAAAATTAATTAGAGAGTCTACTTTTTAATTAATTATGATGTGGTACGAAATATGTAAGCATACGTACCTCAAATTTCTAGTCAAACTGAAAGATCCCTATAGGATCTAAATAAAGAATAAAACTAAAGGGATGTCAAAGTTTCGAAATTCGAAATAATTACAAAAGAAAAAAAAAAAATATATATATATATATATATATATATATATATATAATATATATATATATATATATATATATATATATATATATATATATATATGACTGGCCAACTTGTCTAGTGGTCAGTGTGCATGACTACGGATAGGAAGGTCCTGGGTTCGAATCCCAGTTGAAGCATGGATGTACTTTCTCTCTCTCTCTCTATCCAGTCTTTGTCCTTTCCTTGTGTGTGTGAATGAAGTATGACTGATGCCTAACTTATAAACGGGTCCCTATGGCATGTGTAAGGATGCGATGGTGACCCAACCCCTGTGGAGCACCCGGGGCAACGCCTCGGCGGTTAAGAGGTCGCTGTTTCTGGCCGGTTCCTTGGGCATCAGGGAACAATAGATTAATAGACTCTGTTGCACTTCAATCTGCCATTGGGAATATATATATATATATATATATATATATATATATGTATATATATATATATATATATATATATATATATATATATATATATATATATATATACATATATATATATATGTATATATATATATATATACATATATATATATGTATATATATATGTATATATATATATATATACATACATATATATATATAAATATATATATATATATATATATATATATATATATATATATATATATATATTAAATCTTATTTGCTTTGTATTGAAAAAATATAAAGCTATTTACAAAAATAAGTTGATTGAAATTAAATTCAAAGAGTTATTCACGTGGATAAAAATCAAAAGTATCAACTTAGCATTATTTGTGATAATAAATTCTATAATAAAGTAAATTCAAATATTTTCTACGCATAGAAAACGAAAAAATTAAAGAATATCAAAAATATTGAAACCGAATAAGCATATATGCCAGTATAGTTATTAAAACTCTCTACCTTCTTTTATAAGAGAAGAGCTTGAAAAAATTGAAAACAAATAGGAAACGAAAAAATTAATTAATTTAAAAGTTTACCCTGAGGAAATAATAATGAAAAGAAATTGTTTTGTCTCATTCTTCTTATTTTTTTTTATAAAACTATGAGTATTTCCTTATTAATCTCAAAAAGATTTCTTTAGTTTCTTTGCTTTTTTCTTTACTCTCATTTTTCACAGCAACAAAATTTCATTTTATACTAAATAGGAATACCCAGAGAGAGGATAATCGGAAAACTCTAAGACTTTTTAAACATCTAACTTTATAAACACGATGATCTTATTGATGCAAATGCTATTAAATTATTTATATTGAAATAAATTTATATATTTACTTGTTTAATTGACTTTAGAAATGTAAATAGAAAATTAACATTCGAGATAAAAGCTTTTTTATCATGCTTTCATACATTCAAGCTTTAAATAAAAAGATTAATTAAATCGTGTGATAAATTTACTTAAAACATTTCTATAATTGTCCATGTTTTTAATTAAATGAATTTTAAAAGTTATATTTAAGGTTAATGCAAAGTGTATTAATAAATATTTATTGGCATACATTTTATTCTACTTTTCTTCTCATAACATTTAACAGCTAGAATACTTATAAATATTCTTTCCTTTTTATAGCAATTTATGACATATATTAAGTAGATAAAAACAGAAATCATTTTTCTAAAATCAAAAAAAGAAACGTATTTAATGAAATTTTAAGGAAAGTAACATATGAATTTGATGTCACAGAAAAATGAACTCTACAAAGATGAATTTACTAAATATAAACTATTGAATAAACAAATAAATTATTTGTTCTAAATATTTATAAAAAATTTATTTTTATTAAAAAAAAGAATATGATATAGATTTATATAACTATTAACAAATCAAATATATTAACGTTATGTAATATTGCAATAAATAATTATACAATATAATATGAATTAAAACATTATGAATGTGTATTTAATGAGATAAAAAAAGTATTTTGCATCATTGAATTAAAAATAAATATAAGGTGAATCACATAGCTTTGCGCCATCACACCAACGAAATAGTTAAAACCTTTTTGAGAAGGATTGGTTGTTGAGAGAATGTTATATTTTTGTTAACGAATAGAAAATTGTAATGAGTGCATATCAGTAGGAAAGAAAAGACAACAAGTAAAATTATGGAGGTGGATACTGTGTTGATGATCTTAAAAATCTCCTCACATTAATAGGAAAGTACTATTGGAGACTTTTTAATTTTCAAAAGAATTTGTGTGTGTGTGTGGATTTAACTTGTTTCGGGTAATTAAAAATTTCCCAAACGGTAAACATATTTAAATGTCAAATATATTTGAATAATTTTACTCAATCACAATTCAATCAGTGTATAGAAATAAATATTAAATTGAATTTATCTTAAAATTTAAGAAAGCTGAATGAAAAGTCAAACTCAACAGAACAGGAAAGCAATTATTAAACTAGAATAGTGTATATATGGTTGTTTTTCATTTACAACTACTTTTAAAATGCAGCCTATGCAAAAAAAATATTGCATCAAATAAAGATTCTTTATTCTTAAATTATCAAAAGTATGACATTTTAAGATAAATTCTAATAACGTTATCAAAAATATTAAATTTACAAATACATTGAAATAAATTCCGGCTGATAAACGAGTTTTATAGGGGCATGGTGATCGCACTAAGAAGGAAGAGTTTATCCTTTCGAAAAATTACAGCTGACCGACACCTGGATGAATCCACAGGCTATAACGAAGATGATTGGGACAAGGAACTGTGAAACGTTGGCAAGGTGAAAGTGCAGTTACGTCAGTATGCGTGGATTGACGCGTAATGTGACAGATCCAAGTGTCAATTGGGGCATTTTAAAATACATGTAAGGAAATTTTGCAGCATGCGCAAAACACCATGGATACTCCCATATCGAGAAGAACCATTTGATTTAGATTGGTTGCTAGCAGCCATCTGTCATTGCATCCGTTCAAGAAGATTGCCATTGACCCTACAGCATAAACACACAACATCTGGTATGCCGGATTACAATGATGTGGACGGCAGAAAGACACATAATCATCTTTTCAGATGAGTCCATTTTCCACGAGGGTCACTCTGAAATTTTTGAGATACAACTAGGTTTAGGTTTTTTTATGCTTACAAAATTTCAGGTGTGTTCAAAGCAGTCTCCTCCAGTATCGATGCATTTTTATAGACGAATTTCCACAGAGTAAGCGCTTCAAGCCATTCATTTCTTGGAATAGGTGAAAAAAATGCATTTATAGCCACATCAATCTTTTCTTCTAAATGAAAACAACGTCCATGTAAGTTCTTTTTTAGATTAAAGAACAACAAAAGTCGCACATAGCTAGATCAGGTGAATACGGCGGATGTTCGATCACTTTAATTTGTTTTTGTTTAAGAAACTCAACTGTTAATACGGCTGTATGTGAAGATGCATTATCATTGCGAAGCATGAGTCTCCTAACATTCAACTCTTGTAGAACTTCTGGAAGACATTAAGTGGTATACCAGTTTGCTGTTACTGTCTTCTGTCCTTCCAACTTGATGGCTTTGACCAATCCCGTACTTCAGAAGAAAAGAACATACACCAATTTTTTTAGTGCGCGTTGTTTTTTTTACCATTGTTGGCGTAGGATCATCTTCAGTGACTCATACTTTACTTTCTTGACATTTTGGAACGTCTAAAAACGGTTTGTACGTTTCATCACCTGTTACAATTTTATAAATGATGCGGTGGCCACTATCATGTAGCAATTTAAGAGTTTCTTTACTGATTCTGACAACCTCTTCTTTTTGGTGCTCAGTTAGATTATGGGCAAAATACTTTTTTCATATGTAATTCTTCATGAATGATTTTGTGTATGGCTGCGGACCCAATGTTGCGTTCCTTCTGTATCATTTGATAGGTACAGCTATTATCATCACTAATCATTTTTCGTATGGCAGACACATTATCCGGGATTATTGCCAACGGCATCCTTCCTGGTTATTATTCATCCTGAAGAAAATTGCGACCTCTTCTAAATTCTCTTAACCGTCTGAATACTGTAGCACGAGTTGGAGATTCATCACCAAATGCTAATTGCAACCGTTGAACGCATTCTTCTTGATTTAATCCTGCTCTAAAATTGTATAAATTCATAGCGCGAAAATTTTCTCGCGTCAACTCCATTTTTTCTTCTGTTTAAAATTTATTCTACGCTAAGCAAGTTGAAGTCAGTAAAAAATCGTATTCTGTGTTAAAATACAAAGTATTTTAAAATTAAACCGTTATTTTTATTTTGTAAATTCTCGTCTCCGCGTACCTCAAAAATTTCAGAGTAACCCTCGTATTTCTTCAATGATATTCACCACGTAAGTGTGTGGTATCAGCGTGAAGATAGGTCCAATTTTGCAATTATTGCTTAAGGCCCCATGGCCTTAACGTCGCGGCATCATGGTTTGGGGTGTCATTGCGTAAGACACCAGATCACCTCTAATTCGTATTCATGGCCCTATAGCAGTCCAAAATTAAGCGGATGAACGCTTCGGCTTGAGACACTGCCCTACCTGTATGGGGTACCCAATGCAATTTATTAGCAGGTTAACGCCCAAACGCATATTGCTCGCATCACCAAGTAAAGCTTTTTCCCTGGTCACTGTGCTCGCCAGCTCTCTCATCCATCGAACACGTTTGGAATATTACTGGATATCATTTGAAAACCCTTGAGTTCACACTCCTTCAGAAGACGTAGTTTGGCAGATAGTTGACAGGGAATGGACAACCGTTCCACTGGACGCCATCTGTAATCTCATTAAATCTCTGCCTAGACATGTTGCTTCGCGTTTTACCATCCACGAAGATCTTACAATCTACTGGCCCAACCCTGTTCTCACTCTGTACTATGCTTTTATCATTCTGAACAACAGATCACTTATTGTTCATTGCTGTCTCTCTCCCTCTGTTTGCCGAGTTTCGTAACTTTCTGGAAACTTTATTGGTGTTGCATTTTCAATGTCATGTAGTACATAATCATTGTACAGTAAAAATAAAAAAGTTGAATGTAAAATACGTGTCTAAAATATATAATTTATGAAACAATTACCTTTATATATTTAAACAAACTATTATTTTTCAATTAAAAATTAAAACTAATTTTGTTTAGCTTTTCTTTATTACATTAGAGATTTTTCGTAGTTTACTAGAAAAATGTGCCATGATGTTAAACGTAAATAATCTCTCACAAATTAAATAAAAAATTTATGATAATATTAATAAAAATTATATATTTATAAAAAAGAAAAACATGTAAAAATTACTAAAAAGAAGTGGGAAAAGTAACTTTTATTTAAAGAACTACCCAAAATCTGTTGTGCAAAATATTCAAAGCAATTTTTTTGAAAATTATTTCATAACATTAATGCATAAGAAATGCAAACAAAATGAGTAAATATTTATTTAAAAGCTTGATATATATATATATATATATATATATTTTATTTAAAAGAATGGATAATTTTATTCAGAATTAGTGTGATTATGAAAATACTCATTAGCATTTAAAAAGAATATCATGAGTACGAAAAAATACTTTTTAAGTCAGTGCCTGCTAATTTATAATTTAAAAGACGGTATAAACTTTATACTGTAATGTGATAAAAAATTCAGTAGCAAAAAGTATATTCTTCAAAGAAATTATACTATGATGGCATATATGAAAAAACATTTATGAGCAAAAAATGTTTACTATGCTGTACTAAATAATTTGTTAAAAAAAATTACATCTGATTGTATTAAATGTGCTAGGAATTAAAGTTAAGTATTAAAATACTTACATGATATGAAATAATGAAATTACCATTAATGGTATTTCCCTAAAAAGTATTATTCCTACAATTATACATATTATATATATCAAGGTGAATAAGATGGAAATGCAATTCCAGAAAAATAGGTTTTGTAAAATTAATCCGATTTTTTTTATTCTCAATCATATGATTAATAAAATATTTAAGTGTATGTTGAATTTCCTAAATTATTGTCTTAAAGTTTAGAACTAGGTGTGCTCAAGAAAATTACAACTTCAGACAATTAAGAATATCAAAACTTTTCGTAGTTTTTTTTTATACAAGAAACTATACATCAAACATTTTTTTAACAAAGACTGATTACCATTTTTCGTATTAGTATAAAATTTTATAAACGGGTAACCTATGACTTTTTGACGATTTTGTAGTGATCCCTTTCTCACGTCCTTAATTAGCAACGGAAATGGTATTTCCCCTTCTCAGCCGATCTGGCAAGTGGTGAAATACATTCCCACGCTTCGAGGTATAGACGCACAGTTCGGACAGGAGATGCATGACGATCCCCTTTTTTCTCAGGCGTGACATGATATACCATTTGAGGAGATGAGTCGAAGGACCCCAGCCACTTGGTAGGCGACCGTCTTGTGAGGTAGCAGAATCTAATAAAAGCTTCCTTGAATTGAAATCTTGATTCTGTTCTTCGCATTGAACACGACCACTAAATCCCCAAAATTTTTTGACACCAGGATTGATGCCAAAGTGTAAGTAGAAAAATGGCAATCCGAAAATAGCATTAGTCAAATAACTGAAAAGAGTAGGATTAAAAAAATTAATCGCCAGTATTTATCGCCAAGTATTTCGCCAAACCAACGTGTACCTGATTCTACACCGAATCTCTCAGTATTGTTATTCAGATTTTATATAAGAAAAATATAAAAAGAAAAAAACATTAACACATTGTAAAAATTGATAAAAGAGACTATGTAAAAATTAACTTTTCTATTAATCTTCATTACTTAAATAGAATAGAATTAATATTCTCGTGGTCTATGAGTCAAATATATTATCAGTCTCGTCTTACATTTACGAGAACTTTACTGAGTAGTATATCTATTAACGTTTTATAGAGGCACAGGAATCACGAGTGAATAATAATTTATTGAGCAGACTTCTAGTTTCCTCACTCACTTTTTTTACATACAAATCACAACCATTCCTCGCAAATAGGCTCAAGACTTTCTCAAGCTTATCATTTTACTACGATATCTGCTTAACATACAATTTTTCGTTATTTTTTTCTTTTTCATGAGAAAGAATTTCCACTGCCTCATGTATCCAAAGAGTTATTCTGAACAAAGAAAAAGGAGTGACATTTTTGTTTATTTTCATGAAGTGAAAAGAGATACATTTCTAGAAATATATTTAATTATAATCTGTTAAAAGAGTATCATCCCATTGGCACTCCCTCACTGTGGTGAGGGATTGCCACTGGGCGGAGTGGGCGATGTACGTCGGGAGTGTATTCTCCTGGTATGGTCACCCAAGGCGTGGCAGCCACTCCACTGTGCCCAGCTAAAGTCTGTAGGCTCCGGACTGTAGGCATCGGACCTTAGAAGCTGCCTCTTACCCCACCCATGATACCAGGTGAGGTGTCCTGGTGGCTCCTTGGCTCGGGGCTGTAGCAGACGCGATTAAACTGCACTTGCAAGTTTTCTTAGCGGCTATTTGCTTTCCATGATTTTCGTATGTAGTAACAAACATTTCGAGACCTGCACTATATGTTCTTTCGTGCAGGCCTTTCCTGACCACATTTTATCTTGTTTGGGGCTTACCAAGCAAGACCTGATTCGGGATCTCCTTCTGGTGCTTGACTTTTCTAGGGTGAATGGATTCATAGACCTGATCTAGCTTTGCTGATCACGGGGATCGGAAAGAAAATAACAAAAGAGTCTAAAGAAAAGAGATATTTTAGATAACCACCTGCTTAGTAGTTATACGACATCAAAAACTAACGATGAAATATTTACTAATATAATTTATTTCTTGTGATAATTTTTTTCATATTCATTGATACAGCTTGTAGCACAATTAGGTTCCAAACAAAAATGGTAGTAGACGATAATAAAGGAGATAATAAAACATCAAAATATTCTTTACATCATATCTTTACTTTTATTTACATTGTCATATTACATTAAATGAAATTCCAACAATTCCTTTAATCAGTCTTAACAGTAAATCCTAAAAACTTTTAAATATTTAAAGTACTTAAAAGTAATCTAAAAAGTAACTACAATATATTAAAAACAATTTAAATCCTCTAGTAATTGTATAGAGAAGCTATAATATATGTACCACATATGTTTGTGCACACAATCTTAATATATTCAACTAAAAATTTATCCTGACTAAAATAATTTTATACCTTAATTCTAGATTTCGGAAAATTAAAATTGGCATTTATGAATTATTATCTAGTATGTGTGCTTATACTACATGTTTGCTATTTTAAGTATTTGTCTTTTGTTTTGATAACATTTGGTATTATTAATGTAGTTGAGTAAGCATGATTATTGGTATGATTTATATATTTGGATAAAACGAAAATCATTTTGTCACTACTTGAATGATGGATAAAACTACAACAGAAGTCCTATTTATTTCTGAAATTTGAATCTATAAAAGCTATGAGGCACTTTTTATGCTTTTCCGATTAAAGTTTTTATACGAATGTAGAGAAGCATTTTCAATGAACGCTTATTCAGGCTTATTCACGATTTCAGATACGTTTCTTTCGAAGTAGAAATATAAATTTGAGATATTTTTGTGTTAATTGAAATTTTGTGTTCTGAAAATTACTTTGGTAGCCAGAAAGAATTTAAACAGACTTATAAAATGAGGCTTCAGTTATTATCTTGTATTCATAAAAATATGCGTTCAGATAAAATCATTTTAAAGTTTAGGATTTATAGAAAGTAATTTCTTTATCTCTTATAGAATGTTTTGTAGTTTTATAAGAAATTCTTTTATTTTTCGTTGAAATCAGAGGAGTATATTGTATTTTACAAATAGTAATCAAAATAAATTATAATAAGTTGTTAAAATTTTATTAAAAATATTCACTTTTGTGCACATTTTTTGTATAAGAATAAGTAAAATATATAATGAAAGCATTAAGAACCAATAAAAGCATGAAAAGAATAAGCACGATCATCTATTTTTTTCAGTGATAACTATGAAAATAAGCAATACCTATATTCATAATTCACACGTTTAATGCTTTTAATCCTTCATTTGACAATTCAATTACCATATTTAATTCATATTTAAAATATGAAAATCTCATTTTGTAAAATTGTGTCTTGAAACTAAATGAAAATCAATAAATAAGATATTTCAATTTACGCTGTAATAGTTCTTATTTTTATTTCCAGAATCAAATTTATAAGACATTAATTACTATCAATGAAAAGTTTGAAAATCAAACATTGCTTTGATGGTATTACTTCTTTTCAAAAATAACAGTTAATTTTAAAAGAATTTATCTTAAAATAAATGGAATATATTTACTCTAGTAAATAGTTATGTATTTACTCTTTTCTTTTGTTGAAAATTCAATTATTTCATTCAATTGCAAATACTTTCATAATACTCTAGTTAATATATAGTAACACCTTTTATAAAATTTTTGATGTAAATTAAAAAAAATATTGTAAGTAAAACTGTGAAATTAAATAAAACAGAATTTTAAGTGTAAGTCCCACACAGAAAATCATTTTTCAGCTTTGAACATACTAGATGTATGAAATATATATTTAATTAAGTGTTTTTTCCTTTAATATTAAAAAAGTTTCTATATAACCGACAAAATATATTTAAAAAATGATTCAACAACAAAAAGATATTTTCTGTTTCTACGAACATTAAGTATTTGTTCAGTTATATATTTTTAGCAAAATTAATGAATATTTTTTCCAGTATTTTAATTTTTTAACTTATTTATTTATTTAAGTAAGATTGATTTTAACTTTAATTAATTTTTATTAAATTAAAAATCGAGTCCAAACAATCATTTACTCATTTTTTTAAGTTAATAAACAAAAGAAAGTAAGTTCTATATTTATTATAAAACTTTACACATCATTTTAAGGATCTTGTATTGTGATAGTTTGATTACAGAACCAAAATTTCATGTTTAATTTTATTTCAACTGGAATGAAAATCAATGTATGGAAATTTTCATTCTTTTCTGATGTTTCTTTTCTTTGAATTTAAAAATAAATGTTTTTTAAAAATACTAAAATACCATTACTTTTCATAATAGAAATTATTATTATTTCAATGTTGTTAAAATGCAAGTTTTAATAGCTATTCACACAAATTTATCGTTAGAAGTATTCTATTTTTAACTTCAGTAGCATGCGATAACACATGAAAAAAACAGAGAGATGAGATTTTCTTTTCTTAATTCAACGTTGATAGAAAAAATAAAATGTTTTTGTTATCCTGTTGAATTTTTGCCTATTTTACGAGATTTTTAATTTGAGACAATAATTTACTGACAGTAAAATTGAGCGGGAAGTATTCGAGAGAGAAAACAATGTACTTTCTTATTTTATTTAAGTGATGATGTTCTTATATTACTTTTCAATCATTTTCATTTACATTACTATCTATTTCTATTTTGGCTTTATACTAGAAAGCCTTTAAGGTGAAATACTTTTTCAAAAGTTCGTTTTTTAAACTTTAATGACACTTTTTATAATTTTCAGTTTGAAAAATTTAGCAATTCACTCTTTCCAATTAAATATTCTCTCTGTTAGTTCTGTTAGTTCAAGCAGGCACTGATACTTTTAATCATGTGAAACTGCAATTCGAAAACTTTCAATACTAATTTAAAGCCTGAACATATTCAGATTACAAGCACAAAAATTGATATTTAATCCATAAGTAATTAATATCATTGATATATAGTGTACTTGTATTCATTTTATCGTTGTAGAGACTAAGTACATAGGTATAAGTAAATCTATATTAATATATGATTTGCTTTATTTTCATAGGTAACTGTATTTTTGAATGACATAGTATTTTTAAATATTTGGTCAATAAAAACAGAAAGTATTTAAAGACTAATTCAGGAATGGCTAGTTATGTGATAAATCACTAAATAGATTTTAGTTAATGAATAATTAATTGTTACAAAGTATATACCAAAATTTTTCTAATAAGTTTTTAAATATTTAAATAAGTATAAGCATTTTAAGCAAATTGTATGCATATAGGATATCACGTGAATTTATTTGAATTATCACAAGATTAATTTTTTTCTGAAATTTCTGTTTGCAATTATGACTGATAAATTTTGATCTGAAGATCAAAATTTCGTAGTTATTTAAATTGTAGTCCCTTATGAAATTTAAATATATTTTCTAACTTCTGAAAATTAACTTCCAATGTAAAATGAGAACAGTATAGACACAACTTTACTTTGTAAAGTCAGCAATTATGCAAAATGTTTTAACCAAAAGAAAAAAATGACTTTTAACAATAATTCAAGACGAATTTTTGTGTATCCAGTAGCAAATTTTAAGGAACAATTTCATCTTAAAGAATAATATTAAAATAATCCAATCATAATGATTTAGAGCAAAACTTTTTTTTTAAACTAAAGGAAATTATAGAAATAGTAAGCTAAAGAAAGCATATATATTGCTTAAATTTTATGTGATTTTCAAAACCTTTATATAAAAAGTAAACATATAATATTTCAACTATCATTGGATACATTTCTAATCACTCTCTTTCCTCTAACCACAATGCACACCAGTACTCTGGAATACACCTAAAGCTGCATGTTCAACAGGAAGTTAGTTGTGAGATTAGCATTATCATCTGTAAAACTATACCGGATTTAAGATTTTAACAAATAATCAAATACCCAGCATTATAAGTTATACAGATACACTGCATACCATTTATAGCTCTGAAGACTCACAATGTTGCTGGTGGTAGCATGTATATCCATGCTTTGGGATACACTTATAGAAAATAATCAAGCAATATAGTGTCAGATGTGAGAAGATAGATTGTAAAAATTCCTATAGTGGTTTTTGTGACGCTCCTATATCTCGGTGTCATAGGGTTCTCTATTTACTGGGTGGTCTCACTATATCACCATATGTAATTCTCAGCAGAAATTTACTCAACACATAAGTTGATGGACTTCAAAGTAGTTCAAGTATCAAATTCTCTTTTATGCAACCTCATACAGCAGTGGTCAGATGTCTTTGAAATTCATACTTGAATTATTAATAGAAAGCTAACACACTCGTTGACGAATTTGTAGAATCTACGTAAAATTTCCCACCAACTAGTAATGTTTCTTCTGTCTAATGGTATAACCCCGAAAGATTAAGAAATTGCTCATATATCTAAGCAATAAAAGCAGGTAACAGTGAATTGAACTCTAAGAGATTTATTCTGAAGGTACATTATCGTAACTTCTCTGTGTGGCCCCAAATTGTAGTACTTGCAGATTCCTATTATGCATGCAGTTTATTGGGATGACGGCTAATGAATTTTTATGTTCGTTATATGGCGTCTCGTGAATATAATCTACTGTCTAAGAAAAGTCTTCCCGGAAGATAATTTGTTAGGTGCATATTAAAATGGCTTATAAAAGTCTAAGTGATCCACTACTAAGTGTTAAAATATCCGCTTGCAGCAGAATTTGCGACACGTAGCTTTTTTGAAAGATCTATAGTATTACACTTATGATTATTAAGGACAGATTCTTTTCGATGTATTTCCTAATCTTTATCTATTGTAATTTAAATCCTAACTAGTCACACTGCTTTGTCTTCCTGTGAAAATTCCCCAGATTGTATGATGAACAAAATATTGCAAAATGAAACTGTATGGATTGTGCTTAGTATTGGGCGTCAATTCCTCTTCAGGGTTATTTTTGTGAATAATCTGCTTTGAAAAATATCTCTAGTGCTATGATATTAAACAAATACTTCGAAAATTATTTTTTGAAATAATATTACGTAACATAGTTATTTCCATTGGAGACTCATGTAACGTTTTAAGATTTAATATGGTAGCTACAATAAAAGCTCATTTGCTTATTTTGAATTTGCTGTCAGCTAATTGAACAGCTGTCGCCTAATATTTTAGGTTCTTAATTTCAGAACCACTTCCTATCAGCTTCCCATAATAATCTTTCACTAGTATGAGAAACCCTATTCTTATCACATGCAAATGCACATATTTCTTCATATATTCCAAGTAGAAGTATTCATGGCACAATGATTTTCTAGAAGCAAATACATTTGAATAAAAATTGCTACTAAATGAAATTACTATATTGAAATGATTATTCAAATCAATACATTTGCTAAACATTTTGCCTACATTAAATGCCTAATTAGTACACCTAAATGAGATTTTTAATATTACTTTATTAATTTCGACAAAATTAATTTGTAACTATCATTTTCTTTTACCTAGTTTAGTCTTCAAAATAAAATCAATAACATTCATATTTTACCTCTAAGTTAATTTTAAGTCTTCTCAGTTTGTAAAATACTCTGCTTTCTTGTCATTGGAAGGCGTTATCATTTAATTCAATTTGAATAAAATTCATTCATCATCAAAATTTGTTTAATTTTATATTAACTAAATAAGTTTAAATTCAAAAGTATATAAGTTTCTAAACTTTTACCTTTCTTAATTTTTAATATTCAGTATATCATTTTTAATTACAGTACATAAAAAGGGCTAAGGTACACTGATGAGTTTAGCTGTTGTTGTGTCTCGAATATTATGAGTTCGAATCTTAACCATGTTTACAAGCGGCATTTAAAGCACGTGAAATGGACCATAATTTCTGTGTGATCAAAATCGAAAACCTTCTGGACTCATTTCTATTTAGTTAAAACTTGTGAAACAAAAGATAGTTTCTAAGAAATTTTGGCACATGTACTTATGCCTTCTATGCATAAGTACATGAATAAGTACCAATTTCTCCACATTTTAATGCCAAATTGTCTAACAAAAAAGAAATGGCATAATATTAACAAATAGCATATTTCATATTATTTTATGTATATATAATCATTTACGTAAGCTCTCTGTGTTGTCAAATCTAATTTACAATGAAATTACAAATGGCTCTAAGATTTACATAAAATTAATTTGTAGAAAATTATTAAGAAATGTAATAAAACAGCATAATTATTTATGTATAGGGTAAGCACACACACACACTCAATTCATAATCATTGTAATATATTTACTAACAAGATTTTAACAGCTATGAATTGTCATCATTAGGCCACTGCATTAATTATCCTATAACAAAAATATTTTTGATTAGTTGACTGTTTCAAGCTATGCGTTTAGCCTATAAAGTTTTTGATTCATGAGAAATCAAGAATTATTTTTATATCTCTTTAATCTAATTAATAAAAAGAAATCATGAACACATTAAAATTAAGCACAATTATGAATAATGAGACATGTGAAAAATATGAAATATGTTATGAAGTGTATTTATTACATTTTAATTATTATATTTTAAATTTTAGTTTTATGGAGAAAAAATATTTTAAATTTAGTTTAAAATGTTTTATAGACTAAAAAATATTTTTCAAATATGTTGAAAAAAAGAGTATTATTCTGAATACCCAAAGAGCAGTTAACATTCAATCTCTTTTCAGATTAAAAAGCTTTTACATCAAATATCGATCTTTCTGCTTTCGAATCTCGATTAAAATTATTCAGATGGGAAGTTCGATTACGTTGCAGATTCAAATTTCATTTGCTAAATAAACATCCGCTGCATTCCAAATATTTTCTAAAATTTTAATATCCTATGCGGAAATCTTAATTTAGAAACCTTTTATATCAATAGCATTAAATTCAATAAAGCATCATGTAGTTTTGAAGAAATTCACTATTTTTAATTCTACAAATGATATGTATCGTATTTTAAAAATGAATAAATTTTATATATAAAAGAAATAAAGTTAACTGCTAAAAATAAATTTTTATCATGGAGCTGATTTTATTTTAGTATACTCATTTTATGCCTACATATTCATTCATAATACTAAATGCATAAAAAGCAACATTTATTCAAAAAATATTTTTGAATTTCTGCTCATGTAATTATATTTTATATGAATCATGACATAAAAAAGAATCACAAACGAACAATTAATTAAAAATGATACTGTATTAATTTTATCTTGAAATAAATTATTTCATAACTCTAACATAATATTAAATGAGTTTTAAATTTATGCCATTTTAAAATAACAATAAATCATGATTTATTTAGTGTTTATCATTCATTTAGACAACTATTATTTTGAATAAATTGCTGATCTAACTTTCAATGCTTACATCTTATATTCTTCCCTTGGAATGGTATAAAAATTATCCATAGCTTTTGATATTAAACTAAATATATTGTTCATTTGCTATAATTCATAATATTATTAAACTTAGCAACCATTTTTAACTAATATGCTCGTTATTTTGCTATTGTCTTGGAAAAGCATGCTTTGCTCATGCTATTTCAATAAAAACATTTCGTTCATTAAAACATTCATTATTAAACACGTTTCATTAGAGTCTTTATAAAATAGTGTAAACATAGAGTCATACTAAAAAATAGAATATTTCAATTTCCCTATTCATTTGCATGATTACGTCTCTAAAAAATTATAATGTTTATTTATAATCGTCCTGTGGATCAGAAAAAAATAAACAGTAAGACTTAAAATAACTCCTGAAAAAAATTACATGAAGCAATCTCTAGCATCATTATTAGTTTTCTGAAATGAATGTAGATTTAGTGCAAGAATGAAGGACTTTCCGTGAATCCTCAAGGGAAGATGATTAACTTTAAAAAATATAAATATCAGTCTGAAAAATAATAAAAAATCAAAAATTAACTTCTTTTAAAAAAAAAAACTTGTGATGTATGACGCTGAACATTGTAACAAATCTTATTACATTAAAATGTTTAGAGATAACAGATAAGTTTGATTAAAATTTTCTGTAAATTTATGAAACCCATAAGATGAACGTGAGACATTTTATGCATTACATGAATTTTATTTGATCTAATAACACCTGAAAATTAATTATATGTTCAAATAATATTGTAATAAATATATAAATAATAAATATAACATTATAATAATAATATATAATGAATTAAATTAAAATCGATAATACGTAATGTTAACAATAAAGAAAATAATAAATATGCATTTTCTTGAATTTATTTGAAACTTCAGTTGAATAAACTGTATCATTTATAGCTTCATTGAAACATCATGATATTTTTCTTAAAGTAATTAAAATTATTTTCCTATAATTTATACATGTATTTACTTATAGGAAAGTAATTTGAATATTATATATTTATTTAAATTAAAAATATTTTATTTTAATAAAAAATAGCATAGATTTCTTAACAGAAATTATATTAAATGCTTAGAGAATTTGATAAACAGTAAACTTTTATAAAATTGAAACCCATATGAGTTAACATATAAATTCCAACAGTAGTCTAATAAAGCAAATTTAATATTCCTCGAAAATAAACTTTTAATGACATCATCACATCTCATTCAGTTTGAATAGTTTCTAGGAACAACTTAGCTTTCCTTAGTGTACATGAATATGGCTTTGTGTTAAATCTATTATAACTTTATAACTTTAGCTACTCATTTTAAATTTTGTCCACATAAAGAGAGCGTTGATTACATAGAAATCTTAGTAAATAAAATAGTTTCCTTCCTATATCTTTACCTGTAGATAAATCTCAAAAAACAACTAAAGTTTATCAAATTTATTAATGTCTTCCACAATGTCTCTAAATATGACTTGTAGAAGAAAATCCTTAAACTGTGTTTTAATGTTGATAAAGTGATTATATTAATTGATAATATAGTTTAATTTAATTTTGTTTTTTATTTTAATTCAAAACAACAAAGTATTTCTTTTATCATGATTACTTTTGAAAACATTTCTGTGCACTAATGAGACCATTTTATAAAATCATTTTTAAGAAAATAAAATTGCCTTTCTTATTACAAGCATTTAACGACAACAATGCTTCCTAAAATTCTGTTACAAATTAATGTGACTGCAGCATAGTTAAAATAGTTTGAAGAAACTCTAAATGAACTTCGGAAAATTACTAAATGAAAGAGTAAGATTAAAATTATAAAATATCGAGAAAAATTCACTGTATGCAAAATCAATGATCCAACTTTAGTTTAGAATAAAATCCATAAGATTAAAGTAATTTGTTGTAAGAAACATTCCTTTAGGTAAGTAAATATTAAATATATGTATATATATATATATATATATATATATATATATATATATATATATATATATATATATATATATACATATACATAAATATATATATATATATATATATATATATATATATGTATATATATATATATATATATATATATATATATATATATATATATATATATATATATATATATATGAAAATAAGTATTTATGTGTTTGAGAGAAATGATTGATTCATATTTTGTAAAATGAAAACTGTAACGATATTTAAAAAGCGAAACCTTTACAGTAATAAAAACGATTACATTAAAATAAGATAAGTTCTCAGATTAAAAAATACATTTAGAGACTTTATTATACATAAATTTATATATATTGGATTCATAAACTTGTCTACTTTAAAGAAACTTTAAGAATTGAGTTCTATTGGAGTGACATTTATATATTTGTATGTATATATGTGTGAATATGCGTTAGAAAATAAATTTTAATTCATTAACAATGCATTAATATATTACATAAATATTTACATCTAGCATTTTAGGTTATAAACCCCCTCTGACAGAGTATACAATTTATGGAATCATCAAAAAGAAAGATAATTAAAAGCATCAGTATTGAAGTATAAATTATAACTTACTACAAAAAACTATACGGCCTATGAAATCTTAATTATTAAATTTTGACTTTACATTTGCTTCCATTATTATTTTAGTTACGTGGATCAATTTCTTTATCGTGACTTAAAATCTCTTGCCAACATTTTTTTACATATGAGAGAATAACTTATAAATCAATAAATTTCTTTATTAATTACTACCATGTTATTATTCCCCGCTGCATTAATCTTAAATTATTAGCGAACATTTATAAGCAATATTTAGGAGAAACTTTATTATACAATGTGATAAAGTCGGATTCGAGCTTTAAAGTACCTAATTTTATATAGATGAAAGGGAAAACTTCCTGAATAAAATATACTATCTACTTGAGGAGTTCCCTACTACAAAACGATAAATATTTTAAGTTTCTCTAAAAGCTCTCTTGGGGTTATATTATTATGACAATTCTTACCAGAGAAGCAACTATTTTTCATAGTTTTGTAATGCAGCCGTAAATATTTTTAGGAAAGTATATGTTTGAGTGAATTGTAAATATATGGTAAACATTTTCTCGAATCACATTCTAATGATTTTATCTTTTTTATAATTTAAAGACTTTTAGCAGAAATATAACACTGAATAAAAATTATACTAAAAATAAAAGTGTCCACAGTTTAAAAGAGCATGAGGAAGATTAAATAATGCACGAAAATTATAGAAAATATTGAATTTGAGATTAAATTGTAATATTTTAATGTATGTATTTAATGTTTGTATGCATTTATTTCATGTAATTTAATAAAATTTACTACGAAATAAATGGCTTCATGAAAAAATTCTTGCCATCATAAAATTTCTCGCAAATGAGATTACTATTAATATTAAATAACTAAAGAGAACTTTAAATGCAATAAAATTTATTAAAAAAATATTTCAATAGAACAAACGTCGGTCTTCATTTTTGAATAGGCTTCGTTGAAATATAGTATCAAACTAACTGTTTTATAATCCCTCTTGGAATGAAAACTCAAAAAAATCTATAAAAATGTCAAGTATCACTTAAAATAATTTAATTTAAATGTTGTAATTAGTGTAAAAGATATATACATTCAAGTATTCATCAAAATAATAAAAACACCTGCTAATAAAAACGATATTTTAAACATCTTATTAAGTATAAAAAACATAAGAATGTCTACTATTTTTAAATAGAAATGTATACATTCCGATGTGAGTGTCAGCTTTATCAAAATTTTGCAAATCTTCGAGAGATGTTTCGAAAAGTGTAAAACATTAAACCTTTCAAATTTTCAAAGAGACCGAATTGTAAGTGCTAGAGCCCGAGTAAGACAGAATCCCAATTTTTAGACATTTCTAGATCTACGATGCCTAAAGTCATGACAGCGAATACACAGCGAGTGAAGTCAAGTTAAAAGCAACATATTGAACGGAAAATGAAGCTCATTGAAAAGTCCGATGTGTTTTTAAACGTATTTGCCTAAAGAGTGAACAATTGCCACAAAAGTGCATACTTGAATCAGCATCTGGATAGTCCAGTGTCAATGCTTGTAGCTAGAGGACACCCTTACAACTAGAATAGGTGGAGAAAAAATTCAAGAGTTAAAAATGTTAATGCTAAACATTCTTTACAGTGATGTCACATTCATAAATCATGTTGGATTGATTTAATTCAAGAAAGTTATATGGTCTCAGGAATCGTCTTTTACAATATTCCCTAAAATAGGATAAGTGAACTTTTTTAAAATAACTATAAAGTGAATTATTGGGATTGTCTCTTTCATGTTGTCATGCATTGAACTGGATCTGTCATGAAAGTATGGTACAGCCTAAGTGTACATCCGTATCATGGTCTTCTTTGGACCAACTGTTACCTTGTAAGGAAAGATAACTCGAGAGAAATATAAGGACATATTAGCTGACCAGGTTGGTTATGCAAAGTAAACTTTGTTTCCTACTGAAAAAGGACGTTTCCAGGAACATATTTCATTACTTTTTCAGCTGGGCTTGTCCAATCAACTTATAAGCTAGACTTGTCCATTGGTTTGATAAATGACGAATAGGATGATGAAGCTAAGCATCTTCATTAGTTTGTGCAATCCCCAGATTTCAATATAATTGAATCAAAGTGGTCTGCATTAGAGTACGCAATATATGATCGATATTGTCTACCAGCATCTTTTCTTGAACTTTCACAATATCACATCTAAATAAGAAGGTTTGTACAACGTATCTCTAAACACTATGCAGTACTTGTATAAATTGATTCCAAGGTCAATCTAAGCTATATTACAAGCCAAAAGATATAACCACATATAACCAATAATGATCTGTGGTTTCCAATTATCTTGTTCACCAAATGTGCTTTCCATATATTAAACACTGATGTTTAAAAATTTTAGTAATTGTAATGTCTTATATTACTTTAAAAATGAATATAATTAAAATAACAAATTAAATCATGAAAATACTTTATTTACTGCATCAAATTAACAATGTGTATATGTGAATGGCATCATTTAGGGATGTAATTCTCTTTCTTTTCAAATGTTTTATAGAATTTCTATAACATTTTTCTGTGTGTTAATTCTTTTCATCTTAATATTAAACATTTTTTTGTATCTTGCCTTTTTAATTGTAAGATTATTTATGTCATGTTGAAAATCCTCTCGAAACACTATCATAATTTGGTGTTATCTTTTCCATTAATTATTTGCTTTTGTTTCGCTCTCTGAGTAATATTCCATCTGATACAAACTATTCAAAGAATATGAACTTAAAAATGGTGCAAGCTATCCTTTTACACAAAGGCAATTTGAATATTAATATAAAAATTATCACACATGAACTTTTTGAAATGTGAAAAGCCTTGGTATTTATGATTGAAATAACTTTCAAATTTGATTAGTTGTGTATTCAAATCCTACAACACAATTTAGTGAAATTTGGTTCAATTGTAGGATGTTATAAGACAAAAGTAACCATTTATTACATTTATATTTTAAGATTGGATCTATAATAACATTCAATGATAAGAGAACGCACGTTAGCATAACTAATTGAAACATTCAACTAATTCAGAAGTTAGGAAACAAATGTTGAAGGATAAGAAAGACTTAGTTAAGCGAAATCCGCCATTCTCTACAAATTTATGAATACACTCATACTCTAACACAAATGCATTGTAATTTCACATTAAAACTTGGTTAACAGATTTGTAAACTTTAAGACCATTTTGAAAATTTATTTAATTTTAATAAATTTAAAATTTCCATAAAGCTTGAGCAAATGTACATATTTAGAAACAGCAATGTATTCATAAATTATTTCAAGGATACAAATTTATTCTCAGAAGTGTAAGTTTGTTATATAAGAAAATACATCATTTGTAATGTGTATGCGGGAAACTAAATAATTATATATGTTCTATCGATTATTTATGTATTATACATTTTCACATACATTTATACTTGATAGAACATAACTTGATATGTGCTAATCACTGCATTAATAAACAGTATTATATTCATTAAATTAGTAAGGGAAAAATCTATTAAATACCTTACGAAATCGTTTTACAATTTTTTAATGAAATTTTTATGTACACTATACCTAACATACAAGAGGACCTACTGGACATAAAATACTAGATAACCTTAAGATGATTTTAAATTTATTAATGTCAAGACTTTTGGATGGCTAGATTATTACATAAATATGGCATATTCTAATGCATATTTAGTGATTTTAAATTATTTTAATTTCATACCTTACTCGTTATTATGATTGTAGATAAAAAAAATGCAATCAAAAGAGTCTATCTATAATATTATTCCACTTTTATCAATTTGTCTACAAACCCATAAGTGACGTTTTCTTTAGATTTCTAGCTAATGAAATCAGTTTACAATACAATTAATCATTATTTTCATTGACATATTTTTCATTACCACAAAATAGCATAATTAGCTTTACATTTGTTTATTTTATTAGCAAGTTTGTATAAACTCATTTTCAATTATTATTATTCTCAATTGAAAGCATATTTAGTTTTCCGATTTTAATGAAATCAATATTCAATTTTTAGTGCTATAGTCAAGTAATGTTGAAAATTGTTCAGTTACAGATTTTATGAGAAAAAAGCAGACCAAACAATGCTGTAGAAGATCTTATATATAAATATTTTGCTATATCTGAAGTAACTTTAAAATCGTCATTTAAATCAAACTTTTTCTATATTGTTTTTTTAATGAAAATTCATATTTTTTATCTTGTGAAATCCATATTTATACCTACAATTAATCAGAAAATTTATTTTTAATCTCAAAAATATTTTTTTTTACATTTAAATATCATTTTTTGCGTGTATTTCTATATCAAAATACTTCAAACTAAAAAAATTACTTAAGTGAGAGGCATAAAAACATTTTCTGGAGTAAATTAAAAATTCCTCTTAAAAATATGAGTAAAATTTACTTTTAATGATTTAAATAGTACTTTCGCAGTAATAAACGTCAAGACTCGTAAAATCATGTGTTCAAGAAATGTATATTTGATTTGCATAAAAAGAAAAACGTTTTATCAGCATTTAAAATATATAATTTTTTTTTCACTTTATATAAAAAAAGTTCTCAAAATCATTACCTTTTATTTAATTTCTTTTATGTGCTGCATAAATTTTGTTTTCACTGCAGTTAACCTGTGACATAAGTTATATTTATTTTTATTAATGATCACACAAAATTCAAACATCTTATGAAGTTGTGTTTTTAAACATGCAAAATAACGACTTATATAAATATTTATTTTATTAACCAATTTTATCTAATGAAATATTTTACATAAATAATACCTTTATATATACCACATTTATAATTCATTTAATTTTAAATACATGGAAATAAAATTATGAACATCAAATAACTTATTTTAAAGTTTACATGCAATTAGATTCGTACATTAAAAACAAAAAAGGAACAATTGTGCTTTAAATTCTCTTAAAATTTGATATAAATAACGCATAGTTTTTTCTAATTTCAAGAATGAAACATATAATATTTGATAATGCTTTTCTAAATAAGGTGATTATATATACTTATTTGAACCTACTAATGTTTTTTTCTTTTAAATTTATTAGCAACAATCTTCATTCATATACTGTTAAGCAATTAACTTTTCGAATGATTCCCTTGGAAGTAAACAAAACAATTATAGATTAAAAACAAAAAATTAAATAAAGAGTGGCTTTATTTTAAATAGTTAAATGAAATGTGTGGGTTGTGTGAAATATTTCTTTGTCAGCTAATTGAATTGGATGCTATAATTAAATTTTTATTTGTGCACTACTTTTTAAGAAAAAATAATATTCTAGGAATGCTTGCAAGAAATATAGCGCTTCGATAAAACATTATTATATATTTATCAAAATATTAATTTAGGTAATCACATTTCTTTAATACATTATACAAAATTGTCAAAGAAGTAAGAATATAAAATATCACTTTTATTTCACAGAAAATTAGTTTTCTGAGCTAAACTATGATGAATTGCGAACTTGGTTGCATTAATTATTTAACTTTAAATAATTAGTTTAAATAAATGCGCTCTAATATATTATAAATCAATAATATTAATCATTAAAATTAATCTTTATAAAATACATAATTTTGCTTCATATCAATTTTAGATAACAATTTCAATCCATGAGAATAAAATCTCATGTGATGTTTTTAATATTATTTAAAAAATAATGAAATTTTAAGAAAACTTTTTTTAATCTATTGTGTGATGCTCTAATATATCTTTCTATATATTACAACTCACCAAAATGTAATAATGCAAAATATTAGTAATTCATAAAAATTTAATTTAATTAAAATCTATATACAAAATTTTAAAATGCAACTTTTTTAGCAAAATCCAATTTGCATTTATGATTTTTCAGTTCTCAGATGAATTGAATTATCTTTCCAAGAAATTTCTTATAAATCGTAAAAAAGTGTAACTTGAAAATTAAATAAAAATCAATATGCTATATTTGTAATTTAAGAATTGTATTAATTAAGTATATTGTATGTAATTAAGTAATTGTAATTTTAAGATTATATTACTAACCATATTATTATTAATTTCTATCTACAAATACATATATAATTAATATATTTATCTAGCATTTCTCATTTTTTTATTTATTAATGTAACAAATTCCATTTACTGTTGTCAAATACAGAAACTTTCCATATTTGTATTTAGTAATCCTTAAAAGTATCAACGTGTGTAGTTTTAAGAGAAAATATAATCGAGATTATATGTATGAAATAAATTTTAAACTATCTATAAATTTAAAAGTTTCTAATTTTAAGTAAGAAAGTGTTTAAATTTAACATTTAAGTTGTTTCTTGATTTCTTAGCTTCGATTAAATTACATTTTACAAGCATCAAATTTTCACTATTCACTTATATAATTATCTATACAAATTATTCAGAACTTCAACATTTTTTAATGAGTGAAAGAGACATTTATAATCTTTTTTAAAACGATATTTCATACGTATTTGATTTTTATGAGTACTTATGGTAATACCTTGGTCTTGTTTTGAAATTCTTGACTTATCAATGAAGAGAATTTAATGAAAAAACCTACAATTTATGTCTATAAAATAATGAAATATATCATTGAAAAAATATTAGATTTTGGCTAAATTTACATTTATTATATTAAACATAGGTTGCCTATGTAAACTGGATTAAAATTGTACAATTGTTAATATTCATCAGCGGAGAATATCATCTACAAACTATTGCGATTAAAATTTCCCACGCAACTAAAACTTCAGAGAGTGCTGTCCGGGCCTTCTGTGAACGGTTCCTAACATTCTTCTTATCATTGCTATCATTTTCCAAGACAAAATAACAGTAAGATCTCTTTGCTGAAATCATAAAGATATAAAATCAGGTTATTTAAGTAGTAAATAATTTCCTTTTCAGCAACATCTTACTGATCTGAATGATTTTAATCAAACTATCATCGAAGAATTCAAAAATATGGATTAATATTTCGATTATTTTATAAGGAGTATATTTTATATTCGATGTAGCATACGTGTGACGATTTCAATAATAAAAATTTTCAATAATAAAATAAGAGGGAATGGCTTGTTGTGTTGTTGTTACTTGTGTCACTTGGATAAGCCAACCTGGCTATGCTTTTGAGGATGCGAATTTAAGTTAGTAAGCTGCGTCTTTCGATAAGCAACAACACCTGAAGCATGCTGAATAAAGAAAAAGTATTAATGATACACTCGTATTCATAAATTAAGGGTAATGTGAGTTCAGGCAAAGAAAGAGATAAAAGCGAAACAAATGTGACTTATTTGTAAATTTTCTTTATTAAACGAAAGGTAAAGAGCAAAAATGATGCTATTTGATATAATTTTAAAAAATAGCGATTTTTACTACCTGGAACAAATTTCAAAAAAGATCATAACTACAAAAATCAATATAATACGATTGGTATGATGGTTAGTACATAGTAAGCCACCCAGACGGTGCAATACAGCGCCTAGGTATGCTGAGTATCAAATTATCGATCTGATCTTAAGGAATATCACACCACTCATCAAGCAATGTTCTCTGAATTTCCGGTAGACGTGGGAGGAAGTTGACGGGTTGAAATTCGTCGCCCAAGTATATGCCACGCGTGCTCTATTAGATTCAAGTCTGGTTAGTATTCTGGCCAGTCCATACGGGTGATATCCTCCGATTGAAAGCATTCGTCTGTAATGTTTGCACGGTAATGACGGGCGTTGTCATCCATAAACAGAAATACTATTCCCATGGGTGCCCCGAAACAAATGCACACGTTGTTCCAGAATGACATCCCGATAGATGAGGCCTATTAGTAGACCGGTTTAATGCTGTGCTCCGTCTGTTTCTTTTGCCAGTAACTGCCAAATACTGGTCCTCATTCAGTAACTCGGGAGGCCACTTGTTCTAAAACTTCTGCTCACATTATCATCACCTTGGAACGGTTGCTAAAATCTGGATATGACACTCTGGGCGATTCCAAGTTCCTCGGATATTTGCAGCTGGGTACTTCCACATTCCGGACGGCCAATACCACGTAAAATACCTTCGAAATGGTTCCAAATGCCATAACTATGCGATTATTGCACTGAAAGGCTCTTAAAGTGCTTGTGAACAATTTTACTTCTTTGCAACCATTCCTTATACAACCCTCTCTTAGATTATCGTCATTATGACGTACTATCAGCAGTATCTGGTTATTTCTTGTAATTTGCATATTATTCTTCAAGGTGTGTGTGTGATAATTCTTCACGTGAAATTTTTATTTTAGATATCTATATTATAGTTTGATTTTGAATTATCCTTAATATAAGGACATGAGTGTATTTTTGATAATTAAGTACAGAAATAATTTTCAAGAGCAAACATATACATTTTTAGGGCATATGGATATTTTAATGATATTTTTAATTATTTGTTTATCTTGAATACTTATTAGAAATAAATAACTTATGCTTAAGTCTAGTAGTATTGGCTACGCATTTTACAATATAAAAATGAGGTTTAAAGTAATTGTTGTATTCTTTTTAAAGGATCGTCTTTAGAGCTTAACTTCAATTTAAATTCATCATTGCATACAAAATAAAATTTAGAGATAATGAACTGCAATTAATGTGATATTATCAAGAGGCACTATTGCATTTCTTCATATATTATAATAAAAACTCTTACAATTTTATGTACCCAAATCATTAAACTAAGTTTTTGCTATTCACCTAGTTAACCAAAATATTATGTGCTCGTTTGTATGACAGCAAATGTAAAAGATATAGGAGATCATTTCCTCAATAATCAAACTTCCTGTGCGTCAAAGCGTTAAAAATTTTAATGAGAAAATAAAACGCTTTCATAGTTAAAAGTATCATAAAAATAAAAATAATTCAAAAAATTCAATATTAATCTCTGTAATATAAGTATTGATCATAT
The DNA here is from genome assembly GCA_030067965.1 of Latrodectus elegans. Lineage (NCBI taxonomy): Eukaryota > Metazoa > Arthropoda > Arachnida > Araneae > Theridiidae > Latrodectus > Latrodectus elegans. The sequence goes on from CM057822.1 coordinate 93,147,369, forward strand.
TCTACCAGAGATTTATCTAAATATATGTTTGTATCCTTTAAAAATTTAAACTATATTTCAAAATTTCCTTAAATTCCTTTTCCCAAAATTACTTTTAGGACAGCACATACCATCAACATTAAAATTCGCGCTACAATAGCATAAAAGCACGATTATTTTTAAAAATCTTTCCTGATCTGGTATACATTTTATTGGAGTTTTAGTATTTCTTCGGAAGTTTAAACTATATAAGAGTTATCGGATAAAGAAAAATAAAATTAAAATTTTTTTTCAACAAATATATGTGGCAGTACTATTTCTAAGAAGATCAAAAACGGTCATCAATATTTTTCAAACCGAAAGATTAGGGTAAGTAAAAAATTTTTGACGTCACAGGAAGAAAAAAGTATTTATGTATTTGCATCTACTGAGAAGTACTCAATCAAGAAATGTATTCAAAAGAAAGGCTTAAATATTTATCAAAATAAGCTACGAAATGTAATTGGAAGTCATAAAAGTTATATTTATACAGCAAAATTGACAAGACCTCAAACACAAAAATAGAACATTAAGTGTATATAAATTTCCATCAACAGTTCTCTCTCTCTCTCTCTCTCTCTCTCTCTCTCTGTGCGTGCGTGCATGTGTGCGTGCGTGCGAGCGTGCGTGTGCGTGCGTGCGAGCGTGCGTGTGCGTGCGTGCGTGCGTGCGTGCGAGCGTGCGTGCGTGCGTGCGTGCGTGCGTGCGTGCGTGCGAGCGTGCGTGCGTGCGTGCGAGCATGTGTGTATGTGTGTGTAGATATATATATCAATGATATATTGATATATATAGAATAAAACAAATACATTAATAGAAAATGAATAATATTTATAGTATCTTAAAAACTAAATATATTTTTGTTTCATAGTCTTATTACACAAGAATGTCGGGTAAATTGCTCCAACATAAGCTTATAAAAGTAAGATTTTATTTGGTATTTGTTATTTTTTTAAATTTCTTTTCGTATAGTTTTTAAAAAAAAAATGTTTATACTCAACAAATAAAATATTTACCTAAGTTTCTTTTATTAATTTCTGATAATAAACTGTTACAAATATACTTTGAAGCATTTTTTAACAATTTATAGTTAAAACCAAAGTAATATTTAAATCCTCAGTTTAATATTTTCCATTCATTTAAAATTTTTATAAGTCTCAAAACTTTTAGACATTAAATTTATGAATAATAAATCATTTCAATGAATAATATTTCATATGTGTTACTTATATGCTCAGAGCGTAGTCTTTACTTGATCTGGTTTAGGGAGTAATGGACTTTGATTACCAAACAATAAAACTATGTAAATTTTAGAGATGATTATTTTATTCATGTAGTGTGTCTCATTACTTATATATTATTAAACTTTCATGTATTACAATAATTGTAAAAATTATTTTTAATATTGTTAAAATTGTACTAAAAAGTCTTATAAAACTTCAATTAACTTGCTTGATGCATAGCCGAATTATACATGGTTAGCATAAAATATTCATTTGTTTTGGGAAGTCTATACACGTATTAGAGATATATTGAAAGAAGCACAAACTTTCTAAGTTTGTATTTTCTGTGTGTGTGTGTGTGTTCTTAGGAGCAGAATGAGTTCTTTATAACTTTCCAGTGGAGAGAATCAATACTAGATTGCCATTTGCAAAAACCGGTTTAAAAGCTCGAAAATGTTTTTATATGCTTGAATATACTAGTTGTCGGTAAGTTATACTTAATATCCAACCTCAAATGCTCCCTTAGCAAAGAAACATAGTTTTTAGCAGGATTCTTTTCCTATATAAATATAACCTCCGATTGCTCAAAGCGTAGTCTTTGCTTGATCTAGTTTAGGGAGTAATGGACTTTAATTACCAAACAATAAAACTATATAAATTTTCGAGATGATTTTATTCATGTAGTATGTCTCATAACCTGCCATCAAATTTGCTTATTCTGTAATAAAATGCAGTTATATCTATACGTTAATGCTATGAAGAGCTTTCATGCAGGATACGCATGGCAGCTGGTCTTCATTTGTGTGATTCAAAGACACTTAACGCCAGAAGAAATCTAACGTTAAGCGTCCGTTCTAAGCAAGATTTGCCACTAATGGCGTGATATTCAATATTGATATCTAAGCAACAATATGCTTGGATATATACGAAAATATTTGCAAAATTTATCTGAGACAAGTTCAAATCCTTTTAGGGCACAAAACTCGCCAAACATATCTTTAATTATTCACCTATAGGAAAACCAGAATAGATAAATTCCACGTCCTACAAACATGTAAGAGCTACTGGTGAAATTACGTGGTGAAATTTGGCTCTCAACAAGAAACTACATAATCTGAAGTTATTTCTTAATCACTGCTCTAGAGGTGGCTGAAGAAGATTAGAGTGAATTCAAGTAAATATGTGTTGCGCTCAATAAAATCTCTTTCTGTAATCATAACTGTAGAAAAAAAACATTATAAATGTATGCATATATTTGTAAATTCATTTGCTTTATTTTCAAATATAATTTCTGTAAAATGTTCATAAAACTGATTTAAAAAAATTATGCACATGTGTAACAATTATTTCCTTTACTTTCTTCTTCAATACAGTTAAGAGGGTCATTCTGAAATTTTTCAATACACCTAGGTTTTCAAAGTTATTGAACAATTACAAAATTTTAGGTGTGTTCAAAGTAGTCTCTTCCGGCATCAATGCACTTTTTGTAGACGAATTTTCCACAGATTAAATGCCTCAAGACATTCATTTCTTGGAATAGATGAAAAATGCATTTATAGCCACATCAATCTCTTCTTCTGCATAAAAACGACGACCTCGTAAGTTCTTTTTTTGATTAAAGAATAACCAAAAGTCTAACTTAGCTAGATCAGGTGAATACGGCGGATGTTCGATCACTTTCATTTGTTTTTGTTTAAGAAACTCAATTGCTAATCCGGCTGTATGTGAAGATACATTGTCATTGTGAAGCATTAGTCCCCTAACATTCAGTTCTTGTAGAATTTCTGGAAGACATTTAGTGGTATACCAGTTTGCTGTTACTGTCTTCTGTCCTTCCAACTTGATGGTTTTGAACAACCCCGTACTTCTGAAGAAAACGGCATACATCACTCTTTTCAGTGCGCATTGTTTTTTCACCATTGTCGGCGTGGGACCATCTTCAAAGACCCATACTTTGTTTTCCATTTTTAAAGTAATTTTCCATTTTCAATATAGTCAGCAATATTGCATTTAGTTTATTATGGGTTTATAATTTTCGATTTACCAAGGCAAACTAATTTTCTAATTTTTATGCATATGTACTATGTACATGAAAATTAAAAAGAATAATTTAATTATTCAAAAATATTAGCCTTGACAAAATCAAGGTTGCTGAAATTATTTTTAGAAAAATATTACTAATATCTACAGTAATGTATTTTGTCTAAACATGTTACTTAAGTTGTTTCAGAATGAATATTTTACAAGCAGATTCAGAAAAATTCTTAATTTTCATATCAAAACTACAAGCTAAACATTTCTTAAAAAAATATAAATGGAATTTTAAGTCTTCACGATTATAATTAGTTATTAAGTCTATAATCTGTGGGCGTTAAAAGAAGCAAAATTCATGACTGCTCCAAGCATATTAATCCGCATGTTATTATCATAACACAATGAAACATTTCTTTTCAAAATATATATTTATAATAACAGAAATTATTGCATCATGATAAGCAAATCAACAAAATATGTACAAAAAGTCAAAGTTACATTCTATAAAAATAAAGAATGAACAATTAATTAATTCATCAAACTAAATATAATTGCATCAGCACGCACTGCTATGTAAACGTGATAAGATTTAGCAAGAAACAAAGAAATCAAGAAACCATTTCTCCCTACACAAACACTGCATATGAACATTTAATTACCTTTATGCTGTAGAAGTAATTAGAAAGAACTTTTCTGAGAAAACAAAGTTATTTACTCATTAATACCTAAATCAATTACTTCCACGCTTTCATTAATTTTGTCTTAATGACTTGAAACAATATTTTTATGTTGGAAACATTTATTAGAAAGTCTTTTTTTTTTTCATTCAAGTTAAATTACGTTTTGTGTTTAAATAAAGTAATGCTTGAGCAATTTTTGTTTACACAAAAATTGCTTCTACATTACTTTATTTTTTTAGAAAAATTTAAAGAAACATTACTTTATTTTTTGGAATTAGAAAGTATCACATTTAATTTAAAAATGTTATGTATGATTATGTAAAATAAACGGATTTTAATCATATCAGATTTTCAGAAATTTTAACAATTATATTAATCAAAAATTTTCAATGAAACAGAAAGAGCCTGCAAACAGTTCACTGTTTGCAGGTTTATAAAATCAAATTAGAATGAACAGTTCACCAGTTCATTCTAATTTGATTTTATGCCCCCCTACAATTACATTATAAATAAATTTAATAATGGGTATCTATAAAAACTCAAAGAATAATGTTCATTAACACATTTATTCGTATTGATAACTTTAAATTTGTAAATATTTTATCAAAATATTTACTATTTTGTAACTATATTGTACTACATCATAATACGCGCTATTCAATAAGCACTTCTCAAAATAATTAAAGGAAATTGAGGATATAAGCTGACCTTACACTTGAGGAATTGTTTTATTGATTGATATATTATACACAGAAATCTGAGTGATATTTAATTTTCAGTAAAAAAATGCGTTTTATTGTGCATTAAGTACGAAATAAAAAATGATTTAGGCATATAAGAAAACTAATAAAAGTTATTTCCTTATAAGAAAACTTTTTTTAGTCAGGGGTATTATTTCTACGAGCAGCCTGTAACGTTTACACCTTTGAGGCATCAAGTCATTGAGACTGTTAATGAGGGGCAAACCTAGTCTATCCTACTGATCCAGAAGAGCGTTTTCCAGTTCTTTGAAGGTTTAAGGGGAGGCAGGCATCCAGAAACTCATTTGCGTAGATTATCCTATGTTCTATAGGATTCTTGAAAAACTCTGAATTACGCTGACCATTCCATTCGATATTATTTCTTCCTTCAAAAGGAAATTATTCACGATGTTAATAGAATGTTGCCCGAAATTGTATTTTATTAACAAAATGTTATCGACCATTGCTGTAACGTAAGAGTCCACAATAAATCTGATGATATCATCCTTATAACGACTACCAGTCAGTCGACAATGCATCATTTTGAATGATACTATACATCCATTAAAGGAGATGCCAATATAAGCCACCACTCTCCTCACCGGCAAATCTGACATTTACATGCACGTATGCAAGATAGTTTCTAATGCCACGTTTCCTCTAGATCAAAATATGCCTATTACCTATAGAGAGAAAAACGTGACTTGTTAAAGAAAAAAATATTACGTGCCTCATTTCTTCTTAAATTCACATGATCTGTTATCCACTACTTGTGAGCATGGCAAGATTGCAGACTGAAATGTGAAGACGGTTTCGTACAGTTTGCGCCTAAACTGTGGCAATAGTAGCCAAGAGAAAATGATGTTGATAAAGAGTGACATTCATATTTCCGTGACTTAGAGACGTTAGCATTAAATAATGGTCTTCATTGAGCATTCTTGCACGTCAACGACCTAGTCCTGATCTTACGCATAAGTTTCCAGTCTAAAAAAGAAAGCTCCAGTCTAAAAAAGAAATCTTGAAAATCATGGTTTGTGAAAATTCAATGAATCCTGCTATTTCAGAGGGTGTCTGATCCCTATCTAATCAGCAAGCAGCTCTCCAAGTTCTTGATTCGTTACTATCTTTGCTAAGACTTCACACTCATTGAACCAAAGAGCTTATTATGACAATCATTTTTTCGCTTTGTCTTACAGTAAACAGAAAGTTAAATTACATTTTCCTTCGACTTTGATATTAAACTCAAAATTTGCTTACAGCAAAGCTTGAAATTGAGAAAAACTTGTATTTGTCACTCTCTTTTCTCTTTCATGCAAAAAACAGATTATATCATTATAATATAAAATATTAACGGTATCCTTCAATTGTTTTCAGCAGTTTATATATTCACCATTCTTCAAATTAATCCCATCATAAGTTAAGAATATGATTTCCTCTTTATATAATGCATTGCCTTATATTATACTTTTTTAATATGGGGATTTAATATTGGGAATTTTGATTATTTTGTCAACAAAGTTCTTTAATAAAACTCCAAAAAAACAGGAAAAGAGAGAAAAAATGAATCAAAGAAACAATATACATCTTTTGAAAAACTTAATTTTTGTGATTTGTGGTTTTAAAAATACAAATATATAGAAGAAATAATCAGTTATGTAAATGTATTTCAAGTAATTATTTTCTTTATTTTTAATATTATAATTTATTTAATTTTTTTAAAAAGAATTTAGAATTTTTATCGTTCGAAGATAATAACAGCATACTAATTTAAACATGTTTTGCTATTTAAAAGAATATTATTAATGTATAAATATATAAACAAAATTATTTTTGAAAAAATGAAATATCTAACTGTTATACAAATGTACAAAGCTCTTAACTTTATTTCAAAGTTTTGAGTTTATTTTAAAGTTTTGTACATTCGTTATTAACAATTTGTCGAGATTTATGTAGCATTTTTAATGCAGTATAAATTAAAGATCGTTGTAAGATTAGCTTTCATATGCAAAAGGGACGATAATTGCAAGTTAATTTACAACTATTTTACATAAAAGTATAGTTGCTTGTAAAATTTTATTTTATAAACATAACACATTTATTTCATTAACAGTTATTGAAATGTAAACTTATTTTATTTTACATTTATATAATAAATTTTATATAAAATTTGTTAAACATAATTTATTTCATTATTGCGAAGCATTTAAAGGTTGAAATTAAACAGTTCTGCTACACATAGTGGAATCTACATGATTTCTTGGAATTGCAGTTATGTTAAATAACTTTTCCATTTTTCTTTAAAATATGATAATAAATATACATATTAAATCTATTAGAGTACTAAAATTATCTCGTGGAGTTTTTTTTTTTTTAAAAAAAAAACTGAACGAAAAATTTTAAATTTATGTTATTTAGAATCCATTAATAAAAATTATAGGTTTTCCTGGTAAAATCCTAAATTTTACAAAGGCGGCTTGATAAAAAAAAAATCATGAGTATGTTTTATTATGATTAACTTCAGTTTCAATCCAATTTTCATGATAAAAGATAAGACCAATAATCGCAGCCAATGCAGTAATTAATATTCATGGAGTTTTACGATCTTAGAAATCATAAAGGCAAAAAAAAATCACATTATTTTTTTTAATGTTTATAAAAATATTTTTTAAACATTGGTAACGTTTGCACAAAAAAACTTCTATGCAATGTAGGAAAAAAAAATTCTGACAGTTAGAAAATGAGGGTACAGAACATGCAACTTTTCAAATAAACATACTACAAAGATGTATGTATATATGCAAATCAAGATGTATGTATATATGCAAATCAACTGCTCTACATTGTAATTCAAAGTAACATAACTCTGTAAAATATGTAAATACCACAAATTTGTTGCAATAGGTATTAAGAAGTATTAAAGTAATAGTGGTAAAAAAAACATTATGTGTTTCATATTTTTAAAATTTGTTTTTGCTTGTTTTTGAGTTTTCAATTATAATTTTCAGCAATTTCAAAAATTAGTATTACAGCATTATTGAACTCTATTAGAAGTTATCAAAATTTACTCTTTAGTGCAGATATTTAACTCGTGATCATATTTGTGAAATGGTACAAATATTGCCTTTATTTCTTTTAATTTTATATATATATATATATATATATATATATATATATATATATATATATATATATATATATATATATATATATATATATATATATATATATATATATATATATATATATATATATATATATATATATATATATATATATATATATATATATTAAAAAAGAAATAAATAATATTTATATATATATATATATATATATATATATATATATATATATATATATATATATATATATATATATATATATATATTCAATTTTTAATTTTAAGAAGAAATAAATAACACTGAAAGAAAAACATCACCATATATAAAGCATGCCAATTATAAATATATAGAATTTTAAAATCTAAGTAGATCTACGTAAAAACAAAAATAAACTGATGTATTCTATTTTTTAAATGAATTACTGGAAATATATTCTATTGAATCGAAACAAATTGAGATAATGAGCCTAATGAAAAAAATTATATTAAGTTGTTCTTAAATATTTTTTTTTAATTCTTAATATGCAGCAAATACCATTAATTGCTACTCTGTTCTCATCTGAAATTTCTTTTTATGTATAAAGAATTATTTTAATTTATTGTTGTTATAAATGAAATAAGATGAGAAGAATAAATAAGGAATACTTGATCAATAATGAAAATAAATAAGGAATACTTGATACAAAATCAAGGAAGTTATTTTCTTTATTTCAAATAATATTTCGTTCTTTACTTTTATTACTGAATTTAAACTTAAGTCTCAAATATTTAATTTAAAAATATGATTAAGATGAGTTGTTTGCAAAATTTTGAATGATCCAAAAATCATGAGACATTTGTGACCAACCGAACAACACGAGATCATTAAACACGTGAGGCATGTGAGACCAAATTACTTACGACAGTACTTTTTACTGGTAATAAATTCCTAGAAACAGCCTTCAAACGTACAATTTACAATAAAGTTTCCATAAGCTTTTAATGATAATTGGAGTCAGTTATTAGTCAGGGAAAATATTCGATCCACATAGCAATTAAAAAGGAGAAAAATCTCTGAGAATATACAAAAGCATAATCCCTTCTGGATCCAATAATGAATGTAAAAATTATTCTTTTCTTATAACAAATTTTTAAAAAAAATTCTATTTTGGTATTCATAGTAAAGATAAGCCAGTATTTTTTGCTATAATCTGAAATCATTTCAGAACTGAACAAAAATTATTTAAAGAATGCTTACACTGTACTTAAACAATAATTTTATAGCATTTTATCTCTAAAAATCAATAAAATGTTAAAACTTTTAATTGCGCATGACTAATTTTGATTATTAAGAGAAGTAACTCATCGCATCATAACGTGTCTGTCATAACAAAAGAATGTATGTTGTGTTAACACTAAAAAACTTACCACCGAAAATAAACGATAATTTAAATGTTAACATTATCAGTTAGATTCTTCGAATCAAAAAAATTATTAAACAATAAAAATAAAAACGGGAAATGAAGCTAAACTAAAACAAAAATGAAGTAAAATATATTGCAAATTTTAAAATATTATTAAATTATTTCAAAACTCCTAATTTTCTTAAAATTATTTTCTCTGCGTCAAAAAGAATAAGTTTTAAATGTCCTAGAATTGATTTAAATTTTTTTAATTATAAATGCTTAACAAAAGCTTCTTTTTTTTTTCTTTTCTGTCAACTAACCATCATTGTAAAAGTAAAATTATTATTTGAATTTAAAAAGAACAAAATTTTTATGAAGCATTTATAAATAATAATGTTTTGGATATAAAATATAGTGACAGATTATAAAAATTATGTTTTATACATTATTGCTACATTATTATGATGGGATAATTAATAAAAAAATTTATTTATCGTTTTTATTTCCGAATTTAATTTATAAGAATTTTTTTCATAATTTCTCATTCAGAAATTTAATTCAAATACAAATTTAATATAAGAATTAATTAATTCATAGTAAATGTGAAACAAACACACAGTAACTCAGATGATTCAGATTTTGTGCATTCGCTACCAATGAAATGAACTGATATCATTTTAAATAATTCCATAGGTTATTTTTAGAACACAATTTCAGTTTAAACTCATTATAATCTCTTAGTGTTCAAATTTTATATTTTGCATAAAACATTTATGTATTTAATTAAAACTATTTTAATAAAAAACATAGAAAAACAAGTTTATTATAAATTGTGAAAAGGTTTAAGTAATTGGAACACGTAATATTAAATAATATTAAAACATTTTCAATATGAATATACACTTAATATTATATGAATATATATATATATTATATATATGTATGTATGTATGTATATATATGAATATCTACTTTTGTTTATTTAAATATAACTCAGTGTCTAAAGGTAACAATATGCGTACATGCTTAACTATTACTTAATTAATACTTCCAAATGTCCTTAACTCAAATTTTTCCGGATTTTATTTTGCTATACAGGTTCAATATATTGATAAAATTTTACTCGTATTTTTCTAACTTTGCATTTTTCTATAGCACCTAGAGTTTCTATCTTTGAAAATGCCATATAGTATACTTAGATGCATTCAATATTATTATTATATCATATAATAGAAAATTAAAACAATTATTTAATTATTTATTATATGATCGGATCAAAGTGCTATCGAATTAAAATTACAAGTACGTAGACTTAATTTTTATTTGCGTATTTATTTAAGAAATTTACATAGTTGATTATGAAAAGTAAATTTCTAACCTTTATCATTTTAAAAATGCAAAGTGATTTATAGCCAAACACATCAATGAATTTATAGAATAGACTTAAGTTAAGTATATTCTTTCATAATTTAAGCAATATTTTCTTGAAGAAAGTTGATTTCATTTTAAAAAAAATTTCTGTATGTATTTTAAATTTCAATTTAAAACGTATTTCAATTTTTTTTGTTTCATATGCAAATGAATTTACTCCAGTTTATACTGTTATCAAATCTGTATGATATGAATAAGAATTATTTCTTTATATAATACACGTATCTAGTATTAAACTAAAAATAGGTGAAAATAGCTATCAATCATTAATTATTTGCATTTTTCAAGGTAATATTAAATGATGATTGAATAAATTAATATGTTAATTATGATATTGTATTTTTATTGAATGTCTTACCACAAACTGAAATTAAATAATAAATTTTTCGTTAAATATTTATTTTCAATAACAAAACTGTTCCCTAAAATATTATATTAATACATAATAATGAAATCAATTTCTTTGTGATAAACTCTATAAGATTCAAAAGTATAATAGATTTATTGACAAATTATAAAGTGAATTTTAGTATGTAATTAGAATACAACAAAATGTATTATCATAGAAGACTTATGTATATATTTTACTTTTATTTGTCTACAAAATTTCCTCTTAGTGCTTTATAATGAAAAAGGAAAACAACTTTATTTGAAATTCACTTAACGTACCAGTAATCCATATGCATCGTTTGTAGCTTTAATTTATTAGTGAAAGGGAGATTCTAAAAGTAGAATACGTATCGATTTCTGCGAATGAAATCAACGAACTAAATCAAATTCCCAACCTATTCTAAGAATATATTCAATCTTAGAAACATTAGGAAATGAAAAAAAAATGCTATCTTCAGTTTATTCATAGGATATAATCACATTCACATTTATTCAAAAGACGAAGGAAAATATCGCTTAATTCGAACGTTGCAAATTATAAGCAAATTATATATTTGTTTAGTCATCATAGTATTTTGACAGCTTATAAAATATCGCAAAATATAGAACCCTTACAAAAATTAAATAAATCTCCAAAGAGAAATGCATAAGTATTCTTTATACATTACAGAAATACAAGAAGACAGTATAATTTTAAGGTGAAATAAAAATTATATTAAGCATTTAAAATATTTTATTTTGTATAAAGACAGAGAAAACACGTGGCCAATATTTTATGTAATATAATATAAAATATACTGCAGTAATTATAGAAACTATTAAGAAATGTAATAAAATAATTGCAGCAAACAAGAAAGTGCATTCAATATGCAACAAATATTGCAACAAACATATAAGAGAGCAATTGCAGCAAACAAACAGCTGTTCTCAAAGAAGTGACTTCATATTTGTAATATTTGCAAAAGCTAATGTTATATTATGTAACATAATTAAAAAAGCCAGTTAAAATTAAAAGAAAATTAATATATTAAATAAACTTAATTCAATTTATATTTGTTTGAAGTTTAAAACTAATATAACTTTCATCGTTATGCCAAAATCATATTTTTCACTAATGTCAAACAATTTACAAAAATAAACATGATTCTCATTTTTAATTTTCTGTTTTAAAATACACGACATTTAGATAAGCTGCTATTAATTTTAGCAGTTAGTACTAGCCAAATTATTGATTGATTTTGCATATTAAATCACCACATACTTTATTATTTTAAAAGGGTTAATTCTTCCTTATATTAAATCATAGGAACATGTTCTTTGCTTTCTTAATAAGTAACAAAATCTGACTTTATTATTCTAAGTGTATATGATTATCTATTATTTTTTATTCAGTTTTCTGAATGCTTTTACTAAGAAACTTCAAAATAAATAAAAATAATTTCATCACATTTTCAAGCTTATTTTCAAAGTATTAAACTAAAAGAAAAGTTGAAAAATAGTTAATTTTAATGTCAACTAATTCAGTACAGCTAATTCAGTACATTTTTTTTTTTTTTTTTTTTTTTTTTTTTTTTTTTTGATTTTATTTTTCAAGCAGATTTTTTTCTGCAAAAAATTAGATTAATTTTCATTTACATAATATTTTGAAACATTTTGTACTTTTACTTATTATTTGAATGATAATGTTTCATAGCTCTTAGGCAAACTAAGAGATGAAGAAAATTCTCAAACTCTCCTAAATAAACTTCACATAACATGAGCCTTACAGGACTTTTATGCATACTTTATAAAATTTTTAATAAATAGCTGGCTATATTCAAATGTTTTAAAGAAAAAAATGTAAAATTAAGCAAACAAGCTGAAAAACTTGAATGCAGCAATGGAAAACGCAACACCTTTAATTTCTTTAATAGTGCATGTGATAGACCCAGGGAGAGAGATTCTACTCCGGAGAACGTAATCCTACTACAAGGACTACTACAGGGTTGATTGTAAAATAAAGAAAATAAATAATAATAGGCTTTAATATTGTTGATAACTAAATAAAGTTAGTATGGGTCATCAATATCTTTTCATTAAATTTATTCTCAAGATGGGAAAAATGGATAAATACTGATCACTTCAAGTTTTATAAAATTAATCTGTGAATTTTTAAATACTTATAAAATTATGCTACATTTATGTCTTCAATTACAAGCTATTATCTAGAAGTTGTGTGTGTGCAATATATTTCTAAGGAATTCTGTTTTTCCTATAGAGAATATAAATTCAACAAATATAAGGAATTGTTCCATATTTTTTTTAAAAAAAATGATGGTACAGATAGCTTAGTTTTCTCTAGAATAAAAAACCCAAAAAAATCATTATGAAATCTGAATAACATGTAAGAAATATAAATACTAAAAATATTAAACTACATACATGCTTTAATTTGGTTTTAAAGATAAAGCTGAACATATCAAACTTGTGTATTTAAATGTTTCTTTTAAAATATAAGTCAGCGTATAAATTATTTCTATACACCTTGTAAAATAGAGTAAAATATAGAAAATTTAATATTTTTTTTCTATTTGTGAGCAAACCACAAAATTTTTTCCTAATTTTCGCAGTAATATCTATAGTTTAGTTAGAAGTCATTGTTTTATAAAATTATTATATCTAATTCCACAAACACATTTTCTAATTATTTATGGAATTTAAGTCAAACTTAATTCTCATGTGTTACAAAATCTCATAAATTCTCAAGTGTTACGAAATCTAAAAAACACAATTATTTGTAAAAGATATTTATCTTACGAAATTTGCATTTAGTTTGAAACACAAATGAAATCTGGCATAAAGAATATTGCAAAAATTTGCTTGTAACCAAAACAATATTATCATAAAGAATCAAAATTATTCAATTTCTTTTACGCGATGAAAAGTTTTTCCAATTGTTTTGACATTTGACGTAAACTGCATAAATTCTTTTGATGTTTGATGGAAATATAATCTATTGCAGTGACATTTAGAAAATTATGAAATTATTTGACATAAAATATGATTCAACTAATTCATTTCTGCGTATTGATTTTTTAACTCATAACTTACAATATATAGAAAATAATACAATTCCCACCTATTGGAATTTTTAGCTAATAATTTTTCTGAAATACATAAAAAGATTTCATATTAAATTGAGGTGTATACCCTGAGCATTTTAATTGTATTCATATGAAAACTGTTCACAAAAAGTTTAACAAAAAATATTTCTTCCCAGTAAGTAATGTAGTTTAATAAATTTTAAATTTCATGAACTTGCTTATTATTTAATTTACTAATTTACAGCATTTACGAATAAAACTTATGCATTTTCCTTTTTAAAGCAATATATATATATATATATATATATATATATATATATATATATATATATATATATATATATATATATATATATATATATATATATATATATATATATATATATATATATAATGCATTTTAATATTACACTAATTTTTCCATACAAATATAGCTTAGATGGTAAGTTAAATGTAGCGATTGCGCGAACGTCATATTGTACAGCGCTTGCTATTGTAATAAAATATATTTTATTACAATGGCAAGCGCTGTACATTTCTGTATGCATTTATAACATTACATATTGAATAATTACTATGAAATAATAATTTTTGAAGTATATTTTTTCCGTGAAGTATCAAATACAAATTATGTCAATTGCATATTTTCAGTATAAATTAAAATATTAAATATATATATATATATATATATATATATATATATATATATATATATATATATGTAATGATTAAATATTAAATTTATTTTTTCATAATAAACTGTGTGAAATTATAATGAAACGAGTTTTAGTATAATTCTTAGAGTAAAAGGAATTAAAAGTTTTGCAGTTTTGGATTTGTCATCCTATTTCAAGAACCAATTTATTGCTAGCTAATGCATCGCTCTTTCCTCCTACTTTGCATCGATTTCCTACTTAATGTAAAGTTCCCGATTCCATATGAACAACTGACAATCCACAAAACTGGACATACTAAAGAAAACTGAAATAAAGTGTTCCTTTCAGAGCTTTGTTTCAGTTTTCTTCCCTTTCATCGTTTTTCTCTTTTGAGCTTCCTTTAAACACTCTTTAACAGACACGAAAAGTATACGTTTCTAAATGAAACACTTAACTGGGGAAATTCTACAGAACAATTACCAAATAGGGGAAAGATTTCAACACAATACAATAGATTAGCTCTCTGTGAAATATGTAATCAGAAAGTCTGTGTTTATCTAAAATAACATTAAGATACATTAATTTTTCCATTATTTTATCACAGTAACCAAATTTAACTCTGATATTGTAAAATATTCTGGGGAAATATCTTATATTAAAATTTATGAATCTTGTGTAGCCAGTAATAAAATAGAATTATTTTTACTGATCTAGGTAGTACTCTGGCAATCCATTTCAATCTGCTGTTTAGAGAGAGAGAGCGCATAATTATTATATGATTAAAATTATCTTTCGAAGTCAGTAAATACTATATATACATTTGTTCTTTTGAAATGAATTTGCATTTATACATTATTTTAAAATATATTTAGTTGATTCAAGAAACTTCTTCATTTTCAAATTCTAAAAGTAGTACTAAATAATATATATTTTAATTCAGAAATCTTTATTTTTTAAACTCGTAAAAATATTCAATAGTTAATAATTATAAATATTTCGGTTCTTAAAGTGAATCGAAATAAAAATAATTACTTTTAGGAACTTTTTAACTTTAAATGATATACAAATGACGCATTTGATAGTAATTTATACTGTTTGTTCTCACAAAATATTAATGGAATATCAAATATTAAAACATTAATCAAATAGCAACAGTAATAAAAATAAATAATAAACATTTAGCACACGCAACTTAAATATCTATTTCATTTACAGATACTTTATGCAGAGAAACACACTTAATAAATTTATTTTGGTGCACGTTTCGTTTACAGCAACCAGTAAAAGAAAAATTGCATAACTATTTTTACAATAGTTAATTTTCAATTAAGGATCATTCAAATGATCTTTTAGTTTCTTTTATTAATTCTGGGAAATTCCATGCGTGACTGCTACTCATTATTAACAAACATTGGATTGATCACGTTCATAATCAGTGTTCTTACCTAAAATAAGTAACACCATTCAGCTTTGTTCCTCTTTTGTAGCGAACTAAGACTAATGTAAAATACAATCAAACTGGTCATGTAGTTCAATAGTTTATTCTTAGGTTTAGTAATTTATGTATTTTCACAAGAATAATATAATCAATTAAAGCACTTAAATTTACTTTTATGTTGTTAGTGGAAACGGCGAAAAAATATTTTTCTTGTCACTTTTTTTTTAACGTCTAAATCATTTAAATTAACAATTTTACTTTCACAATAACTAAAAATTTAAACTGTTTCGAATGATAAAATATAAAATTTTATTAATAGTTACATGTTATGTTGAGAAAATTTGAAATTCAGATGTACCTGCTGATGTTTATTTCTGATAAATAAAATTTCAAGATAGTCTGCATATCTTCGGAAACACAGAAATATGAATACGTTTATTCAATGCAATATATCAAAAGATATTTTATATTTTCTTAAATAATTTTTGATATATTTTTCTTATATATTTTTCGAACATAGCATGAAATAAAGTAAAGATAACTATTCTAGAAATTTTTAAACTAACTAACCAGCAGACATTTGAACGATAAAGTTAATAGCTAAATCTAGAAGTAAAATTTATTTTTATCTTAACTATTTGTAGCAAAAAGACATTATCACATAAAAATTCTAATATTTACAACTATAGATTAAGCAATTTTATAAAAAATTAAGTTTAGCTTGCGATGTTATGTGAATATTTTTTAGACAAAGTATCAATCATAAATTTACCAAAAACTCTTTAGATAAGAACTTTTTTATTAATTTCAAAAATACTGTGTATATTCAGTTTCCCTATTCAGTTTTCTATACAAAATAATTCCTTTTCTTCAATGTTTATAAATTTATCAGCATTGATATACTATAATATGCTATGCCCAAGGAAGTGTCATACATTAATTTTTATTTTTTGAGTACTTTTATTACATGGTTTTATTTTGATAACTTTAATCGTCAACATAGATATTTCTATCCCAAGGATCCAATAAAGTGTTTCTTCTTGGTATCTCAACTAAATGCAACTATACACTAATACGAAACACAGATTTGTACATTTTTAAATATTAATTAATTTCTTAATTTGGAAATTAAAGATATTTAAATACTCTTCAATTTAAGTTATTAATCAATGCTCTTTAAAACTATTTTTCTATAGCATAAAATACTTTGAAAAAAAATATTTATTACAAAATGAGAAATTAATGATTATAAAAGTTATAATTATGAAATTTTAAACGATTTGAAGTTAGAAGTTATTTTGTGAAATTTTGATTGCTGTTTAAAAACGCTGATAGGTACTTAGTCATATTTTCATAATTAATATGAATAAATTAATATAATAATTAATAAAAATGCTTTAATAAAATTATTTAAAAATTCAAGCATAAGCCGGAAGGAAAAAAGCAAAATTCAATATAAATTTTGTATATGACAGAGAAAGTGATTTTTTTTTTGAGATATCTATTTGTTACACAAATATGTGCATATGTAATAAACCATTGAGGAATTTCAATTTAAAAGCGTATACTTATATAATATATAGTCTTATTAAAGTAATATGTTTTTATTGACTAATTTTAAGTCCATTTCATCATTCGTGTCATTTTTCAGGAAAATATATTAGAAAACCAGTTAATTCTATAACATTCGCTCAAATTAAATCTTCAACGTATCAATGTAAGTTTATTTCAGCTATATATATAAATAGAACAGAATATTCATTTTTAAGTACATGAGATATATATATTACCTTATTCTAAAGCACATTTCAGAAAATTTTTACTTAGGATGCAGCCATTTTGTAAAAGGAAACTTTTTCACTATATTTGCATCATATAATGTTAGCATATTTTATAAGTAAAACAGTACAAATAATTTCCATTGAAGATATCCTGTTTGAATTTTCAAAAGGAAAATAAGATGAAAAAAATCATTAAGAGTATTTTTTAAATACTCTTAATGCTTGTTGAGCAGGGAAAGCAATTTGCATCACATATCAAAATGATTTTTTAAAAAGAGAACAAAATACGTTTTGGTGTCTATTCTCAGCTAAGAACATTTGTTATATCATTTCCTTTACAGTTATTTCTTATTGTATCAAAAATCTGAAACAATGCTAAAATATCTGTATGCATGAAATATAATATCTCCGTTAGTATGAGTAGTTTTATAACAATAAAAAAAGGAATCATTTATATGGAATCATGTACAACCTTTTGAAGAATCATATTCTATACTAATTTGTCAAAAACAGAATATATGCCAGTGATAGATCAAGATTGCATATGACTTATGCAATCTTGATCTATCACTGGCAATGACTTTCCAATTATTGACTCCTACGTCCCTTAGCCATTCTTCCACTCTATCTTTCCATCTAGTTCTTGGTCTTCCTCTTTCCCTCTGAAGTTTTAAAAGTTATTTGCCTGACAGGGTTTTCTTTGTCATATCGGAATACGTGTCCCAACCACCTTATCTGTGAAATCTTGATTATTTTAACTATGCTGAGTTCTCTGTATTTCAAATGGAGCTCATGGTTGTACCGTATTCTCCATATGCCATTCTCTTTTACTGCTCCAAAGATCTTTCTCAAGATTTTCCTCTCAAAAAACATTTAAACATACGAGATTTTAATATCAAATATATACGATAACTCCCTCGACTGTACTTTAATTTTCATTTTAAAGCACGTAATAACAGATATTTTTTTTAAATTTAATAAATTAAGACTAATGAATTTTCCCTGAACTCGATTTTTAAGCTAAAAATAAAAGTTTATAAAAATCAAAATGGGAAAATTAATTGCATAAAAATAAAGCTAATAATATAAAATTAAGTTTAAGTTATTCCTATAAAAACTTTAAAGCATTTAATTTACTCAATTTCATTTATTTCAGTACTATATTTTCAATCGATTCTACTCTATAAGTACATAATACCATTTTAAATAAATCAAAAAATAATTATAGAGCAGCTTTGTTAACATATTTATTGATTGTAATTTTTATAGAAATATTTATTACATTTTTAGCCATGCATGCATATAAATTAAAAATACTTTTATGCGTTATATTCCGCTTATTGTAAATAACATACATGAATTTGATAGTATACTGTAAAATAGTTTATATAAAATATATAGTTAGCCGCGTCTCTCTCTTTATATATATATATATATATATATATATATATATATATATATATATATATATATATATATATATATATATATATATATATATATATATATATATATATTAAATATATAAGCCTTATCTTTAATTTTATAAGTAAAATATCGATTGTCATATTTTGAATGTACATGGAGGGAAATTATTTTAGATTAAAAATTTTAAATTAGAGGGAATCAATCTTAAAAATTTCTTTTATAAATAGTAATCATTTCTTTAAAATATTAAAAAGAAAAGCATAAAATAAAACATTTAAATCGGAATAACTATATTCATAATCTGTAATTCATGAGAAAAATATTATAAGCAAAGTATTTCAATCAAGATATATTTTGTAATAAAAAAACAACTTCAAAATGAGAGGCATGAGCAAATAGAAAATTCTCTTGCAACGCTAGCTTGGGGAAAATTAATTTTCGCCGTATCTTTAATAAAATGTAATTTTCAAATCTAGGAAAAATAATATTTTGAGTTCAACTTTTAGAATTGTTGAATATTTAACAAGAAATGTGAAATACTATTCAGTAATTGCTTATTTTCATTATTGAAATATTTAAAAACCATTTTCGAAATTTTATATTGAATTTTTTTTTCCAACATTAAATATATTCAATCCATTTCATTTGAATTGCATATTATGATTTTATTCATAACTCATTTTTAAATGTATATTATTTCTGCATATATTTGAATCTTTTTAAAAAAACCAATTTTCCTAAAATAAGAGAAATACATTGAAAACTATAATGAAGACTGAATATATTAATATCATATTGGGTGAAACTTAGGCATATTAAATGACATAACATTAAAGATTAATTATTGAAATAATTGAAATGCATCTTGAATTGACCTTTGTAAATGCATTACATAATTATTAAATTTATCGAATTACTTTCCATTAAAAACGCAAAACTAGTTTGTGTTTTCCATTCAGATGCAATTTTGCTTAATCATGCTAAAAAATTTCTATTTGGATTGAGGCGTATTCACAAAAATGAAACAGATTTTTTAAAATAAATATTTTGATTCGTAAAGAAAATATTAATTGTTAAATAATTAAAAAATGATTATATTTTTATATAGTATACCAACAAAATCATTTCAGGATGATTATTAAATGCCACACAGTGTATGATTTAAATTATCTTTTTACTTAATTTAAAATCAATCAGAATACAAATTAATTTATTTTAAACAGAATTTTGAAAATATAGTTGAGATATCAGTAGGGTTTCTTTTATGTAAATATTCTAATGGTTTTCTGGGAGATATTTTATAAATATTTTTTCTACATATAACCAAAATGTATATCTAAATTTTAAGATGATTTGTACTTTCAGAGGAGCAAAATCTTTTATGAAATATAAGGGAACTTCTATGAAAAAATTATTTTTCTAATATTGGGTTAAATGTCTATAACTATGTGCTATTTCAAATTTATTTGACTCTGGCACCGTTTTGAAGCCTTATTCCAATCATTTTTTTTGTAACACTCATTGCATAAGAAAGTCACTCATTCTAAAATACTTGTTTTAATTAAATAACATAAAAATTATTTAAAAAAAGCCCTAAAATGTAAAAAACAAAATTGATTTTATATTATACAGAGGGTGTTAATACATTTTTAGAAGGATTTCGGGGCCGTTTAATTAATGTTTAAAATATAAAGACTACTTTTTTAAATATTTGATCTGATAACCTTTTTTTCCTGGACTGCATCATGATTTCCATGATAGAAGAGCTTTTCGCAACATTCCCATTGATATTGCTTTCCTTTCCTCTTCCACTACTTTCCAGAGTCCATCTATCGTGGTGGGTATGCATTTAGAAACTCTTTTTAACAGACCAAAGACACAATATTCTATTGGTGAACCGTCAGGTGACCTCTCAGGAGTATGTTGAAAAGGTATTTATGAAAGGTATTATGAATGTAATTCTTTACCTCTATTAGTCTTTTTTTCAAGGAATGCAGTGGTAGTTTTCGAAGTATGTATGACTTGTAGCTTAGTCTTGAGGAAGTTTAACTCTGAAAAATATTGGGATAAAGAAGCGGAATTTCTTCCGTAAACAATGGATGTAAAACCTTCTTTTGATAGTATGATGGGTTTATTTTAACATTTTCCCACACTTTTTTATTTTTAATTTCCCATTGAAGGAAAAACCTGGGACAGTCAGAAGCCCACTACAGAAGCTTCCTTTACACTGACAGAACCAGGTTTGTACACATTGTTTCTCCTTATTTTCTATAGTAAGTAGACCTTTTTTGTTGCATCCATTTAGGTAAACCGATGCTTCATCAAGGGTCACAATATGTTTCCATTTAATTCCTACTAAATGCTTTTCATATAGGATTCTACAAAATATTTTGCATTGAGCTACAAGTCTCGGCAAAAGATTGTGAGCATTATGGTTTTTTAGATTTTTTAAGCTGCAAATTTTGATTTATTATTTTATTTATTGTTGTAACAGATGTATCTAAAGACTTTGCAATTGGTTACTGTGTTGGCGGATTTTCTCTGGTCACTTTAGGAACAATTGAAACAGTAAGTACATTTTTTGGATATTCGTTTGGAGTCTTCTTTCCATGTATAAATACTGATTGAGGGTTTTTACCTGTCCGAATAATAATGCTTTTTATTTTTCACTTAGAAATTTTAATATCCTGCATTTCAGAATGTTTTTGAATTCAGGAATAAAACATTTCTCTTTAAAAAGCGCAAAAACATAACTTTCAACCCACAGCTTGTTTACATTCGAACATTTTGAAAGAAGAATTAATTTAAAACTAAGGAGAGATGAGAGGTATTGCCAAAAATTTTTATTCTAAAACATTTACTGTTTTTTAATTCTTTATCGAAATAGTTCTAAAAATATGTTAATATCCTCTGTACATTATAGTAAAAGGATTTTTATTATTGAAATGCAATAAAAGTTTATTAAATTAAGTTTCTACACATATAGAGCTTTAATTATAAAATATTTCTCGCAATAATATAATTTTTAGCACTATTATAATCTCTTTTAAAAAGAAGCAATACACTCAATAGAGCAGTTAATTACTAATTATAATGAAGCTTATAAAATGATTTGTTTTAAATCAAAATTAACGAGTAAATAAAAGAATCTTAATGAAATTCAAGTAGTATGCTAAGAAATATATCAACGCTATCTTTAACCGCTGAAAATGGAGCCATGGATTATTTAATTCTTTGTCTTTTTAAATTACTACCACTTTGTTTTCCCTCAAGAGAACCATTTCAGAAGTAGTTTGGAAGCAAAGCAATAAAAAGGCTAAATTTATGATCTTAAAAGCGAACATTTGAATAATTTGTAGTTTATACAGACATATCATTATAAAACTATTTCGGAATGTAATGGTATTTATTGAGAGAAAAAGAAATATTTTTGATACCATTATCTCAGGTTTTAACTGAATTAGAATAGATAATTTTATTTTTGTTGAATTGCACATTTTATTTCCTTTTATATATTTTATTATGATAATAATTTAAAAGAACGCATTTTCTAATGAAATGCAATTTCCTACTTACGAATAACTAATAAAGATGAATAACTAATAAAAATATAGTTATAATTGACGAAATATTTCTTCGCCTTGAAAAAACTTTATAATTAAATTATACTTCTAATCACCCGAATTAATTTGTGTTATTTTACGGAATTAATGAAGCTTAAAAATACCATGTATTTTGATTTGTATTTAAGAATAAACATTCGTAGCTATAGCATGACATTTTTATGATATATTAAGAAAATAAAAATTCTATTTACAATTTTAAACGTTTTACCTCACTTTCTAATGAAAGAATTACGTAGTTCAATCATATTAATTTTATTGATGGCATAAGAAATGAATATCACGTAATTTCAATATTAAAATACATATGCTTAATTTAGAATTCGCAATGTAAGAAATTTATGAAAAAATATTATAATAAAATAATTTATTTGTGATAAATTATTGCTAAATTTATTGTTAAGAATGAAATAAATATAACAATGATGTTTATAAATATTGTATGACGAAAAGAAGCTAAAAATTATTGCTAAATTTATTGTTAAGAATGAAATAAATATAACAATGATGTTTATAAATATTGTATGACAAAAGGAAGCTAAAAATTATTGCTAAATTTATTGTTAAGAATGAAATAAATATAACTATGATGTTTATAAATATTGTATGACAAAAGGAAGCTAAAAATTATTGCTAAATTTATTGTTAAGAATGAAATAAATATAACTATGATGTTTATAAATATTGTATGACAAAAGGAAGCTAAAAATTATTGCTAAATTTATTGTTAAGAATGAAATAAATATAACTATGATGTTTATAAATATTGTATGACAAAAGGAAGCTAAACATTATTGTTAACTTTATTGTTAAGAATGAAATAAATATAAGAATGATGTTTATAAATATTGTATGACAAAAGGAAGCTAAAAATTATTGCTAAATTTATTCTTAAGAATGAAATAAATATAACAATGATGTTTATAAATATTGTATGACAAAAGGAAACTAAAAATATATATGGATTGAGTAAATTGTTTTTTTACATTAAGTGTTAGGACCATTTCAATGCGATAAAGATACATATTTTCTTTAAACTTAGCAAGAACGATACCATAATTTATTTGATACATTTAATCCGAAAATTTATTGTCTATGTAAGATATAATGTATTCAGCATTTTTTTTCATATTTGACTTTATTTTTTTGCCATTTACTACAAAGAATTTACATATTTTATTCATTTATATTATTCTTCATATTATAATATTTATTTTTTGAACTATGTTTATAATACTACGTCAAAACAATTAATAACTACTTTATAATTAATATTTTATTTATAACTTTGTTTACATACCCTCCAAAACTTAAGTCCTATTATTAAATCCTTCTATAGTTATTTATTTAAAGTTATATATAATATATTTAAAACAAATGATATATAAATTGTTAAAATATATACATTTATAAAAAAAATTGTTGATTTTTTTTTCAAAATCACTTCTACATCATCATTATTCAAGAAAAATCTGTATTTTAAATTTATTTACCTAATATTATTTTATAAGGAAGTATAAATTCCGTAGAATAAGTAGTATATATAAAAGAAAACTCTTTCATTTATACTACATATTCAATTCATATAAACTTACCACAATAATATATTTTGTAATGTGCTTTTATAAATTTTAATTTAAACTTACCCTTCATTAGTTCCAGTTTTTTCCTCTAAATTTTTCATTATTTACCATTCATCACTAGCATCTAATTTAACTTTTAAAACGCGTTTAATTCATCTTTCAAATTATTCATTTGTAAAATCCTTGATTCTGTTGAATTATATCTTTATATCTACATTTAGTATGACTCTCCATTCCTTTCTAGTATGAATTCTATTACATAGGTTATTATTTAAGGTTATTTGCTATATGATTTTAACCAATAATAATGAAATTTTAGCAAAATATTTTGTCCCCTTTTAGATCATACTTTATATAACCTCCTATCTGTACATCTCTTTTGTTTTATTAGACACTTTATTCAACTTCCTAACTTTCTATCTTTGTTTGCATTTTTTATAAACTAAGTACTCCAACTGAATAGCTTTACATAATTTAGTTAAAATAAATATTTTCATAATATTTGGAATCTTTGTATAAGTAATTTAATCAACAAATCTTCGGTTTTAATTGGAAACAGGAAACATTTAGGAAAAGAGGATTTACGGGCAATGATATAAAATAGAAATAACTATTTTTCTATAATATGATATTTGACGATTCGCAAAACAAATTTTATGGAAAATTTTCATTAATTCTCTTCTTTATAATAACGGAATATAACTAAGTTACACTGAATATCCAATAACTAAGTTACACTGAATATCCAATAACTAAGTTACACTGAATATCCAATAACTAAGTTACACTGAATATCCAAATTTTTAAATAGTTTTAAAATAAACCTAAGGCACAAACTGTAATTAAATCCATGTTTAACTGTTCCAGGTCACCGTGTCCTTCAAGTTTTTTGCTTAAAATAGTTAATCCTACTAACAATAATTTAATAGTTTTAAAGATTTTCGAGAGAGATTATTATGGTTATAAGTTATAGCTTCTACCACAATAATTTCTACTAATTATTAAAATAATTTATTATGTGAATAATTTATTATATTTAAATAATTTATTATATCATGTAGGTTGATCAAATCTCCTTCCTAATTTTCTGCAAAAAAAACTGCAACGTATTTTATTAAAACATTTATAATAACATTGAATTACATTAATAAAGTTAATACAGGATTATAATTATTTTTATACAAATATACATAAACTTATGTAAGCATAACATTGATTTTTTTCAAATAAAAGCTCTAGAATAAAAATTTACCTGCAATGATTTATAAATTATGCAAATTTCTAGTTCATGTTTTACATTAAAAAAAACTAGATTTTCTAACACAAATAGCATTATATACTGTTTGTATCTTATGATATATTTTTTGTGCAAAGACGCAAAGTTTTAAATACTTATAGTTATTACAAGTTTCTGAATGAAATATTTATTTTCATCTTTTTTATTTGACAAATTTTTCTTCGCTTTTTCTATTTATATAATTCTGACTACATGATTAAATTTTTTTTTCAAAAATATTATTGACAATAATTAACTATAATTGTTAAATTCACGCAATAAACTATCGTTGATAACGAAGATTATGTATATGTTTATATATATATATACAAAGTATGCATATTGTTTGTTTCATATAATATAGTTTCTTCTTCACATGTGTGTATATGTAAAATACTTAAGTTCTTTTCAATATATTTTTCTCCAAACAATGTGTGATCTATCGAAATAGGCAGTTAAATTTCAGATTATAATAAATTAGTCTTATTACAATTTCTCCATCAGTTATAATGAAAAACTCTTTAATTTATGATAAAAAAATGTTTTTATAAACTGTATTTTTAGCTTTCATTTGCTTCCAGTTTTTTTTCCATCCCGAATATTTTAAGTATCTTTAGAACTTCTTCCCCATCTTCAATCTTCAAATAATTTAAGCAAAAGTTTATAATTTTTGTATATTTTTATGCTACGGTATTTAAATAATTTATAAAATATATATATATATATATATATATATATATATATATATATATATATATATATATATATATATATATATATATATATATATATATATATATATATATATGTATATATATATATATATATATTACTAGCATTATTTAAAAACACAGTTATTTAATTTAGATTTGCATGTAATGTAAGTACATATAATATGTCATTTGGAAAAATGATTAAAAAATAAAAATTTCTTATAACATATTATTGAGGCATTTGTCTCAAATATGATCAGTTAACATGAAACTATTTGTTTCTTTAAACTTATTTAATAAAAATACGATTTCTTTTTAACACCATTTAAAACAAATTTATTATTTTTGATGTTACATGCTTCAGAATTTTTTTCATATGTGTGAAAAAAGTTAATAATATACCGGGTGATCTAAAAGTCAGGACGAAGTTTAAAAATTAATAATTCGAAAACGAATCACGATACAAAGATGCGGTTTGCACCAAACGGATAAAAAAGGAAATGGGTTTTGTGTGGCAATGAAAAAAGAATAGTTCTGTTGGCGACCAACAGATGGCGTATAGTATTTTATTGCAACAAAAGATGATTTACAAATGAAAAAAATGATAAATGAAGTCAGATTAATTAAGTTAATTAGTACCTGCTACAGTAAATGTTCAATGTGCTGTCCATCATTCAGAAGTAAAGCTGTGAGACGAGTCACCACACTATTCACAGCATTTAGTAGCATTTCTTGCGTTACGGCAGACACATTTTGGCGGATGGCACCTTTCAGTGCCGCTAGGGATGCCGGTTGGTCACGGTACACTTTTGACTTCAAGAAGCCCCACAGCCAAAAATCAGAAGGTGTGAGATCGGGAGATCTTGGAGGCCATGCGTGATTAAAGTAGCGACTGATAATGCGATCCTCCTCAAATGTTGAGTGTAGCTGGTGTTGCACAGGCAGAGCAATATGAGGTGGTACTCCATCTTGCATAAAGGTGACTGTTTGGAGTGCCTGTCGCGCTAGCAGTTCAGGAATAATGCTGTTCTGTGACAGTGCTAGATATCGCTTACCGGTGACAGAAACTGTTGGGAAACCTATCTGTGCGACTTCCTCGAAAAAAAATGAACCAATTATGAAATCAGCAGTGAAGCCACACCAGACTGTCACTTCAGGCTGTTGCACGGGTACTTCAACAAATGCATGTGGATTTCCTGTAGTCCACCCTCGACAATTGTGGGTGTTAACAGCGCCAGAGAGTGTGAAATGTGCTTCACCTGTCCAAAGCACAGTGTGTAGCCAGTCGTGCTGTTCTTCCATCTTATTGAAGACCAAATGCGCAAAATGTCAGCGAGAGTCGAAGTCAGGAGGTTTCAGTTCTTGGTTATGTTGCAACTTGTAGGGATACCATTGCAAAGCTATTCGCAGCGCTCTCCAGACACTTCCATACGACCCTCCTGTTTGCCTCGAAACTTCTCGAGCACTGCACTCCCTTTGTGCAGCAGCCGCCGACATGGCTTGCACCGTCTGCTCCACTGCCGTGGCAACAACAGTTGCAGTTGAGGGACGTCCACTTCTTTGACGTGACGCCAAAGAACCTGTAGCTTCAAATTTTTTCACAATTTTGTTCAATGCAGAAGACGTTATTGGTCCTTTGCTATCTCGCATACCCTTCATGTAGCGATATGCTCGCAATGCCGCAATGGCACTTTCCGAATTCTTATAAAACAGTTTAACTAAGAGGGCTTTCTCAAATATGGACAGCATTTCGATGCATACCAGCTTCGACTACCATTACCTGCAGCAGTTGCTTCTTTTTATATCGTTTGTTGCTTTGCATAATCCTACATCAGAAATCCGACAGTGCCATCTGTTGGTCGCCAACAAAACTATTTTTTTCCTTGCCACACAAAACCCAGTTTCTTTTTCATCCGTTTCGTACAAACTGCATCTTTGTATCGTGATTCGTTTTCGAATTATTCATTTTTAAAGTTCATTCTGACTTTTGGATCACCCGGTATATAAAATATTAGAAAATTTTTAGGATGGATTATTTAAATCATTTCCAATTTTTAAATTATATAGTTTCATCTAATTATTGAAAAATATTTTTAATTTATAACAAATATTATTATAAATTCATATTTAAATATATTAACCTCACCACACATATTTTTAAACAAGCTTTACTTTTTACTTTAAAACAAAACTTTTCAACAATCATCATTTTTTTGCCTAATTGTACGGAAAACATCATTATTGGTTGATATAGAGAAATTTTATAAGGATTAATGCTTTTCATTACACTTGAAATAATAAAAATTTATGTTTCACATGAGTCATCCTCAGTATTATCATAAATTTCAGTTTAGTAATTGATCACGTTACAAATATATTTATAGGCAAAATTTAATTTTTACTTAAAAACATAAAAATTATTCAGTTTAAATAAAATCATCAATTTAAAAATTACAGGTCATTTTATACTGATAATAACTTCATTACTTAGAATAAAGAATTGTTATCGTACTTATATATATATATCTATATAATGTATTCCATTATCACCGAAATGATGAACAGTTAATGAGAGAAAATAATGTGTTTTCGAGAGTAAAGTTATTTATCGGAATACGTAAATAATTTTGCTAGATATAATTATTAATAATGGGATACAGTTTCACACGAATAAATCTTAATCATTTAACGTAATATATGTTTACTGAAAAATTATATATTACAAAAGTAAGCAGATAATGCAAAATAATAGCCTCAATTGAGTAAAAAATATATAAATACCTTCAAAAAAAATAAGTTACGCTTAAGTAATAAATAAGTGGTCAATTATCCAGCATTTCTCGGATATCTTCGAACCATCACTAGCAGATTTAATGTTTTTAATTTTATAAGATTATGAAACAATAAGTTTCTGTGTGAAATTAATTATTAGTTAAAGAGCCAATTTCTATTTGCGAGCTTTTTCTTAGCAAGTCTCAAAATCTCTAACAAAAATGAGAGGCAAAAATTAGCTTTATATTTAACGAAAATACTTGATGTTCTTAATGACATTTTTTAAGCCGAAATTTATCAAATCTGATCGCCCGCAACGCGAGTAGTCTGTCCGCCTGCGGCGGTCCCTTTCTTGTGCTTCTAACGTACACAATCTGGCTAACTGTCTGGCTGCTTCGGTTTTTACTATAAGATGCTTAGTATAGTCGTTTTCAATGTCAGAACAAAAGGAAAAAGAATGTCAAAGGTGGTTTCAGCTTTTCGACCATGCAGCAAATAAAAAAGAGCTTTTGTCAACGCAAATAGACTTAAATAATCGGTACATACTATAATTTACTAGTTTCCAGTGACCGAACTTGGAAATCATCCAAGGAGATCTAATCCAATACGATGGTGGAATGGTGCTAAAGCAGGTGGTATGGGTATGAGATTTCCTGGTGGCTTTTGTGGAACAAATTTCCTACGCTGACATACCAGGCAGTGAGTAACATATCGTATCACACATCGGTGAAGACCTGGTCAGTAAAATCGCTTCCTCATCCAACTGTATGTTTTGACACATCCTAATGTCCGGCCGTAGGTGTAACATGGAATCGCTTCAGAATGTCTTCACGTAAATGCCTAGGAATTACAGGAAGCCACTTCTTCCCTAACGGATCGAACTTCTTTTTACAGAGTATGGTGTCAGTCAGTTGGAAACCTCCCTTCACTGGTCATTCCGATTTGCTTGAAGCTACTGAAATGGGCTTATGATGCAAATGGGGCTTGGCAATATAACGGGGTGTGATAGTGGTCCTACTGAACACTTGTAATGCCAAAAATAAATGAATGCATTTTATTTGTCATCTTCATAATGTTTCAGGTCATCAACAGCAATTCTCATTGAATTTTCTTGAAAAGCAATTATTTTGCATCAATTTAAAATTATACTTCTTTGTGATGCCTTTCTTTCAATTAGCCATCCTTATTATTCATTATTTTTTATGGAATTTCTTTAAAACTGCAGCCAACTTTGGCTTTCCCAGAATATTTTTTTTTCTGATATATGAAACATATTAATCGTGGTATCAAACGAATTTAATAAAATTATTTAAAACATTGCATATAGAAAACTAATGTTAAATGAAACGTGTATGAAGATTTAAATAAGCAAAAACACATTTCCTTATGCAAATTACTGTGTTTGTTATGTCAAACAACAAAAATGGTCTCTATCCAGAAATTACTTTTAAACAAGTTCCTTTCTTTACTATCTCAATCAGGAGATTTATTTATTCAGAGAATCTTTTACTTGGAATACGATGAAAGTGTGATTTGCAGAAATCCATATCTTAGTGTTTTATTAAAAAATTTTAAAAAACTTGAAATAAGTAAGTGTTATTCGAGAGAATGTTACATCAATGCGACTGTGGAACCAATTTTTAAAACAAGCATAGTATAATAGATTTTAAATAAACAAATGTTTAGTACATCAAAGACTTTTACAAAAGTATTTGATTGTTTATCTTGTTAAAAGATTAATTTGAAGAATGCTTTAGCAGGTGAATTCTATTCATATATATCAGTATATACTATGACGAATTCTATCCATATACATCAGTGATGCATACTCGACTGACAACGAAATGCTATGCGGATATATACTATGACGAATTCTATCCATATACATCATTGATGCATACTCGACTGACAACGGAATGCTATGCGGATATATACTATGACGAATTCTATCCATATACATCAGTGATGCATACTCTACTGACAATGGAATGCTATGCGGATATATACTATGACGAATTCTATCCATATACATCAGTGATGCATACTCGACTGACAACGGAATGCTATGCGGATATATACTATGATGAATTCTATTCATATACGTCAGCGATGCATATTCGTCTGACAATGGAACACTTTGCGGATATAAGGTTTGTATCTTGGCTTCTACATTGTATTCAAAGTAATTAGTAACAAATTCTG
Organism: Latrodectus elegans; assembly: GCA_030067965.1. NCBI lineage: Eukaryota > Metazoa > Arthropoda > Arachnida > Araneae > Theridiidae > Latrodectus > Latrodectus elegans. The sequence goes on from CM057822.1 coordinate 93,178,940, forward strand.
TTTATCATCATATCTTAGCCTAGAGTAGAATGACACGCAATATAAGTTATTGAATGACGAAAAGAAAACTTTCAAAATGAATCCGCCTTCCTACAGAAAAGTCACATAACAAAGGTGGTATATTTATAGGTAGAGTTGGAATTTTGCATACGTGTGACTTTACAAATCCTTCTCATCATTCTGCATGACAATTTAACAACCAAAAGGTATACGGATAAGGCAATAAGAATTCATCTCGTATCTCACAATATAAGAAATTTTAGTCTTTTTCTTTAATAATTGATAAAAAAAAATCTAAAACGTTATATTTACAATTTTGCGAAGTACAAGATGATGCTTAAGTTATATAAATTATAGATTGTACAAAAGATTTGTCTGATTTACTGAAAGCAAATATATTTAAAACATATTTTATTGAAGTTTATTGACAAACAAAGGCTTCATTTTATTTTCTGATGAAGCTTAAAGCTCACATTTCGTTAAAAATGAAAGAGTATATTCAGTCTTATCGATCGTTCCTTTGCATTGCATCTGCTTAAAACAGGTGTTCCGTAAACATAGCTCTTCAAAAGAACCATATGTCGCATTAAATATCCCAATCATAAGAAAAAACATTCTGTCTTTCAAATTTTTATGCCTTTTGCTTCGACCACATTTTGACATGAAGCATCTTTTCATGTTCTACCTACCGCTCTTAAGAATTAAAAATCCCCACAAAATTCTTTATTTCTCTTTTTATATTTTACATGCTTACTTTTCATTTTGTGCTCACACATTGTTAACTTTAAACTATTTTTTTTTTCTTTTTTGCTTGATCTCCCAATTTTTGGACAAAGTAATTCGTTCGCCTTAAACTTCAAAAGCTTACTTTGCATTTTGTTCTTGATGAAAAAATTTTCCTAATTTCTTAAAAATCATTCCTCACTTGACCATTTCTTCTACTATAGAGTAAAAAATTTTACAAAATTTACATTATTTATTGACTAATTCATTTATTACTTATAATTTACTTTAATTAATAATAAAATTTATATTCCTCTCATTTTATTTCTCTATAAATTTTTCCAATTTTGGTTTTTATAGAATTAAATATTTAAAAACGTAATTTCGTGTTTCAAATAAATAATCAAATAACGTTAAGTTTATATTTTCCTGGATCATGCAGTCATTGAATTTCTGTAAATTCCTGTAAATGGAGTAGTTAACCAACAACTTTTATTAATTCATTTAGATCTGATGGAAACAACTTTATGCTTTTGTTCAATAATATTTTGATTTTTTTAACATCTTACGATTAATTATATATATATATATATAGATAAATAGAGAGAGAGAGATTTAAATTCTTAAAAGTATATTATCAACAGTTCCAAAATAGTGTATTTTTACATCACTTAAAACTTAGATTATCATACATTTGAAACACAGACAAAAGATTTATCATCAATCTCAAGTAACCATACAGTAAATTAATAAGTGAATTATTTTTATTATGCATCATAAAAGTAACCTAAAATAAAATGCCTAATTTAAAGTTCGGTAGAAAGAGGATTTTTAACTGAATAAAAATTCAAAACAGAGAGAGAGAGAGAAGATATCGTTCATTATAATTATAGTTTTAATAATCTAATTCTTTTTTACTGTGAATCAAAACACATGCTGATATCATTAACATAAATGTATTGTCAAAGTTAAGTATTGAGGTAATATACTGCAATCTACTAAATGTTATTTGGCAAAATAAATAAGTAGGGAAATTCATAAAATTTTAAAATGAAGTTAAAAATGCATAAATAAATGAAATAAAAAATGATTAGGCGTAAATACAAAGAAAATATTCAAAATAATTTAGACACGTGATGTCTAAATGTTTGTCTGTGTAATAGTACAATTATATGGAAAGGTTAAAATGTAAGATATAATGTTCAATTCATTAAAATTCAATTCATGGTGACAAATAATAAACCCTAATGGAACAGGAAAAATAAGAATATGTATCCAGGTATACAGATAATAAATATTTAAACTGAATCAAACCATACAAGCTAGAAAAATTAAAAGTTATAAATTTTATGAGCAATAAATGTATAACAAAAGAAAAATAAAATAACATCCACAAGTTAATTTTTAAATTTTAACAAAAAGTGCTTAAAATCTAATTTTAAATTGTGAAACGGAAAAACATATACGTTAATTTCAACAAAAGAGGTTACAAATAAATTATGAATAAATTATTTAAGAAGAACGTATTTAAAATAAGATTGCAAACTAATATTTATAAATAAAGCATGGACATTACAGCTTCATTAATACTTGTTTTAAATTTTAAGTAATAAAATATAATTTTAAAAGCACCAAAAGAAACAATATTATAATTTTATACAATAGACTTTTAAATCATTTTTTATATATAATATAAACTTTAATTTTTAGGTTAATTAGATATAATATATTTGAAATAAAAAAAAAATTTGAAAAGCAAATTTCAATTTAGGGACATAGTTTTCATTGAAAATATTATTTTAAAAAATGTTTTCAATAAAAATTAAATTTCTAAATTGAAATTAGCTTTTGGAAATAAGAAATATTTCAATTTCAAATATATTGTATTCAATTAATCTATTAAAATTAAGATTTATTCTATAAGAAAATGGGAGTTATACTGTAATTTAGTATAAAAGTAATTGCAATTTATCAAAAACAGATAATAATATTAATCCGTAAATTCTATTCAAAAAAATAATAATTAATTGTGCAAACTTCAAATACAATATCTTAAATACAATAAAATACAGTATCTTAAAATCAATAGGATAAAATTGGTACTCTGAATTATAAAATAAAAACAAAATTAATACTTAAAAAATTAAAATTTTTTCTTAAAATGGAAAATATTGTGAAACGCAGATCACTATTTACTGAAACTTTAGTAAAGTAACGGAATAACTATAATGAAAAATATCATAAATTTATTGAAATTTTCGTACATAATTAAAAAATATTTAAATATTTTTACTATTGACTAAATTTCTTAATACGAATTAAAAAACAATGTAATAATTTAATTACAAAAAGAATTATAAAGTTATTTTGGAAAATTGCTAATTTATTAGGGTAAAAAAATAATGATAATGTAACATAAAATCATAATTTTGTATATTTTTCTGTTTGAAACCAGATCTTGAATTAAAAGTAAAACGTTCACGTAACATAAATTCAGATTGAATTGCATTGTTCTTCAATTTATAGCTACAATTACTGAGGAAAAATCTCTTGATCAATATTAAATATTATGAACGAATAACTTTTTAAGAGAATTATAAGAAATTAAATAGTTTCAAAACTTACATTTCAGTTTACTTAATAAAACCAACAGCTTCAGTATTTTACTTTTGCTTTAACAAACATAAAAACAGTCATTAAAAACAAAAATGTTCTATTTGGCCATACTTTTCACAAAACAGTATCTCATTTAGATATAGTCAATGCATCTAATGAAAGTATTTCTTACTCATACTGCAAAAACTTGACATCCCAAAGACAAATCATTTATTTCAACGGTGGTTAGTTCTTCTGAACGTATAACATTTGCATGAATAGTTTGCATTTGCTTAGGAATTATTACTGAAAACGAATGATTTAGCTCATTGTATATTAATGAAATCAAAAAACTATACATCTCATATTTTTCTGGAACTAACTGAAAAATTAAATGTGAGAAACTAATTTGATCATAAATCAAAAATACTAGACAAGCTGTTACTGCTAATATCCAATACTCCTTTGATTTCAAAATGAAATATAAATATTACTATGTATGATAAAAGTCAATTTCTGATACATGCTTCAAAAATTTATAAAAGGCATACTTTTTTAAAAACTTTTTAAGCTTGAGATATTTTTATTCAAAATAGCGATGCTTTGATACATGGTACGATTTTTTCTGAAAGTTAAGCTACAATTTTTCTATTATAATTTTTAAGCCTTGAGGGACATTCAGGTTGATTACAATCAGGTAGTTAATTTTTCAAAGTTTGTCATTCCTGTTTGAGGGTAATATTTCAGAAATATAAATTGCATAGCGTAGGGCCTCGATTCAGTTTCTAGTTCCCGAAAATTAGTTTTCCAGAGTAGCAATTTATTTCCTTTGATATTTTTCAACTAATCGGAGACTATCATGCACATAAGTCAAAAATCTAGAAGTTTAAAACAATCGAAATCCCAAGGTTAAAACTATAAGATTTCTTGAAATTTAATGACCTAATATCCAATTCTGAAATTCCTTATCACTATATTATTAGTTCTATCTGCACGTTAAAGCATAATATCTTGAAAGCATATAATTATTTACAAATAAATTTGAGAGTATTTGGTGCCGATTAAGTCTTCACCATAATTTCACTAAAGTTATTCACTATAATTGGAAGTTTTAAAGCAGTTATCTTCATAAATATTTTTATATAATTTATTACATTGGACAGAAATAGGCTGTTTGCAATATTAAACATTTGATTATGATAAAAACTCAATTAATTTTATATTTAATTTGTTAAAGACAATATTAAGTGTTTTAAAATGTTAATAAAAAAACTAATGTTTACTAAAAAACGCTGATGATAGAAGATGTTACAAATTTTTGCATTATATGTATCATAACTTATATTTCACGATTATGAATAATTGATTTAAATATCAAAATGCCTGTGCGCGTGGAAATACGTAAAATAGGTAAAAATTTGCCTCACATAAGATTAATAATATATTTCTTTCATTAACTTATTGCTCAAGTTTCATAAATTCTTTCACATCATTTCAAATTGAATTTATTATATTATTTAATCAAGAATTAGTTTCAATTGTTAATATAATAGGATATAAGAGTAAATAAACGTAAATCCAGGTAAAAGGTATTTTGCTGACGTCAAACATAAAACTATTTTTCCAGAATTTGATATTTCACGGGTTCTACCTAAACTGATACAGCTCTTCTTGGAGTCTATTGCCATAAAGCGTAAAACTTTGGTGTCCCTCTTATGTTTAATAACATTGATAATATATTGGCTGCTAAATAATTTAACATAATATTTAAGAAGAAATCATTGATTTAAATAAGATACATTAATATGAATAATCAATTTAAAAAAATAATAATATCATTTTGATAAATGTCTATCTTGCAAAATTTGGATTTAGTTTTCTATTTAATTTAATACAGTTATGGAATCTCAAAATATAAAATTTTATTTCATATTATTTGGTAGTACAATATAATGCATCAAAAGTAAAAAAAAATATAGTGTAATTAATTGACTCTCAAGAAACATATATTTCCTCTAACTTATATTTAAATATTTTCCCATCTTAAAAATTAAAACATTGAAAAAATATTTTGGATCAATAAATATATTCTTTCATTTCCAAAAACAAAAACAAATGGAAACTTCTTTCTTTTATTAGTTCTAGAGGCTAAAATTAGATAGTAATTAATTATTCATGGTCCAATGGAATGTTTGAAATCTTTTTCAAAGTTATTTTTCCTTTTGAAGAAACAAAAATAATTTTGGAATCACTGCCCACATTTTTAACTTAATGGATAATTTTTTTGGCGCGATGGGTTTAATATGATGAAGATATTATTTTAGTTATTTAAACAAAAGAATGATTTAAGAAAAGGGTGGGTTATTTTTATGAATGTAAATTAAAATGTCTTTTTTTCACGGAAATGCATACTTTTTTTATAGGTTATTCTTTAAAGAAATGAAATTCCTACTTTGGTTGTTATTTTTTTCTCTAAATAATCAGTTTTGTTAAATACAAGAGATAATTTTAAGTATTAATATAAGAAATAATTTATAAGAATTTATTTAAACAGTACAAATATACTTGCTAAACTTCTGTTCTGTAAATAAAAGATTTTAGATGCATATATCAGAAAATATTTCCAAACATGTTGATACTTTAGTTGAAAATATAGTAATCTTAAAAAATATCTTAGAATTTTTAGTTAATAAGTTAGGAATTTAAATACATTTTAAGGATATTTGTCTCAAAAAATTTTCCCAAAGCATAAAAAATTTTAAAACGCCCTAATATTATAATTTTTTTTTAAATCTTCACAATCGTTTTATTATGTGTACATAAATGTTTTGTAAATTTCTTCCCACAAATATATATTATTAATATAATACATAAAGAGAATTGAACTTTGTATGTGCCTGCATATTGAATGATTTACTTCATATAGAAGTCTGAACAAATCCTACCAATAGTTTTGTAGATATGTGAAATTCTCTCTTGAGCCATACGGACACATAGCAATTGAAAGCCTTTAGCTATAATTAAGTATACATGTTTTTAAATCTCGGTAAATTTAAGAGCTCAATTGGTGTAATCTTTCACTCTATTGTTTAACAATGCTTATAAATGTTTATCAAGCATTTTTGGTCCAACAATATTTTCTTCTATCAAAAAATAATATTCAATAAACATATGAAATATCTTCCTATTCATAGTCTTGAAAATTATAAAAAATTTATTTTCAAGACTAAAATGACTGTAACCTTTAAGCAAAGGTAAAAAAAAAGTCGATAAATTTGGATACGTACTGTTTGAAGGTCGTACTAAGTGGAAATTATATTGGTCTGTCAGTAATAATGACGTACAGTTATTAGGCCAGGAATTTATTTAGTGATGTGTTATTTGTTATTTAAAATAATAATTTTAGTTTAAAAGCTATTGGTGACACATTTACTAAATTATTTTTGAGTAATTTTAAGTTAAAATTGATGTTTATGATAAATAATGTTATTTATGTTGTTAAAAGTGTTATTATCTGCAAAATTACTTGATGTCTCTACTATTAAGTTACTATATAACAAAACTACTTGATACATTATAGAAGAATAATAACTGTCAAAAAAAGTAAATAATAAACACATATTTAGCTGTTTCATGTTTTAATATTTATATATGCTTATTCATATATAATTCTTATATATTTTATGCATGCTTACATAAAAGCAGAAAAATAAAAATATCTAATGTTGAAAATAATTATTTAAAATAAATAATCACAATAAACAAATTTGTGATAAGAAAGTAGAAATGATATATAAAATTAATGGATGGTTTTATTTTATTCTTCAGAATATTAATTTAAGTAGCGCTCTTATTTTTATTATAATTATAACAAATGGAAATATGGCCTGTTATTAAAACATGCATTTTTATTTGGTTTTATTAAACCCTTTTTTCGTTTCAAATTAGAAATTTTGAGACATCATTTTAATTAGATTTTTTTAATAAAATCCCTGGGGATGAGTTTATAATGATCAAATGAAAATAGATGCCACCAGTTAAATATTTGTTATCAATATGAAATTTCAATAAGAAATATTTGAAAAATATCTCTTAAATAAAGTTCAAATATATTTTATTAATATGTTTAAAGTAAAGGTATAAATTTCCTAAGCGGAATTATTAAACTTGTTCATTTTTTTCTCTATTGCATGGTATAGAAATTAAAGATATTTTTACTCGAATTGATGCAGCTTACTCTTATTTATTAATAACACGTATGTAATTTTTTATGTTTAACGAAGACGTTTCTCCAGAATTTGATTCCCTTATTTGATATTTTTCTTTTCATATTTGAGATTCGAAAACCTGAAAAGGAAGATACATAGATTTTATAAGAATGCTGAAAAAATAAAGAGAATGCATGAAAATTGGAAGAAAGTAGAAGCAACGAAATGTGAATATTTACTATGAATACTAACTGTTTTTTCTCAAATTTTTCACCACCGCGATGAAGAAAATTATACTTTAAAATTCACAGTGTAATAACATTCATGCGACAACCACGTAATTTCCATGTCTACGTTGAAAAACCAATCCCAGGAGTCGCGTGATAGCGTAAAGTAGTTGAGCATATAGAACTTGAAGACTACGAAAGCTGTAGTTTCATTGGCGTAATGCAGAAACAAAGTGATTTATCCGACGCCTTTAGGGCTAATGATTATGCCTATAAAGGGCATGATTACTGGCGTTATCGTCTATGTTGGAAACATTTACAAAACGTCTATGCTTGGGATTTTTTCGCGTGGTAAAAGTATATCATGCATGATAAAATGTGACTGTTGAATTTCGATGCACCATGGACCATAAGACGGCAGAGGTGAAAGAAAGCTACGGAGGTGCTACCGTTGTGCAACTAATCACTCAGATTAGCTAAAAGACTACCAATAGTGTTTCCCAAATTAGCGTTCTGCGAAAAATCTGCATCTGTGATCCGAAATAGACTCGTAGTTCATGAACTTATGCTGACTGCTGCTCATTGATGACGAAGATAATAATGAGTATTGAAATGTCACTCGTTACTCACTCCAGCCATCTTCACCTGAGCTATAAAGTAGGGAAACTGGACGGCCATTTAGTGCCAACAGATAGCATTTTATGCTGAATCAAGTTTTATGCTCCATCCAACAGATGTACTTAGGCGTATATGATGTGAAATTTCTAAAAGCAAATATTCTATAACCATTGTTGAAATGGCACAAACCAGAGGAGGGAGTAATATGGTCTGTGAAATGTTTTCCTGGCATTCTCTGGGTTCACTCATCATTGTTAAAGACACGATGGATCAATCAAATAGGTATTTGTCTTTGCTGGCCACGTCCACTCCTATATGCAGATTGGTTTTCCTCAAGATGGTCGTATCTACCAGCAGGATAATGCGAGTTGTCATACATGTTTCAGGGTACTTGGGTAGTTTGAAGAGATCCAGGAGGAGTTTGCCTTCCGTCAGAAAACACACCTAACATAAATATATTCGAGAATTTCGGGAACCATCTCGATCGGGTTGTTCATGGTACATATCCTCACTTACGTAATCTGGCACAACTGATTACGGCTGAGGAGTACAGATGGTTTAACATTCCAATTAGCACCTTTGGAACCTAATTGAATTTCCTCAAGTAAATCTCTCAGCATTCCACTCTGCAAAATTCGCTTGTGCAAGCTTTTGCAGATGTTGCATTTTAATATGACTGGATTTTGTAAATTTAGAAATTGGCTTAAGGATATCAGTTATAAAGAGTTTTTCACTCTACCATATATTCTTTCAATGTTATCGATAAATATTAAACCAAAAAAACAGACCTATGAAATATGAATGAACTCGAACTGGAAAACATAAATAAACTATTTTACTACACTTCATAATTATAACTTTGATTATTAAAACTCAGCAATGTAAAGTAGTAGTAAAATACTTCACCTTGAAAATAAAAGCATATTAGAAATAAGGTATAATATATAAATACTTCAATATCTTATACGTTTGTTGTTAGATCACAGTCAAATAACTATAATATATATAGCGGGTAATTAATTTTAAAGTATACGTCAATATATTATATATACTATAAACTTGACTCACTATGACATTAAAAATGCTAATGTTGAATTTGAATTTTTGAAAGAAACACATTATGCATATAAAACATTTCTATATAATTCAAGATCAAGTTGAGATTTTTTTAAAAAAAAAAAGTTTCTTAAAAAAAGCAATTTATCGGTGTATTAAAAAGCTGAAACCTAACACTTTCTCTCTCAAAAAAGGATGAGATGAAAAAGTCAATTAAATTTATGTCTATACTTTAAAACAATTATTATAAAGCTAGAATACCACTCATATCTATCGAGTAGTAATTTTACACTTTCCTCATTATATTATTTTTGTAATAAGGAGAATAATAAAAAATAGGAATACAGAATGCTTAACTGTTTAGGTAAAAGATTTCTTTATGAGATCACAATTAGTTAGATCACTTCAAAATTAGTTTTGATCATTCTCTTTACAAGAAAATTTGACTAAAAATGAAAGTTGTCAAAAACTTCAATTTAATTACGCCGAATTTACTGATCATAAAATTTTTAAAGACCTATTTTTGATCATGCCAACAATATATTTCGAGATACTTCTAAACATTGTGATAAAGATGTTTCAATGTGTTATTTTATAGAAATATTTTTCTCAAACTTTTTTCGGGGAGTATAATGATAATTGGAAAGGAATGGTTCACTCACTAAAAACAGCAAAGCTTACAGATTGGTGATATGGATCCTTTTAAATATTTGACAAATCTACCATAATTGGTTTTCTTAGCAATATTTGTTGATTAATAATATACGATTTGTATTGAATAAATAAGAAAATTCTCTGTGGTTCATTAATCAAAATAGAGGATAATCCATAATTTTACGAAATACCTTTTATAGGTAGCCTTTAATGGTACTGATATTTATAGATAACAATACCAAACAATTGACACACATTTTCAGTTAATAAACTGATAAATTTTATTAGGCAGCATTTATAATTACTGAATATTTAACAATACAAGTCAATAAAAATTCCACTGAAAATATCTCTTTCATTAATATTAAATATTTGGTACTATCTGATTAACTTATATAAAAGATACCTTATCATATATTGATTGAGAAACTCACATAAAAAATTAGAATTTTATGTCTTACACTAAAGTTAGAATTTTTTATACAAGTTTCTCTATAAATATATATGACTTACATAAAATTTATGTTTTACGTAAAATAATATCATATTAATTACATGTTACTGAAATACACATAAAACTTATGTCTAATAACTTGACTTATTTTAAGCAATAAACTATATAATCATTGCGATCAAAAGTGATTTTTACCTGGTAACAATGTGCTTTTGTAAAATTAGTATTTAAGTAAGTAACGAAGAGAATATCTTTTTAAGCTATTGTAAACTTAACTACGAAACGAAGTCCAGTAGCATATTAGTGAATAAAAAAGAAAACTGAAAATAAATTTTATGTGATCATTGCTCATAATTTCAAGTTTTAATCAAACAAAATAAATATCTGTAAAATTTTTAATTTAATTGAAGCCTATTTATACGATAATGTTATAATAATTTATTGCATAAAAATTACTACACTTAAAAAATTGTATAATGTTATAGTAATTTATTGCTTCAAAATTAAGTGTGTGTGTGTGTGTGTATGTGTGTGCGTGCGTGAGTGTGTGTGTGTGAGAGAGAGAGGGAGGGAGAGAGAGAGAGGGAGAGAGAGAGGGAAGGAGAGAGAGAGAGAGGGAGGGAGAGAGAGAGGGAGAGAGAGAGAGGGAAGGAGATAGAGAGGGAGGGAGGGAGAGAGAGAGAGGACCCAATATATAATTGTTTTTATAAAATAGTGCACATTCACTAGAAAATAATGTAAACTTTGTCAAATTTAAATTTTAAATATTGCATAATTTCAACTTTCAAAATGATTTCTTTATTGTTACAAATGACATTAAATTTACAAATAAAAATGAATATATATAAAATGTTGACAAAGTTATGTTTTATATGTTGGTGACAACAATATCTTGACGGCTATGCATTTTTTCCCATAATATAGCAAACATTCTACTTTATGCATAATTTTTACCTTATTTTGGTTACTATGATTATTATATTATTTTTTTCACCTAATATGGCTTATATTCAACTAACTGGATCAGTATTTATTGAAGTTACAAATGTTTAAAAAATGAATGTTAATTTCTGAATGAAAATAAAAAGAATTGGACCTTTTTACATGAAGAGCCAGAGCTTATATTTCATAAAAACAATTTACAATAAAGTTCACTTTTTATATATTCTATCTACAAATATTCATTTAACTAAGTATATTTTCTAAATTTTAATGTTAATGTTTTTTGACTTTTTATTTACATCATATAGAAATATTAATTACAACAATTTAAGATCAGACCTTGACACTTTCAACAAAATTTGCGTTTTTAGAAATAAGTTTAATTTAACTGATATTTGGAGGTTTTCCTAATAAATATAATTTTTTGAAAGGTGAATATTGCTAACAATATTAATTTTGCATCGTTTCGAATCACATAAAATATTTTAAATATAGAATGTTAAACATGTATTCCCTTTAAAAATATCGATTACTTGAAAATATTTTTTGAAAAACTCTTGAAAAATGTATGGAAACTCTTTTTTAAAAATCGTCCTTTGAGCAGTCTTTAAACATCAGATTCTAAATAAGGACTTAATAGTCCCTATATACGCTGCATTTCTTTATATTTTTATGATATCAGTACCAATTCATGATGTTTCTTGAGAAATATGCCAATTTCAGAACCCTCTGAGGCATCAAAAATACAGAAAACAAAACAACAAAGTATTTTTACCTTATTTTTCTTGTTTTTTTTAATAATAATTTTGATAAAAAAAAACAAATATGTAATAAGAATCAGGAATTACTTAAAATAAATGTCTGTAAAAAGATTTTACAAACTGTTTGAAAGTTTATCGATAGCCGTAATGAAGGGCTGCCCTAATTTGTGTTTATAGAAATATTTTAATTTACATAAATATTATTTTTCTAAATAAATTCCTTCTTCTTATCAAGTAATCTTTCAGATAAGGTGAAGGAATTTGTTTAGAAAAATAAACATCAATTTGCTTAAAGGTTTAGAGCTGATTGCTTTAGGTTAAAAAAAAACATATGTTATTTTTCTAATTATACATTGACTTAAATATGTTTTTCATTAATTATGTCTATGAGTTTTCCTTGTTTTCCGGTGGTTGAATTCCAATTGAAGGAAGCACATATAACAGAAGAATAAATTATGTAATTTTAAATTTATTCAGTTTTAAAGGTTTGTCAGAAGCTTTCTCACGCATATCAATGATTAAAATCAGGAAAATTCCCGAAGAAAGTTAACGGAAAACAGCAACTACAAATATCTTGTTGTTGTTGTTGTAACTTATGACACTTGGGAAAGCCAAGCTCGCTGTGCCATTGGCTATGCGCATTTAAGTCAGTAGGGTGCGACTTCGTTTAACCAGAGCACCACGAAGATGAAAGTACGATTTTGATCTATACTCCTCCAATAGATGGCACCACCAGAGAATCCACTTTCTTAATTGTCGTGGTCCTTCAAATGTCGTGATGTTCTGATACATTTATTGTCTACTGCAAAATAATTACTTTTTAAATAGTAAAAATCGAACCTAGAACCTTATGATCTGAAACATGGTTTTTGTGAATGTAAGTTTCAAAGTGGAACGTTTAACTGCTACTTGGATGCTGTTAGCTATGTGTGCGCATCCCCATCACTCCCCACGTCTGGGTTTAATTAGTTAATGCCGTCAGATACGGTGATCAATACGAAAAGGAATTCAGAAATGAAGTCAAATACCGTATTTCTCCTAACTAATAAAACAGAAAAATTTTTCTTAACATTTATTACTCTTTATTTTAAAATATTAAATATTTTAGCATTGTAAAAGGACTATCCATATTTATCAATTGAAATCCATATTATTAATTGCCATTCTGAAAAGTCATATTAAACTTTAATAAAGAAGCTTTGGTGAAAATTAAGGTAATTTTCTAATATGAATGTTCATAGAAAGGAAAGGAGAAATAAAAATTCATAATTGGCATAATTAATAAATCAGGGAATAAAAATTTAATTTGTTTAAATTTATTGCAATTGGGAGTTTCCAACTAATTGTGCTTATTCAAATTATAAGTGTATTTATAAAATTAATGACATATTAATACAAAATTATTCACAAAAGGATATATATACTCTGATACAGTATTATTTCATCTTAAGTAGGTACATTAATTATAACTATTCATTTTTATCTTTCCATGAAAAAGTATTAAGGTACTTTTACATCTTATGAAATTAAATATTTTTCTACAAACAATTTTGCGATACCACTTCATTTAAAAATTTGTAATTTTAAAAGTTTTTAATATTTCAGTTGTAATATAAAACACATTCTAAAAATTGTGAAAGTAAAGTTTATAGTTGACAATTTAATTTTACTCTAGGGTTCACCTTGAAAAATTAAGTTTTTTAATTAAATGGCTTACAAGGAAATGATTTGATGGGTTGATTTAATAATTAAAAGCAGTTGCATTGGGTCAGTAAGTCATTATCAGCATGATAATGTCACTTTTATGATGTTGAACGTAATAAAATATTTTTAAAAAAATAGAAATAACTTTTGCAATTTATACGGGAATTTAAGATTATATTTTTAAATATTAAAAGTTGCATATTTAGCAACTTTTTTCCTTTTAACTTATTTTGTATTACCTTTTTCAAGGAAACAGGTCTGATATTTAAATTTAAGTTTAATGATAAAAATTTTATAAATACATACATTATTAATTTTTTTAGAATTTTCTCTTGAATGAAATATTTTTTCTATCATAGTTTTGACCCATGAGACAAAAACACATAGAACTAGCTAGGTACACAATAAAAATTAGATATAAATAAAATCTTATGAACATGAATATAATTAAATTTTAAAAATAAGTCTTTTCTATATATCATAAAATTTACTTAAAATTATTTAAAAGATAAATAAAGATTATAACTACAAAAAAATATTTACTTAAAGAATACTTCAAATCTGAATAAAATTCAGTTTCAAATTAGCTTTCGCATGCTTAATAATTTTCAATATAATTATTTTAAATATCAATAACATTCTAAGATCCAGTAGAACTTGGAAATACAGTATATGATTATTTTACAGTTGTCATGTGTTTCAATTAACACTTGCTATTTATTAGTAACTTTTATGTTAGTATATTTTTTATGTATTCATTTTGTTATAACAGTGTTTGTTATAATGTTTTACTGCTCTATTATTACACTAAAAGATAAAATCTATCATTGATATAAATATTTTTAGAAACAAATGAATTATTAGCAATTTTTTCTAACATTCAAAATTATATGTCCACAAAGAATATATAACATAGGATATTTTATATTATCCATGTAAGGGATAAGCCATATTTTTATTAATTAATAAAATTAAATAGTTTAACTTTTGCCAGAAAATCTTTTAAGGTTGATCGAAATACAAGCATATAAACTAGAAATAGTTTGAATAGCACATTTGGTATATCTTTATTAATTAAAGACACTCTATCTCCTTAAAATGAACATTTTCTCTTTAATTAAAGACTTAATTTTTATTGACAACAAATGAAACCTAATGGAATTTCTTCTATCTCTCTCAATAAGAATAACTTAACTCTTCAATCACTTACTACTCTTTCTTGATTTAAGATAAATCTTTTAATGTTATTTATATTTAAAATGATAAATATTTAAGAATAGTTATCTAACATAATGCCTGCATTTATTATTAATTTATCAGGTTTCATAATTTTAATTTTTGGCAAATATCTGCTGAATTTCAAAACTTTTATGTGCATAAAACTTTTTAATCGCACTAATTTTCAACTTTTTAAGTATTACTTTAAACCGACAAAATAAACATCAGTCAAATGTAAAATTATTCCCAGAATAGTAAAATAATAAAATGGAGATACGTTATAAATTTAAAAATAAATAAAAAGGAGATAAAAGGCAGTTTTAATTGTAAAATGTTTTCAAAATCGCAGAATTAAAAGTATTAGACATCAAGAGATGTTCTTCAAAATCCTCAAGCAAAACTATTGATTTTTCATGAGTCTATAACCGTATTTTCAAACATCCTTTGATTGAAACTTCCGTAAGATATTTAAAGAAATAGAGTAAAATATATTTTATAATCAAGTAATAAAATCGACTGTTCTTTATCAATATAAATTACATCAAAATAGTAACTTATGATATCCTATGGTTTGATAAACAAAACATGTTTATCAGGAGATATTGGCTTCAGTGTAGAATTCTGTAACCTTTAGTTTGAGCGATAAAATTTAATTGCTAATAACCTTACCTTTGTATATCTTTTGAATAGCGGCTAGCTTGTTAGTCCTATTTTGGCATCTTTCTTGGCGTCAAACAAATCGTCAAAGAATCAAGGGATACCTCACTGTAAACTTTTACAGAGGTATTTAAAAAAATATATAATGATTTTAATGACGTGAATGTAATGAAATAAGAATAATTTAGATAAATTATTTTTATATAAATATACATATGGCATTTCCTTTGCATATACTTAAATTTAAAATAAATAACGTTATTTGGAATATTTAATTTATCATTTAACGCATAATATATTTTACTTTTGTTACAAAATTATGAAACATGCATAAAACTCTTCTTTGTCAATATTTGGTAAACTGGCATTTATTTCACTAGGGAAAAATTTGTTTAAATTTTCCTGGTTTGTGATAATAGTTAATTGACCATACAGATATCAAGATAAACTAGATTCGTCTTTAATAAGCAATCACTTAAAAGTTCACCAAGTTATCATTTAACAAGATAGGATATTCAAGAATGATGATGGCTCATAGATTTCAATGCGCAATCAGTCTACTCAAACTAGGCACTAAGCATACAATCCAAATCACTCAAACTAATCAACACTAGAGTGCATTTTAAAAGAATAATTACACTATATTTCAAACATTTTTAAGGAAGGATATTCTTATTTTACCCTATTTTAAAAAGAACTTTACATAGGTATTAAGACGTAGAAAAGCGTGGTTTTGCTTAAACAGAGATTTATTAAAAGTATTTGTCCTACCCAATGATTTTGATATTTATCTGATTCCCAGTTCAAACATTTTACTTATTTTGTTGTCAAATACTTTCTCAAACTAGCTAAAATTCAAATAAATGATTTTATTCAAATATTTTAAAATGAAAAATTTATGAAAAGCATTCTTAAGTGTTTTATTTCTAATATTGCTATGTATTTAGAAATTTGTAAGCTATTTAAATATATTAACAAGGTTTTTTAATATTATAATAAACGTGGGTATAATATGAAGAAAACATATTTAGTTTGAAAAGTAAATCGCTTCAATTAAATATTTGATAGTTTAAAACATGCCTATCACAAGCTAATTTTTAAAGAGCATTTTTAAATTTGGAACTGCAATGTAAAATAATATAAATTTCAATAAAAGTTTCTTATAAATTGAAATGTTTTGGGAACATTTTTTGCTTTTTGTATCAATTTATGAAATGAGAAACTATGGGTATATTTAATTAATTTGTGAAATTCTTTAAATTTTGAAAAAATCTGAGGAGAAACCCAAACAGGCTGTTAGTAATAGAAAATAATATCCTAGGGTGT
Source organism: Latrodectus elegans (assembly GCA_030067965.1). NCBI lineage: Eukaryota > Metazoa > Arthropoda > Arachnida > Araneae > Theridiidae > Latrodectus > Latrodectus elegans. Next base: position 93,196,083 of record CM057822.1, read on the forward strand.
TGGTTTAAGAAATTCAAGAATTCTTCCAAAATAACAATTGAGTAAAACTATTGCGCAGTGAAAAAGTTTAAATGAGATTAAAAAAGAAATGCAATTAATTTTTTCTTTAGGAAAACCTCATATATTCAAAAAACAGAGAAAACTGTCATCTACTTTAATTTAAGAACACGTTTAAAGTTTTGCAACAGAAGACAGTTTTCTTGATAAACAATTCTCTTTTTGTTTGAAGTTAATTTTATTAATGGATTCTACCTCAAGACAGATCAAAGACCTAAAAGGGAATACATTAAAGTACAAATACATTATTTTGAAAAAATTTATATAACTTTTTCTTATAAAATTTGCATATAAAGTACATCTATTCAATATTTTATCATAATTATTACAATATATTTAGTAAACTATAGATTTGATTTTGACTTATAGATCAATTTTTTTTAACAAATCTTAATTTTAATTTGCATATTTTATCTGCAGCAAAAATTTTTGCTTATAACTTATTTTATACTATCAGTGAGTACATTTCACATAAAATATGTAAATTAATTACAGGGTATATATAAATATATAACTTAAAAAAAGATATAAACAATTTTATTTATACCTCAGTAAATCACACAAGCAAACTGACAACCTCTTAAATATTTTACTGTCAATATTTTATTGCCATATACACAGTGATGCAATTATTCCTAAACATTTTTTAATTTTATTATTACAAATTTTACATAATTAAATATTGTAAACGTGTTCTTCGCCTAGTCGAATTAATGATCAACTAAAATTGATGTTATCTTTTAATAACCTTACCTTTAATCATAACAAACTGAAACTCATATTTAATAATTAAACAGCATTTAATACGCATTTTATAATTCAATTCTAATGTATAATTAAATAAATATTTTATATCACTGACAGTATATATATATATATATATATATATATATATATATATATATATATATATATATATATATATATATATATATATATATATATATATAATCTTATGTAAATTTCAGCAATAAAATTACTTTTGTTTCAAGAGAGAAGCATGTAGTCCTCTTCCTTTTTTTTTTGTCGTCTACATATAAATGATTGGTTGATTGGTGTCGTGTAAATTTGAAGTCAGGTCAATTATTTCAAGTGCCAAAATCACGACCAGGGCAATATGCACAGTATTATCTTTACAGAGATTTCCCTGAAAAGTAAATTCGTCAATAGCCTGTAAATTTGTTATGATAGCAGGGCGGTTAAAAATATGTTCCATGATGAGCTCCCCCCCCCCGGGCATTCCCTACATGATTTGTAAGATCTGGTGCCTCTGTATTTATAGTCATTGCATAAAAGTGTTGGGTTCTAGGGTCTGGAAATATTCCTGGTTATAATCATGTCTGCATTGATAACACATAATTGACGTTCCATTTTGGTGTTTTTTTCTCTCAGTTTGTATCTAGCGATTGCGTTATTGTCTCTTAAAGTTACGGTGCTGGGAGTTTCCGACTTGAAGTCTTTCGCTTACTTTGCAGGCCTATCTGTTTCCTCATTCTCCTCAGTGCCAACATATGCAGGCTTCCATTGAAAAATATAGCTTTTTCCAAGGTGGATTATTTCCTTTAAATATCTTAATATATATAGTATCTTTAAATGGTGAAGCTATTAGGACCTCGCATCTCCATTTCTTTCTACATTCTCATAACATATTTTTTTGAAAATTAACGCTATATTCCATCAATTTTTGCTTTTTAAATTTCTACGCTGTGAACTATACGCCATCGATAGGAAATATATTCTAATGCAAGTAAAAAAATTCAGAATGCATTGGAAAACAATGAAATCCAGAACTTGGGAAAACAATGAAAGGAGTTCCGAACCGTAATCTAAAACGAATTTTCAAGGATTCCATAATTCATTCAATTTTTTCAGGATCTTTTGTTGCTAATTCATTTAGTAACTCAAAATATCATTTTGGAAAGAGAAATAATAGAATTAATTTTTCAACTCATTAAATTCCCTTGAAAATTACGTTTGAGTTTTCCATTGGAAGCTATGAACTATAAAACCTGTCAGATTTGTTCTCTAAAATGACTTTAATAATTTTTAAACTTGGGCTATTATGGCTTTTAATATTGTTGAGATTCTGTGTTTAATATTTTTTATATAAAATTCAAATTTATTGTTCCAGTAAATGGAAAATAATATGGTTGTTATTGCGAGGGGTAAAAAATGTGTGTAATAAGTTTACCTTTTTCTTTTCTGTGCACTTCTTTAGAAATGAAAATTATAGGAATGTTTACTGCATTTAGTGGTTTTGTTCTTAATATATCATTACTATACATTAAATTCCTAAAATTTAATAAAAAAATCTAAAAACCTACATTTAGTTTTTGCATATTAATCTGTATTTAATCTAACTTTTTCTATCATATATTTTTAAGTTACTTTCATGAAAGAAAATTATTCAAAACTTAACTCATGGGTGTTAAACTGAACATTGATTCATAAATTTAAAAATTGACTGTTAATTCTTATAATTATTTTAAGCACTGTTTAGTAATCATACTACCAGTAAATATTTTATTATGATTAAAATGAAATATTTGAATAAAATTGTACCACAAATTATTAAAATTTTAAATTATATTTTTAAATAAGTTATTTTTATAAATTTTAATACTTCTACATAAAGCACACGAAGCTCTGAGACTTTGTGGTAGTGCTTCACGCTCCCAAGGCACAGGTAAGGGGTTGGGCAAGTCTTTCATATCTTCAATGGGTCGATAAACTGAGTATTAAGCATGCTTGGGAGCTAAATACTGGGGCTTTCGCATTAGGCTGACCACCTAATCGGGACATATGTTTCGCACCTCAGGACCTCTCGGTGAAGAAAACAGAGATGAACACTGTTGGCCTTGAGTGTGTAGCCCACATGGACTGTGGTGCCACAGGTTTAGAGTTTACATAAAACACACTATTTTCAAATTATTCAATTTCATGTACATAGAAAACATTATCGATATTAAAGCATCATCATATAGTGTTCAAAATATTTATATTTTATTTAAAATATGAACTCAAGTACCTTAAATTTTGACAACGTCTTTACCTATTAATACTTTTGCCTATAATGTCATTCAGGTGTAAAAGTAATAAATTTAAGCAAGAAAAAACATCATTATATGAGTTTAAAGACATTATGTAATTTTGTAATTTATAAAAGCAATAACAATTTTGTTGCAACAATAACTTTTTTTTTAATTCAGTGCCTTAGAAGTATACAATTTATTAATTAAATACAATATATATTTTTAGTTTATTGTAATTTCAAATTCTTTATCATGTTAACAATTAAAATCGTTTGCTAAAATGTGATTGGAAAAAAATTAATTCTAAAAAAAAATAAAATAAAAAATAAATAAATAAATGGATACATTTTAAAACCATTTTTAATAAATAAAATACTAAAAGTCATATTTTAATTATTCAAAATATAAAAAAGCAGTTTCTATTTTGTGTCAATAAGCTAAAAGCGAAAATTAGAAGGTGATTAATTATTCTCTTTTTTGATGTGTTAAAAACTTAGCTTCCTAACTTTTTTCTTTCATTTTCTGTAAATTTAATCACTTTTTGGAATAATAATAACTATGTTTACTGCTTTATTGAATTATTTTTATCGTTCTTTTCTGATTCAATTCTCCCTTAAAATCTTTTACACTTATTGTATCTATGAAATATTTTTTCCTAAATATAATTTTGAAAATTGCTACAAAACTTTCATTGACATTTTCGATAAAATAAAAAGTAAGTTTGTTGTGCTTATTATTTTATTATTAATCTGAATTTAATTATGTCATAAGTTTTCATATCAAAGAAGACTACGAGACAAAATGAAAACTTATCTTCCGAGCAAAAACTGAATTTGTTATTAGTTATTCAGCTATGTATAAATTTTTTGTTGAATGAATAATCAATATACCCGCATATTTAAATGTATATGTTAACATTTTTAATTAAAGAGAAAGGAGCATTTTGTTACTTTGTATAATAAATTTTTTGTATAAAAACGATAATTTTATTTATCTATTAATAAAAAATGATAACAGTTTGATTACATGCACATATTAAACGCCTTTTTATGAAAAGGTAAATTCGCAAACATGCAGTCTTTTAATCACATAAAAATATTAAGTTGGATAAGGTGATTATCTTCTAGAAAATATTTTTGGGAAGTAATTAAATTAAAAAATTATACTCAAGAAAATTTAAAAATACGTTTTAAGAAATTATAATACACTCATACTGACAATAAAATTTATTAATAATAAATATTTATCGTTACATTTATATCACAAAAGATGCATGATTTATAAGTTTTATAATGATTGCGGTTAAAAACCTTTCTCTTAAATCTAGATATTTTAGTTTTGCATTTAAATTTTTCATAATTTAATCAAATAAATATTCGTTAGGGGTTTAATTTTTTTTAAAATGAATTTTGGTAAATATGCAAAAAAATGCTGAAATTTTTAGATATAAGTATAGCAATATATTTTTTTTACTTTTATTATCATTAACTTTATCCACATTTATATTTAAGATTGATGCATCGTATTCTTGATATTGCATTGTAACCACAATTTTATAAACATAACTAAACTTGATAAACGTAATCCTCGTCCATTTTATTTTTAAACATCTTCATTTAAATTTAATATACAAATGTTTACATTTAATATGTATAATTTTAAAGTAGAAATTCAGCTAAAACTAAGATTTTGCTATAATTAGTTGCTAATTTCAGAATTCCATGCAAAGCTCGTAAGCATATAGATTGTAACCTAACGGACTGTAAAACATTGTTTTTGTCGCATACTTCCGATAAATGCTAATGAGTACTGTTCTAGACTTTCAATATGAAACAGACTTAATAACCATGTTTTCAAGTTAGCGAAAAAGTCTGCCAAATTTATGATATCTTCATAATTTATTAGTTGTTATTTTATATAATGAACTATACTCTGTGATCATAATAAATCAATCATTTGAAGAAAAATACAAGTTCAGCCATTTCGAAGTTAGTTACGATCATTAATGGAATTAATGTAAGCATAGAAAATTATTTATACTCTTCCCATATATAAAGATAACAATGAAGCAACATAAAGACAACATGTATGTGGCAATGAATCAAAATGCTTCAAAGCAAGTTTGATGGACCTTCTTGACATTTGTAATATTAATTCATTCATATTAAGGCTAAATATACATTTCAAGCAAGAGACTGTCATAATCGAAAAAGTAATATAAGCTTCTATAAGAGCAAAATATTCCCAGTTATGGAGGACTTTAAAAACATGGAATTAAATATTTCATTAGCGCATTCCTCACATCTTGTTGGATTAATGTTTCTAAGATTATTTGACGACTAAAAGAAGACAAAACGAGAAATTTTGTGGTAATAAAATATTTTGTAGCATTCATATAGATCTCTAAAAGCTATAAGTTAATTTCACTGCTTATGTCCAAATAGCATTAATAATTACAATTCGACGCAATTTCGTCTGGATATTTTTCTGAAATTCTTATTCTAAAAAGTTTTTATTCTGAAAATCTGAAAGAGTCATAAAGTTGATAAGTAAGATGTGAGGAGGAATATATTGTTCTATTTTTCAAGTTTATGTTCTTGCACTATGTTCATAGTGTTGTTGCGCTATATTCATAAGATGAGGAGGAATGAACTATTCTATGTCATTGTTCATGTTCTTGCACTATGTTCATGTTCTTGCACTATGTTCATGTTCTTGTACTACTTTCATATATTTATTGCACTATGTTTTTATAGCTGTTGTTCTTTGTTCATACAGTTGTTGCATTATATTCATATAGTTGCTGCTCAATGTTCATATAGTTTTTGCACTAAGTTCATAAGATGAGGAGGAAGGAGCTGTTCTATGTTCATGTTGATATTCTTACACCATGTTCATGTTCCTGTTCTTGTATTACGTTTATATAGTTATTACACTATATTCATATTGTTATTGATATATGTTCATATAGTTGCTGCATTATGCTCATATAGTTATTGCTTTATATGCATATAGTTTTTGCACTATGTTCATAAAATGAGAAGGAATAACTTATTCTATGTTCTATGTTCATATTCTTGCACTATGTTAAGATTTTTTTTTTTTTTTTACAAAATTTTAACTCAAATTTAGTATTTAACATTCTCATATTCGATCTCATTCTTGATGACATAATTAAATCTAAATAATTTATTGTTTACATTATATAAAATTTTAAAAGCAGAATAATATACGTAATAAATTTTTCGGGATTTCTTTCCATAATTTAAGGCAAAAATTTTTTAATTAAATTAGAATTAGAATTACTTGCATTAAGTAGTAAATCTAAATTGTTAATAATTTTTTATATTGTATTTCGTAAGGATATTTTTATAAAAGTATAATTTGCTGAATGCACTTATATAACTAGAAAATTGTATCGAATTAAACTGAGTCTCATTTTATAATATTCTGCTCAAAAAATAAACAAATTTTTTGCATTCAAAAAAATCTGTATTAGGAAACCTCTTTATAGAGTGTCAAAAAAAATTTTAAATCCGCCAGCTTGATTTGCAATTGTGAAAGTTCTGAACATAGACACTCCAAGTTTAGTAAAGGTTCTCTTTCTTTAAAGAAGAATTCTAGAAAGTTAAAAGTTTTAACTTCCTGGTGTAAGACATCTCTATAGACTTTAATTTTTTTTTTTCTGTAGGTAGTTCTAGTTTCCGTTTTTGTACAACAAATATCTTTTTGGTCATACTCTCTCTTAAAATGTTACAGTAAAAAAAGCAGTTTTTTATTTCTAAGTTCACATTTAAACATGAAGTAAAAAGTAAATTATAAATGGAATGAAATGTGAAGCATTTTTTAAATATGATAGTAGCATTCTAATACCAAATAAATTTTTCCTGTATGTTAATTGCACAAATTAATTATATATTCTGTAGACATATTCTGTAGAGAAGAAATTATGATAATAATAAGTAAGAAAAATATTTATTATTATTAAATATTCTTTTCTATTTTAATTAAGAACACTAATAAATTGTTCAACAGTTGCATAAAGAGCTTCATATTTCATAAAATTTTGCAATAATCATTAAATTTGCAACTTTTATTCAGAATAAAGATTATAAAAACTATAAAAGAATAAATTTTAAAAACATTTTTAATATTTAACATTTTGCAAGTAAAATTGTTAAAATCGTAATGATGTAACTTAGTTTGGAAAGTTTTAATATTAAATTGCCCACAAAATTTTAAATTTGAATCACAATGATATAATAATAATACATATTCTTCTTTCATATTATACTAAGTTAATAATTAATTTATTTTTTATTAAAAAACTTCCAAAAATTTTGTTAAGTTTTTTCAACACATAAGAAATTCCTTTCTAATAAAATAAAAATGTTAAACTTATGAAATTAAGTGAATGGTATCTTTTCTTAAGTACTATTCTTCTAAAATCTGCTTCGATGTATTTAATGAAACATGTCTTTATCTATGTATGTAAACTAGAACAGAAAGTTTACATGCGCCCGGTTTAAAATAAACATGCACATTAATGATTATTAAAAATTATTATTGCACTGAAAGTTCTTTTTATTTTCCTTGTTTCTCTGTAATCTTCGAATAAATTATAATCGGATAACTTCTTTTCATATTTAAACATTTTAATAGCATTTCAGAAAAACTAAATATAATGTCCAATTGAGCATCTGAACAGATTTTATTGAAATAACACTATTTTCTTTAAAAAAAATGAGAATTATTGAAAGCAATAAACATTATAAAATACCTTCATAATTCAAGGAATATAAAGTTTTACGCATAAAATCTTTAGCACCAAATCCTAATTAAAAATTATAACTCGGGATTTCACTTGTTTTAAATAGAGATTCCGAACAGAAATTTTTTACCTCACTGAATAATTCGTCTGCATATTTCAACTTTTATTACTCGATTCAACTTGTCCTATTATATTACGATATGATTACTCAACTTGCTTATTATATTGTTTGCTTGTGATTCAGTTCAGAAAACGTGAATCTTATCTGACACAATTATTTTTATTTTTTATTAATGTCCACTGGAGCATTCAGTTTTGTATAAATTCAAACTAAAACTGTATACCTAAATCAGTATTTTAAAGAGATTAATTTTATAAACATCGTCTCTCGTAGAACCTTATATTTTCTTTGCAATTTACATATTTGAAAGTAAATATTTCTTCACTTATTCGAATAATGTTAAAAATATAAATAAATTTCTCCATATTTTTAAATAATCTTATCACAATTAAAAAATTATTTTCCAATCTAAAATAATATCTAAAAGTAAGTAACTTCTGAAAGAATTAAACAATCTTTATTTTAAAAATAATTAATTACAATTTCGCTTCTACATTTCAAATTGCAAAAGATCTGCACAGAAATACCAAAAGGAGGAATGCCGTCCTTTGGGTGCATTCATAATTTATTGGTTGATTTTTAGCAAATTTTACAGTTCTTCTGGTAACTTAATGAAAGAAAAAGAAAGAATACAAAAAATGTTCGATGATACATTCTATTTTGGAAGTAATATCTTATGAATAGCCATTTCACCAGCTTAGTGACATTTTTGCAATCACCAAAACATTTTACAATACATAAAAAGGATTATACGACACCTGGCTAAGTTCTAGGATTTTTGAGTCATCAAATTCTCCTAGCTTCTTCATTTTATTGTATGAATATAGATATTTACATTCAAATTTACTCATTGTATTAATCGATAATTATATGTGGTCTATTTTGCCAGAATTTTTAGTATTATATTGAAACACGATAACTATAATTGTATAAACTTAGTTTTGCTCCTATATATATAAGTATATCATAATACCTTTTGTTAATGACCGTCTGTGTATCATTTAAGATGAAATTCAAACCTTTCATGTGCTTCATCTAATATACAATAATCCTGAAAGTAACGATAGTTTTATAAAAATGAAAACACAAATGCTATTAAAAGTATTTCTGTTGCATGTGAGAAATTTTTCTTTCATTTCTCTGGACAAAATTATTTCTTTCATTTAAACATTTGTAGTAACTAACCATGAGTTACAGACACACACACATAGTATGTTATACTTTACTTATTTACTTTCAAATAATCGAGTCAAGTAGTCACAGCCTTTTGCAACTCTCCATCAATTTCAAAATGATTATCGCTCAGAAACTCTTTTGGCTTAGATTTAAAATGGAAATAGCTAGAAAAAATATGCACTATCAAAAAATACACTTCCGAATTAATCCAATTGTCCTTAAACTGCAACAAGAATGTTCAGCCGCGCAGAAATCGTGAAGAATCTCATTTCCTTCATAAAGCTTTCATTGCTCTTTGTTTGTAGGCTCTCCATAATTTTCTTAAATTCACTCAAAAGATCTTAGATCTCCCCTAAAGATTTGTCTCAATTATAGTAACTTATTTCATGAATACAGTGTTTATAGAACTTTAGAAACTGGAGACAGAAGTGTATGGCAGGAAAACTTTGAAGATATTCTGAAAGTGTGGGCACACATTAATAAAATTATAGAAAGGTTTAAATGTAAAAAAGTTTTTTATAGAAAGTCAAAGTCATTCATTACATAAGATATCGAATTGTTTCTAATAGTAAAATCCTCATTACTTTTGGAATTACCTTGTTATTATATAGTTGTTTATTTGAACTATATTTTTATTATCCTCATACATAGTCGGAAACAATTATTACCTTTGGCATCAATGATGCACAGTATGCCACAGTTTTCAAAACTTTTACGCTAAGGTATAAATAACGCTGTAACTTTTATAATAAAATGTTTTCAAAACAACAGTGGAAGAACAGTTGTACGAATTGTTTTGTTTTCAAAATACCTTTTGTCTTTGACGGAGAATTGAGTGACCAATTCATTTTTATAACCTGTATATGTAATTTGTTTTCGCACCAAAATAATAAGGGATATGTACCAAGATATCTACATGTTTTCTAATTTTATACTTACTAGAAACGTATCATTATTTTATTCATTACGTGTTTTGAGACTTCTGAAACAGTAATAATTTTCTTTTTGTGCCTCTCAAATGCTATTTTTGCTGCATGAAAAGGGCTGATTTGACTAGGAGTTACAACTTAAAGTAAATTTCTAACTAGTACAGACATCCATACTTGAATGGGGATCCTACTTTCAGCCTGTTAAACCGAAGGCAAAAGGCTAGCCATTATTAATGCTCGATCTGAGATAGATAATGTTTAGAGTAATGAGATTGTAACCTTATGCATTTAATTGAAGAAAGTGTATATATTTCCATATACAAGTTTTATGTAAAAATGTTATCATATTTTAAATATATATATTTAAACTTAATGGTATTTATAAATTCCAAGAGTAAAAACATGATTAATAAAGTTCTGTTCATATATTTTTCTATAGTTCCAAGCTTATTTCACAGTGGCTGTAAAGTGATTAGTTTATTTCAATTGACATTTTCTTCTAAGAATTTCATTCACGAACCAATATTTAATTTAAGAGTTACTTAAGATAAAAATCAAAACATTCATATTTAAAGAAAACATGCATATATTTATTTGCAATTTTTTATTTGTGAATGTTTACTTATTAAAATGTGTGATGATGTAATAACTGGTCTATAATAACTAATTTTAAGGATTGCTTACATTTCAAGCATGACCTCAATAACCGCCTTTTACATACCTACCTCACTTTGACTGGATTGATGAGTTCTCTCTAGTATTTCAGGGATTATGGTCTGTTTACAAAGAAAATCTCAACGCTTTGATTGCTGATCTAGGTGTACGGTGTGACGCTTCGGCTGCCTGTTGACTTCTTCAACGGAACAGCTCTTCCTTCCTTGACCCTAACTTTCATCAAAATGTTGCACACAACTTTACCAAAATATAAACCCAAGTGCTGCCATTATACATGCTGCATCCAATATCGATATCTTTAAAGATATAGAGGCTTGCACTCATGTTTTCGTAGGCATGGTACGGTACGACGATACCTGCAGCCTCACTGTGATAACCTGTCAACACAATCCGGAAGCTATCTGAGGACTACATCATTTTAGTAAAAGTTGAAAGCTTTTATTAAAATAAAATATAATTCAAATAATAACTATGAGTGGCAACATGGACGCCATTGCTGTTGTTGACGAATTTTATGCTTCCTGTGAAAATAAATTAAAAACTGTTGAAAATGCTCTTAATTCCAGATTAAACATGAATCAACAGATGAAAGAAGATGCAAAGAATGCTTTAAGTGAGTTACGTTGTCTTATTTACTCAAATTTTGATAAATTTAAAAATGTTCAGTCACGTATAGCTTATGAAAACGTGTTAATGAAAATACACCAGAAAAAATCGTACGCGAGTGTAGTGGCGCCATCTACAGGAACATTTCAAAAACAAATTAGCGATGGAAAAAAATGCAGTCTCATTATCTCTGCGAATGAACAAGGAACCCTTAGAGTTGGAGATATTAAAAACATCATAAAAACGCAAGTCAATCCAAGAAGCAATAAAATTGGTATTAAAAACGTAAGAAGTCTTCCAAATGATAAACTGTTGGTTGAATGTGTGTCTGACAATGACAGGAAAAAATTTCGTGAGGTTCTGGCTAAAAATTGCACCTCTCTTTCTTCAACTCTTGCTAAACGAAAATATCCTGCCATTATTATTAAACACGTTCCTAACTCACTACATGATGAAGAACTTATCAAGGTCTTATTTGAGCAAAATTTTGAAATATCAGTATCCGAGGAAGAAATTTCAGAGTCTAAAGTTCGTTTTACGCTGAAGAAATTTGGGGACTCAAGACATATTATTATTAGTGTTCCACCTAATATCCGTAAACAAATTTTAAGGTTAGGACCTCTCAAGCTTGACTGGTCTGTGTGTGAAGTTGATGATTTCGTTATTATACATAGATGTTTTAAATGTTTGGGTTATAATCATAAGGCTGCTGATTGTAAAAACCACCTGGCTTGTTTCACCTGCTCAGGTAACCATAAAAGCTCAGAGTGTTCTAATAAAAATCATCAAGTTTGTGTTAATTGTGCTAGATTTAATAATAAAACTAAAAATCCTTCAAAAAGAGTTAATATTTATCATAAACCTTATGATAGTTGCTGCCCGAGTGAAATTTTCATGAAGAAATTATCAATCTCTCGTATTGACTATGAATAATAATTATTGTTCTCTATTACGTTTTGTGCAATTAAATCTACATAAGTCTAAAAACGCTACGCAGCAACTCATTCTCAATATGGAAACTGATAATATCGATGTTGCATTGATTCAAGAACCTCACTGTTACAAAGGGAGCCTTCCCAGATTTCCTAGTCATTACAAAGTATTCTTTGATTCCCAATCAGATGTTATAAAATCAGCGATCATCAGTCGCTCGAATAACATTTCTACCTTTGTTTATCATAATTACTCTGATTATAACATGATTTCCGTTGAAATCACTGTAAATGATTTAGATTTTATTCTGCTTTCTTACTACTTTCAGCCGGGTAGAAATATAGATGCTGATTTACAAAAGATTGATTCTTTCATTTCTAATGTTAATTCTTCTCGACTTATTTGGGGAATGGACTCTAATAGCAAAAGTAATGTTTGGTTTAGTCCTTATTCGGATGCTAGAGGAGATAAACTATGTGATTTCTTCAGTACCAAACAACTCTTTGTAGTTAATGAAGATTTCGGTCCTACCTTCTGTTCAACTCAGAGTTCTAGCTACGTTGATATTACTGCTGTTGGAGAAAGTTCATTGCAAGATATCATCAATTGGTCGATTCCTGACTACGACTCGCTTTCTGACCATAGGATGATTTACTTTGAAATTGCCTTGGCTGATAATACTACGAACTCTTTACCCCAAAACATGCCTCAAATCTTTGACTGTAGAAGAGCAAATTGGTCTCTTTTTCAGACTAAATGTTATGAGGCTATCAATAATTGTAGCTTTGAGGATCAGCTTTCTACTTGTAATGACCCTATTTGCCTAGAAAGTCTAATTTCTGAGCTTCAAAATGTCATGATTTCTGCAGGAAGGATAGCTATTCCTTTCAAGCATTATGATAAACGAAATGTTCCTTGGTGGACTTCTGAAATAGCATGCATGCGTAAAAAGTTAAATGCCTCAAGACGTCGTTTTCAAAGAGCCAAAAACCCGATTGTCAAGGAAATTTTTAAATCCAATTACCTCCACTTTAAAGAAGAGTATAAGAACTTAATTAATAACTCAAAATTAAATTCCCGGAAAGACTTTCTTTCTGATGTTACCCCTACAAATGTATGGAAGAAGATTTATAAAGGCATGAAGAGAAACTTTAGTAAAAGTGTCGAGATAACTGGCATTGAAACCACTTCAGGTCACTTTACATCTTCTTTTGAAGAATCTCTCAGTGCTATCTCAAATATTTCTTTCCCAGATGACAATCCTTCTAACGATAATTCCTTTCAGCAAAATATTCGAGAACAATCTAACAAGGACTACTCTGTAGAAGATGATGTACCTTTTACAGTTAATGAGGTTAATGCTGTTATTCACGGTTTAGCCACTGGAAAATCTCCTGGTCTGGATTCCCTTTCCAATGAAATGATTAAATACTTTCATCAGTGTTCTCCTTCTGTTCTTCCTGCTGTATGCAATTTATGCTTAAAATTTTCTCTCTTCCCTAATCTTTGGAAAAATGCTAAAGTTGTTTTAATCCCAAAGAGTTTGAACTCTAAGCGACCACACCTTAAGAATATTAGGTGTATTAGTTTATTGCCTTGCATTGGAAAATGCCTCGAAAAGCTTCTGACAAACAGACTAAGATGGCATCTTAACAATCGTAATTACACTAGTAAAGACCAATATGGATTCACACCACAGAAATCTACTGAGGATGCACTACTGCGACTTGTTCACATTATAGAGGAAGGAAAAAAGAAAAATTTATTCACTATTCTCCTTTCATTGGACATAAAAGGAGCGTTTGATAACGCATGGTGGCCGCTTATCATTTTCTTAATGAAGGAAGCTTATATTCCTTCAAATATTCTCAATCTCTTCCGCAGTTTCTTAAACAACAGAACGGCTGTTCTCACTCTTGGTAATAAGTCGAAAGTAGTTAACATCCAAAAAGGATGTCCACAAGGCTCTGTATCTGGCCCATTTCTTTGGAATCTAATTATGAATGATTTACTCAAAAAATTGAATGCTTTTAAGTGCTGGAAAATTGCTTTTGCGGATGACTTGCTCGTTATTGTTCAGAACAAAAACTTTCCTGATTTATGCAGTACCGCTCAAGATATTCTTGATTTTATTCATAATTGGGCTCAACAATGCAAGCTGGAATTCAATCATAGCAAATGCAAAGTAATGATGATTCACAAAAAGACTAACATTGATGCCACCATCAATCTTGCTATGAGTAATAATTTTCTGGAAGTTGTAGATAAAATTAAATATCTTGGTGTTGTTGTCGATAGCAAACTTCACTGGAAGGAACATCTGAAATACATTTTAGCTAAGGTTAATATTCTTACAAATGCATTTTATAGAATTTGCAACAATAGTTATGGTATTAAATTCGAAGTTTCTAAATTGATTTATAAACAAGGCATTGTTCCCATTATTCTTTATGCATCGCGAATTTGGGGAGACAGTTTGAGGAAAAAAATAAACCGTAAACACATCAGGAAAATTCATAGAAAACTGCTCTTGAGGATTGTTAGAGGATATAGAACGATCAGTTATGATGCTCTCTTCATTCTCTCTGGCCTTCCACCTCTTGATATTGTGATATTTCATCAAAATCAGGCTTATCGTTATGCACAAGACTCCTTTTCTAACCATCTTGATGGTGATTTGAACTTTTCTTCCCTACCTCATCCATCTACAAGATCTCCTGCTTCTCTTGCTGCATTTGACAGGGTAAGGGAAGAAGACTATGACCTAATTTACTTTACAGAAGGGAGTAAAGTTAAAGAAAAAGTAGGTCTTGCATACGTATGCTTTCAGAATGGGTTTGAAGTGAGTCATCAAGTATACCGCATTAGTGACTACAGCTCTATTTTCCAAGCAGAGTTACTCTGCATTAATCTTGCTGTTAAAGATGCCATAAGCAAGCCTTACCAAAAATTTTTAATTTGCAGTGACTCGTTGTCATCCCTACTAGCTCTGCAAGATGTTACTAGTTTTGAAAAACTTATTGTGGAAGTCCAGACTTCCATTAATATGTGTATTATCAAAAATATTTCCTTCACTTTCTCTCATGTCAAGGGTCATAGTGGTGTGTATGGAAATGAAAGAGCGGATTTCCTGGCCAAATCTTCTCTTTCACTTCCAAATAAACTGGATACCAGCTTACCCAAGTCTTTTTTCAAAATCACGGCCAAAAAGAAGATAATCACAGAATGGAACTCGGGTTTTGTTTCTTCGCCTAATTGTAAGTGGACAAAATCTTTTTTCCCATCAGTTCCCATCAGAGTTAAGAACTTTTGGTGCTACACTGACTTTAAAATCACACAATTCCTCACTGGACATGGGAAATTCAATAGCTATCTTCACCGTTTCAACATTAAAAACAGTGAGCTTTGCATGTGCAACTCTGGGAGTGACAACCCGTCTCACATTCTTCTTGAATGTCCATCTGTTTCAGAAGAAAGGAACCAGCTTTGCAAAGACTTAAATAACAAGTGGCCCCCGATCTTTATGGACCTAGTAAAGAAAGAGAATTTTGAATTTTTTTAAAAATTTATCCATGCTGTTATCTAACTACTTTTTTATTTTTATATCTCTTTTTTTTTCTCTTTGCCTTCTTTTATTATTATTTTTTCATCTCATGATTTATTTGGATTTGTTATGTAGTGCATTTGTTGTACCTTCGGGCCCTGTGTGGTATTACTTGGTGCACAGGGAGATATTTTTGTTTTCCCAAATAAAATAATAATAATAATAATAATAATAACTATGATTTATAAAAATATATACAGTAAAGTTTTTGAAGCATGTAAAATGTGTGAACATAGTGTGATAATAAAAGTACTTCATTTCAAAAAATAATTCCTAACTCGTTACAAATCAGTACATAGAATACAATGCTTATCATCTAACCATCCAATTAAAATTAAACAAACAAATGTGATACGAGCAAACGGAAATTATTATATAAGTTTCAATAATGTTTGTATTCCAAAAAAATAATTTTTTCAATGTCAAAAAAATCTTAAAAATAATATATTACTGTATTTCCACATAAAACTTCTTGAATAGCAAAACAAACTGCATATTTTTGTTGCGTTAACGCTTCAATAACTATAAGACTTTATGAAATACTTCATTAAAATATTCCCAGCTAATGAATTAATTATCTACCAAATTCGCTCTGAAAAATATTTTAAAAAATTTACATATTATTATATTCAATTAATTCTTTCTTCTATTTTTGCTACAGAAATAAAATATGAAATGAAAGAAACTCATAAAACATGCTACTTTTAGTCAAAAGCAAATATTTACTTGCTCAAAAAACTAACTCAACCCATGGTCAGAAATATCAAAAATCACAAACTGCATCCAATAACATGAAAAAACATTTTTATCTTTTAAGATTCTTGACTTCTTCTTATAGTGAAAAAAAAATTCTTCTATAAAAGTCACCGACTTTATTTTCTGGATTAGCAGCTACAAAAGGTTGGTCTCTTTTTCATTTTCCCTGAGATCCATGAAAGGCATTTTTCCTTCTTTCAATTTTTATCCGAAATAAAAAAAATATTTCTTAAATTCTTAGCTTGGAGCATATTTAAAGTAAATTTATTTCAGTGGGTCTTTATTGGCAACTGATAGGAACATTTTATTAAACTTTGCTTTTGTATCCCAAGATCCCCTTCAAAATTAAGTTTCTCTGCCTATGAATAAATATTCTGAATAATGTTATTCAAAATGTGTAAAAAAACTATGAATAAAGACGAATAAAATTATTTTTTGTTAAAGTGTATTAATTGATCATACTCTTCAATTATCTCTCAACACTTATTTATACAAAGAAACCCTTAAAAATAAATATTGAAGTTGAATTGGATTTATTTGCACGTCAAATAGCTTTTTTCATAAGTAAAGGCATTTTTAAAAGCAAATAACTTTGCTTTCAAAGAAATGTTTAATCCTTTGAAAACTTTCTTAAATAAAGAAAAATGAATCCATGTCTTTTTTGAGAAATACCTAAAGATCTATCTTCGTATAAAAAGTAGTTTTCTAAGTAAATACTATTTAAGTTATTAAAAAGTGTGCAAAAGATTTTAGTCTGCTTTTATATTGATTTCCCACATTTAAAAAATAAATTTATATTGGAAAACACTTGTACAAACAAATTCTGTGTGTATTAGTTAGTCATTCAAATTTAGATCCTAACAGCAAATCGATACATCATGATTACTTGAAGTTACCCTCAATATAACAATGATCTTTTGAATACATATCAGATGCTTACTGATAATTAGTAAGAAATAATAAAGAAGTTGTTTACTTATTTCTAATTTGGAAATACATGGAATATATATAAATGTTGAAACATTATATGACTTCCTAAAAAGTGAATTGGGAGCTATAATGTACTATAGAAGTGACTGATATCTGCAAGAAAATGGTACTCTTTTTTCTCTTATTGCAATACATATAACTTTTGACTCAAAATTATTTATTATCATATTACACAATAAAATTAACTTCATCACTTACATGTAACTGTGTTTAGTAACTCGTGATTACTTATCTTAATTTTTTCTCGTACATTGCTAACCGATGGCAGAATGGTTAGCGATCCTAACTTCGAAGCAGTAGGTCCCTGATTCAGGCATGAATATTCCTTCCTCTCTCCCTGCGTGTACTTCTCTGTCCTTTCACTTTTGGGGCAAAGAAGGACCGCTGTATATTCTGCTATCACCTTCACCCCTTGTAGAGCTGAATTCATTAATCTTAAAATCAGCCGAATATTGGAAAAAAATTCCTGTACATTCGGAAACAACTTAGCCATCGAGTCTATGACACTATGTTGTTGTTACTTATCTCAGTTTGCCTATCTAGGCTAGACAGCACTCATAAAACCAAAAATATCTAAATGTCTATAAAATGTGATGGGTCCCGAAGGACATCGTCTTTTTAAAAATTTAGGCAGGTTAAGATATGTCCAGGGGAGGCCATATGGACGGAACACCAAGGACAGTCTGGAAATATCCTTTGCCCCTGCTGAAAGGTAATTCCTCTCGTGCGCCCACTCAGATAGCGGGAAAAGGCAGTTTATTAAGATCTTGGTCTCAGATAGAAGGTCTCACCCGGTCTTTTGGAGAAGTACCATGGATGGTTGGGAGGAATTTTCATAAACTTATAGTCTAATATGTTTTCTTTCTAATAAACTTTATATTTCTGTTTTCTAAGTATTTAGACGCGGTTTATTTAATACAACATAATCTGTCTTTTTTCAAAAATGTATTTGGTGTTTATAAAACTCATATTATCTTATTAAATATCCGTTAATTTGTTTTTCGTAACAAAATTATCTCACTGGTGTATTAAGAAGAGTGCATTCTTAAGCAATAATAATAATATCCTTAGATGAAATTTCTTAATATTTTATTCTAAATATAACTACTAAACCTTAATTCTAAAAACACTCACTATGCATTAAAAATAAATTCAAAAGATTATTTTGACAAAACAAATGATGGAATATGGATATTTCTTGATTAAAGTATACTAAAGTATTTTCATAAATATATAAAGTGTTTGCTGACAAGAAGAACAAATTAGATATATCATTAAGAATATAACTTATTCATTTATATGATAATTTTTTATAAAATTTCGCTTAATTATTGCATAAAATTTTTGCAAATATTTTAGTCCATTATATATTTATTAATAAGCAGAGAAAACTTTTTTCAGTAAGTGTGTTTCATTAATATAAATTAGCAAAGATAAAATGTGTTTTCCACAATCCCACGCATTTTTTATACAATTTCACTTACCACTATCTGATGAAACTCACTGTTTTACATAATCTTATAAAAGAATCTATTTTTGGCCACATACAATTTTTTTATGTTAACCTCATAGAATCTAAGTTTTTCTTTTGATTCGTATTTTGTTATATAAGATTTTCACTTTGTAAGCGAATATATTTTTTAATTTCAAATAAAACGATTCAAATTCTAATAAATTTTTTAACAAAAAAATCTATATATAATGATTACATAAATATTATTGATTAAAATTTCAGAAAATTAATCTTATTAATCTATCGAGTAAAGTAACAGTTAGGTTATTCACAAATATATTTCAAAATAAAACACAAAGTTTAAACAAATGTTATTAAATTTCTTTGAAGTTTAATAATTGTATATTAAAAGCAAACAAATTAAACATTTGAACAGTAGTTACATTTATTTAATTAGAATTTTATTGTTATTAATCCACAAATAGTTATGTTAAATTTAATAATTACCTTTTCAAACATTGCAGTTACGTGAGTTCTGTAAATAATTATATGGTTGCATTGAATTTTTTTTGTTTATTTAATGACTTTACTTATTAGTAATTAAAAATAAAATATTACTTATAATTGCATGTAAGTATATGCATATATACAGACAGACAGATACACTACTATGCAAATTAATTAGGACTAAGACAAAAAATTTTCACAAATTTTACGTAATTGGTTACAATCATGATTTAGCAATTTAAGACAAAATATTTCCTCCTCTAGCTTGATTGCGATCCTCTAAATGTTTTGGCATAGATTCCAATAAATTATAGCACATTTTTTTTTATCTCATTATCAGTGCGGAAACATGTGCGTTTTATCTCATTATTTTATCTCATTACCAGTCGGAAACATTTCCGCACTGGCATGTGCGTGTCAACTTTTATAACATTGTTTTCTTTGTTGAGCAATTTGTTTTTACTCGCACGTCTTTTCATTATGCTCCACAAATTTTAGCTGGGGTTTATAGCAGAAGAAATATGGGGTCAATCCAAAATAGTTTTCTGTTTTTGAAAAAATTTCTTTTCTAGTGTAAAAATATAGCAAGATATAGATATTGTTAAAAGAAACTAACACCACCAGCGAATGTTTGCATCATCGACAAAAAAATTATAATAGAAATGTATTTTGAAGCTATCATGATCTACTCAAGTGGTACTAAGCTAGCAGATATTTTGGAGTTAAATTACTTCTAGTACCACTTGAGTGGTACATGACCTACTCAAGTGGTACTAGAAGTAATTTAACTCCAAAATATCTGTTGAGGATATATTATTCTAGACGTATTTTTTTTCCAACGGCGGGCACTTGAGTGAGAACCCTAGGCCACAACAAGGTCAGAAACTGCTACTCATTTGTTGCTACCCAGGGGACACCTGTGAACCAAGTCACAGAGGCGAGTAGCGTTGTCCGCGCCATACCACCACAAACCGTTTATAGGGTGTGCTACATTCATATATTAATATAGAAGAAAGGACAGAGAAACACAGAGAGAACAGAAAAAGAAAGTAACATCCATGCCCGAACCGGGTTTCGAAACCGAGGACCTACAGCTCAGGAGTCAGGAGCGCTCACCAATCAGCCATCGGTTGACTTATTACAGACATATACCTTTAAAAATTTTTCCATCAGCTTTACAAAGCTGCCTCAATGAGCTTTACAAATTTTGATCAAAACCCTTGTACAAAAAATGCTTTAAATTTATGAATGCAACATTTTTCCAGTCTTTCACAGTACGGAATGGATATTTATCCTGTCCAATCTAAATGTTTTATTTTCATTGCTGGTGATTATAACTGTTTTTGGTTTCTATTCTTACAAATTTAATAGCTTCAGTAAGCTCTCGTCGAAATATGTGTTCAATGATTCCACGTTTTCACACTTATATCTAATAATTCTTTCTGAAGGTCAGTACTTGTTATGCGAGAAAGTATTTTTCTATTTTTACACGAAATTTGGTCAAGATGTGGTCATGCGATTGCGTACAATTTATCATTTTGAAGACACTGTTCCAAAATTATTTCATCGATTTATCATCATTGGAACACTAGATTTTCCAACTCCAACTGCTATCCATCATAGAAATATGTTGACAAATAGTAACAATTCCAGTCCTTTTCATGGGAATGACATCCATTTTTAAATGGACGCCGGATGCAAACAATTCACAATTCACATCATCAACCACTTCGTATAGCAATTGAAGGTAAAAATTTGGGACATGTCATAATCAAAGTCACGAAGTCAAACGGAGTTAGACTAGCCGTTCATTGCAAGAACATGTAGTTGAAACTAGTTTGAAGCAAAATATCCCCCAGAAAAGTACAATTTTATTAATAAATATGTTTGTCTCAATTAATTTCCACAGCAACGCAAATCTAGATATAGGTAAAAAGATAGATAATCCAAATTTAATGACATGTATATATACTGAAATCTAGCTGCAACTACCATATTAGTAAAAAATTAAAATTACGCTACTTAAGAGAAGTTTATTATCTTTTATTTTTTCTCCATAAATTAACTAATATAAAATATTTGTGAATAAAATTAGTCTGAAAAATAAGTAACCTTCCAGCATGAATATGAAAAGTAAAGTTCCCCTTATTTGGTCACATTATACATTACACTTTATATAAAAGAATAAAAAATTCAAAGTGATTACGTAAATCAAATTTTATTATTAAATGTTTCTCTTTCCCTGAGCTTTCATTGTAAAAAAATTATAAAACAATTTTTTGAAAAAAAAAATTTGCTACACTAATATCTATCTAACAAACCATTACAGTATTAAAAAATCATTACATTATTAGAAAAATAACTATATATACATATATATATATATATATATATATATATATATATATATATATATATATATATATATATAATATATAATATATATATATATATATAGATATATATATATATATATATTAATGCTATCAAACTTTCCCCAAAACAATTCCTTATTTTATCTGATAAACTTAAATCCAAGCTTTAAAGACTAAATTCTTACTCATTTAATCAAATGTTTTTTTCCTATTATTTCATTTATCATTATTTCTTACATATTTGATGTCGAAGTACGAAAACATTTTTAAAGTAAACAAAAATAAATAACATCATTTATTGTTTTGATATAAGTAATGTAAAAAAAATAATAATTATTAAATACTCAACATTTCACAAACTTAATTCCCTAAGGATTCTAGACAACCGTAAATTAAATGCAACAGGATTTGAGACAAATTAGAGACTGTGAAATATTAATAAAAAGCATCGTTAAAAAACAATTTATCTTTTATGAATAATATAAGGATTTCAAACTTACTACTTTAAAAAATGGTGTATTCTTTAGTTAGTTAATGGAATTGAAATAAATGTCAAACTAGAATAGCATGAATCCTCTTTGAGTCCCAACGAAATCATGAATATTCATTGCTACATAGTTTAATGTTTAATGACGTGTGAATAAATATCTAATAATTAATATTGTTCCCTATTAATAGCAGCCATTATAAAGATAAGAGCTAGAAGTGAAATGATAAAGTACTTCTGTAAGTATACTGATATGCAATGAGCCACCACCAATTTGTTGTAATAATAATGTTAGGTTGAATTTAAGTAGTTCAATGTACAAAGTTTGTATTCAAGAACAAAATTTCTGAATCGCAAAGTTATATATATATATATATATATATATATATATATATATATATATATATATATATATATATATATATATATATATACCATAATTTTTTATCACACATATAATTCCTAATATAAAATAGTTTAAATTTCAAAATAAAAAATCTCGTTTTCATATATTATGATAGATTTCGTACTGTTAGATACAACTTTCGTACAGCTATTATAACGAAATAAAAAAATTGAAGCATTTAAACATATGAATGATTATTAAAACCCAATTACATATGAATGATTATTAAAACCTCTATTATTTTTATCATCTTTAATGAAGTATTATAATTAAGATGACCTTTATTTAAATAATATATTATGAATTTTTAATATTTATTCAAAAAAATGAAAATTTAAAAATTTGGTATTTAAACCTGGGGAAATATACTGGAAGACTTGTGATGAATATTATACTTAATACAGAATCAGTTAGCGATGAAACATTAAGAGTACTTTTAAATAATGATGTTTTCTATGGAAACTAAAAATTTATATTTCTAAATCAGATTCATTATTTTTAAATTAGTTTGAATTTAAATGATGATTATAATTCAAACAATAACATTAGCTAATTTAGAAATTTCAGTTAACAAAAGTAGTTCACATTTCATATACATAAATTATGTTCTGTATATCAGTTAGACAAGAAAAGTATATATGCTGTTTCTAACAGAAAAATAAATAATCGTTTAATAAAAAATCATCAAATCTCTTCCTTCAAATTGTTTTATACTTACTTTTAATTCACATATTTTAAATTTGCAATTTAAAAAATGTTTTTGTTGCTAAATATAGCAATGACTTTCGAATTGCAATTTATTCAAAAAGTATTGCTATAGTTAGAAACAAAAATAAAGTTTTATTTACTATTCAGTGAATTTCAATAGGAATTATTTGAAGCCTTTTATAAGAAGAATAAATTCCTTTGAAACATTTCATTGTTTTAAAAGATATGCTGGCAAAAATCGCAAGCTAGCATATTTTGAAATTCCAAATCATGTTTAATGTTATTACCATCTAATTGTAAAATGTTGTACCAAATGAAGCAAACTCAAATAAAGAACTATGATTGCATTAAAATACATGTTTCCCAGTTTCTTTTATGTGCTTTTGCTACGCTCATCATTTTAAAGCTTTCTAATTTCATTGCAAAAAATGAGATAAAGTGACTCGGTTAAATTGAGTTGTGTATGATTAAAATGTAGTCTATTATTTTTTTTAGTGTTGAAGTTACGAATTTTAATTGATCTGTTAGTATAAATATTTTTGCAAATCTTTTAGCAGCTGCAATATAATTGCATTTACTGAATTCAAGGACATTTGACTGGTCTTTTAACTTATTGGCCTAATATATCTGGTTTTATTTTTTCTATTCTTCTGCTAATGTTTATCTTGAATCCGCTTAACAATGGACACCATACGGTATTTTAATATCGTATCGTTACTTTATTTTTACTTTCTACTATTTCTACTAAAATATTTAGGAATTTATAAAGTAATGAACAAATAAATAATCATTAGAAGAGACATTCTATTTTTCAAAAGAAATATTATATTCTAGTTTTTTTGTTATTTTTTCAGTACTCCCTTATGCATTTAAATTAACTAATATAAAACTATAAAAATAGCATTATATTGAAATTTACAGTTATAATTTTATATTATAGTTTTATATAATGATATTTTTTATTTAAAATAAATCTTTAAAGCATGTTAATGAATATAAAATAATCTCCATTGGCTCACATTGACCTGTTCGTATTGCATCATTTTTAAGGAGCAAAAGCACTAGATTCGATTCCATCAACAATATTTGTTAAACAACACGCTATGGGTAATATTCTTTCGTTTATGATATGCATATCTGTTAGCGTGTTCGAGAATTTCTGGGTTACCTTACTGATATTTTCTATCTACAGGGGAAGGATTCATTATCAGTTTTGTACATTCCGAAAATAAATAACTATTCATATTCATTAAGACATATATTTATTTGTATTTTTTATTTATTTTTATAAAATTACTATTAAAAAGGTGTCTGTAAAGAAGCCAAAATCTGTTACTGTTAAAAATTCTTGCTACCTGATTACATTGTCAAGATAAGCCATCAGTGCGGTTTAGTGCTAAACATCTCTTCTTGAGGCATTCGTTCTCGGATGCGATTCCTGCAATTGTTGAACAACAAAACATAAATTTTGCGATTATACTCTCGATACTCTCATCTATATTAGTGGTTTCTTAGGTGTTTTCAGGGTTTTCTCCCTTGAAACATAGGAATATGACCTTTCATCTATAAAGCACCTCTTGAAAGGCATCTCGAGATACATTTATGAATGATTTATAACGGCATTCGTGCATCTGTAAGTTATTCGCTTATTTGTGTCATAACATTCTTAAGTTGTTAGAGAGAGTTTTAAGTCATAAAAAATATAATTAATTTCAAAACAATGTATTTCTTACGTAAGACACTCAAAAACTATGCCTTTTCAAAAGTAATTTTTAGTAAAGCTATCTACTGCATTTATAGATTTCTTTTTCACAAAACTGTGTCTTCGGATAGGCTCAGATAGTCTTACGCTACAACTCAACGTTATCTTGAAAAGTCCATGAGTTGAAAAGAGAATGCTATATTTTAAACGGTTGCATACACAAATAAATTTATTCTCTAGGAAACTTTGTATTCATGCAAGGAACGAGTTGTTTTAGGAGAAGAAAATACGTGACTTTTAGGCGCCACTTTTTGATATACTTCTAAACAATTCAGCTTAGTTTAAATATAAAAGAGAATTCTTCTCATTACATTGAATTTATTGAGATGAAGAGTACGACTTAACATGTAATATGTTTAAACTCATTTTTGTTTAAACAAAGTTGAAATTGTACTTTTACATATGGCACAGTAAATTTGTCTTAAAAATATAATTTTGTGTTCATTAATGTTATGTTCTACTTACTTATTCTTGGTTATCCTTCAGACATTATGATACAAAATGTTTTTCACTAGCTTAATACATATCAGTGAAGAAAACAACATAATTTCTGAAATATGTTTATGTTAACTTCAGAAAAATGTTATTCTGAAACTTAAATATAAGATATTTAAATGGTTTGAAGTTACATTTACTAAAATATTTACAGATATGAATTTTTTAGGGCTAGAGGATTAAGGAGTTTGCAGAGCAAGATAATACAATATAAATTTAATCAATATTTTAACAGTATTTTATGAGATTAATATACAACTTTATTTCTGTTTCAAGTAACAAATGAAACTATGATTTTATGAAATGAGTTATAGAATTTCGTATTTTCTGCAACATATATTCCTTAAAACGATATTGAATAATAGCTTAATTTAAAATAAAAACTAATAAAATTATTTTAAAAATAAAATAATGTGTCTTCATAAGCCGTACTAAAATAGCTTAAATTCAATGCTTATTATTCTGTTAAGTAAGCGATTTCGGTAAAGATGTAAATTAATCAGATATCATTGTAGGAGTTTCGGCAACAAAAAATTTTGATTAAAATTGAATGGTAATATAGGTTTTACTGCATATCTGCTTACAACTAAAGATTTTCCCTTAAAAAAATTCATTTATAATCCATAGATTTGATTTTACCCACTTTCTATAGTTATAAATAACACATACATTTATCAGTTATTGACAAAAGGTTAATTAACAATATCGTTAACGAAATTTAAACTAAGTTGAATTATTTTGTTCTTTATAACTGTGCTTTGTATCACCCGTAAAGAAGATGATCATCCAATTTCACTCTAAGCTACTATTTAACTGATGATGAGCATTTCGCTACATGACTTTTATTTTTAAATTGTGATGAAAATAACTTCAATTATGAGTATGACTGTGACAAATTAATATCAATACCAGAAGTAAATTACTCTGAACAGTAAAGATATTAATTATTTATAAAAATAATTAAATTAATTTGCATACTTTTGTGATTTTAAATATATAACATTTTTGTTAGAATTATTACAGAGACAGAAATCCTTCTTTTATTTTCTTTCATTATAAGAATAATTCCTTTTGTTTGATGCATTTCTAAAAATGTAATTTTATATTTTTAAAAATTTAAAGACATTATATAAAAGCAGAGTAGTGTTGTTACAGTATTAAAGTTGTTGCAGCAACAACAACAATATTAACAAAATTGTGTTAGAAATTTTTAAAAAAATACAGAGAGAATAGTGAATATTTTTTGTCATATTGTAATTTATTGCTTGAAATTAGAATTTACACTGCGATAGTTCTACTCTTTCTTATTTAAAATAATATGTATTTGAGAATTTATATCGAATGGAGCGTAGATTATGATGACAATTTTGAACATATTCTCAAACTGTTTTCTTTCAGTGATTATTTCATCAAACATCTATACCATATAGATAATAATTAATTAATCAGGAAAAGGTTTTCCAGAGCAATGTAAATGAATTTAATATCATAATTTTTATTAACATGTATTTTTAATTATTGATTGGTTTGTTTGAAAAAATAATTTTCTAAGCAAACAAATCAATAATTAAAAAATCCAGAGATCCAGTGAAGGAGCTTCACCCCCAATTACGAAATAAGATTTAAATATATTTAATTTCAAAAAGAATTTATTCTGAATAACCCTTTACTTAAAAATAGTCCTTTCTGTTGAAACTTTTTTTCAAAATATAAATAACAAATGAAAGTAAAAGAATTATATATGCGATAAAATTCCCTTTTGCAAGATTAAAACTGACTTTCATGTTTCACATGAGCAAATAGATGTCTTCAACACTGATAGTAAATAGGAATTCTTTGCTTAAGTATACTTCTATAATCATCTTGTGGATTTATCTAGGATTATCTTTTCAATCTAGGTGAATCTATCAATTCTATTAATAGAATTCAAAATATAATATAATGCAACAAATTTCTCTGTGAATTGTATGCCTATATCCGTTGGAATATGCTTATTTATAAATAATATTAAGCAATATTAATGGAAGGGGGGTCAGTCTTCTGAAAGCACTGTTCTTTGATAATTTATGAAGCATGTTCATTCTAAAAAACCACAATTATCAGTGAGTCTTTAAATATTGGTACTATGACTGTATAATTACCATATTTCATAGTACAGCACGTTAGTTTTAGTATTTGCTTCGTCATTTAATCGTCATTTAAATTATTTCTTGAGATTTCATTTAATATAGTATCAGTTATTTTTATAATACACTACTAATATTAACCCTCTCTCTCTCTCTTCTCAACATATTTCTTAAAAACTTTATGTATCAAAACATCTTGAGATTTCACGTTTGTAATGGCTTGGAACCCTCTTTAAATTGTTGGTACCTGTCTGACTGGCCATTTCAAGTAAAAAATGCACATTAAGTGGCAAGTAAATTAAACTAAACACATAAAAAATGATATGCAGCTTAATTTACCTTTAAGTTTGTGTTTTATCTTTTAAATATAGACTTTCGGTCATTTTTAATGTCATTGATTTATATTAAATTACTCAATATAGCAACTTTTTTCTGTATGGTAATGTGCGTTTGTAAAAAACCTTGTAAGGACAAAAACGTATTTATTAATTTATCTACATATACAATAAATGATAAAAAATTTATAAATTAATTAATTTTAGAAAAGTGAATCACTAAGAAATAATGCATTATAAATTAATATAATAATGAATTAATACGTTACTTATCTCATTAAAAATTAATTAAAAATTCAGTCAAAATTATCTTTATTTGATACAAGTTTTAAATAAATAACTCATACAATTAAATTTAAATTGTTCATATAAATCAAAATTAAATTGACAACTGATTTTTTGATAATAATTTTCCTCAAAATATTTAGTTGAACAGTGTTTAGCTGCATTGTACTAAGGCATCAAGAAAAAATTGAAAATTGTTAAAGACTATTTTTGTGAAATATCCTCAATTTTAAATTTATTAAAATGATTCAAAAAACAAATTTCTTATTTGAGCAAAATCATTTGTAACTATTAAACGATATATCTTTTTAAAAAAACATATCATTATTTAGACATCAATTTGATAATAAAATACATTAAGTATTAAAAAGAAGGCGAATAAATCGCTTTTATCGTTTCATCAATCCAAAAGTAAATAGTATTAAATAAAATTTAAAATATACATGATAATTCAGTCAGTGATAAAATAGTAGTTAGATTAAGCAAACATGTAACCGTATCAAAAGAAAATGAGATTAATTATCTTCATAAAATCTATTTTTCTGAATTAGAAATGAAAAACAGATGCTTGAACAGTTGTCAAACAAGAAGAACTTTGTAGTTTATAATTTTACTCACTGTGTTGTTATAAGAATAATAAATTAAACATTCAATGAAAAAGACAGCTAATACGATAGAAAGAATCATTAATTTACAAAATAATATCAAATTTAGCTTTTAGGTTTTACAATGAATTCGTATTTTAAATACAGAAAATAATTAGCCAGTGAATTTACTTTTGAAATAGAAAATATTTGATACTTTCAACATTTAAAAAAAATATTAAGTAAGAGAAAATCTTATATATATATATTCTCCACTTTTTAAAGAAATTCTTAATTTTAATTCAAGTGATTTTTACGTATTTTTTAGCTTCTTAAATCTTAAATTTTAATATTAAGAAGCTGAAGTTTCAAATGAAAAACATCTTTCAAAATATCAAGTTATAATTACTATTTAAATTAATTAGCACATTTTTGGTTTCTCAATTTTCTTATACTTTCTTTTTCCATCGAAATTGGTTAGAAACTTAGATGGTAAAAATCATAAAAAATGTATCAAATTAACTCATTTAGAGACATTATAAAAGGGCAAGTATTAAGACTGCAATTATATGCGAATGTTAATGCAACAGTGAAAAAAAAATATAATTTTCTGTATTCATTTTTAAAAAAAAAATATTTTATTTTCAGGCAAAAATATTTTTATTTATATTTGCTTATAATGAAGTAATTAAAAAATAAATTATATCATCTAATAAGCTTATTTCATTTTAAGAAGTAATTGAAAAGCATTAATTATATAGTAGTTTGGAGGAAATATGAATATACTATTTTTTTATCGAAATTGAGACGACATTACTTTCCAAAAATATTTGATAATATTAAGTTGGCAACAAATATTTTTTCCTTAATTTAACAAGAACAGAATAATATTACACTTTGTTAAATATTAGAAAATTATTAGAAAAGTGTATAAAATAATATGAATATTGGAAGTTCAAATTACATTACTGGTTTTATTTAGTTTACTAGTGTAAAAATAAAATGTTGAGCATGAAAAGCAGTAAATGAAGAAATTAAAAGTACTCATATATAAATATATTTATTGTGTAGCAATATAAAGAAAAAAATGGCCAATTTCATCTTTGGATATATATATATTTAGATGCCTTTTTAATATTTATATTTTATTTATTTTTCCATATGACAATTTCTATTAAAAAACTCATAAATAATGCAAAAATTAATTTAATTAAATAATGAATTACAATTGAAAACATTTAAAATGAAAAACTTTTCTTTCTTTCTTGAAAAAATTGAATTGCTTTTTTTCTAAATTCAAAGTAGAAATTTGCATATATAGATTCCAATAAATAAGATTTAAAATAAATATCATTTATAAATACTTTTGAGTACAAATAAAATTTTTAATTATTTCATTCAAAGGTTTTATGATTCGTTTTCAAATTTGTTGAAAAAATATTTTTCCAAGAATTTCAAAATACTTCAATTTTTGTTATTTTACAGAAATATATACGTATAAAATATTTACATTTTCATCAATAAATGCGCATATTTTATTACTTCAGATATTATAATTTGTTTATTTTTCAACGAAAACAGAATTCAATTAGTTTTGTTTAATAGAGTTGTTTCTATAAGAAAATAATGAAGATATGGCGTCAAATAAACCAAAATCCTTTTTCTCTGCCAGAATCACATTTTTTTATGTTTATCTACATTTTCAGATTCTTCCAAATGTAAATTCCGGCTTGCTTTAATCTTTAATTCTGAAATTATTTAAAATAATATAAAATTATAAAAAAAATTTAAAAAAGCTTTGAAATTAATTTTGAAATCCTTTGATTAAGAAATCTACACTTAAAATTTCTAACAAATATTTCTTTCAAAATAGATGAAAGTATAATGACTTTATATGATTAAATATTTGTAATACTTTAAAAAGGGGCTTTATTTAAGAATGATTTTTTAATTATAACCACTGAAGAATTATTTGAATCCTCTTCATCAAGTAATGAAATATGCCAATTAGTTTCATACCCCTTCCTTGTTGTAATTTTTATCAATTTTCTTGCACTGAATTACATTGTTTAACAATTCCATGCTTCTTTTAAACATTCGATGTTTTTAAACCTGTTCAACACAGGAATACAATTAAGGTATTGGAAAGTAATTTCATTGTTTCCCGACAAAGGATTTAATTGTACTTTTTTTGCACCCAACTTCACACTTAAGCCGTATAATTACTAAATGCTTACAGAGCTCTTATAGCAAGGCTTGTGTGTCAAAAATTCCAATAAATTCTACGCAGTAGTTTTTGGTTGGTGCCCTTTTAAATATGGAGAGCGATAAGAAGATATATTACTGTTTTACTACAGAAAAGGTAAAAATGCTGTTCAAGCTAGAAAGAAATTGGCTTATGTGTATCGAAAATATGTGTTGACAGTACGCCAGTGCCAAAACTGGTTCGCTAAGTTTCGATGCGGCAAATTTTGATGTCGAATGTGCACCACGTTCGGGAAGGCCGGTTGAAGCTGATAAAGACGCCATAAAGGCATTAGCTGATGCGAACCGGCGAATAACAACAATTTATGACTCCTTGAAAGGCCTGGGATTATCTTCGAAGTTTGATGTACGGGTTCATCACGTTCTCACACAGAGAAATCTGCGTCGCTGCATTGACACCTACGATTCGTTTCTTAAACATCACGCAAATGATCCGTTTTTAAAGCGCACGATCACTGAGAACGAAAAATGGGTTGCATACAACAACGTCAAACGCAAGAGGTCATGGAGCAAAAAATATGAACCGGCTGAAACAATTTTCAAAGCCCATATTCACAAAAAAACAGGTGATGCTGTCTGTTTGGTAAGATTTTAAAGATTTTTTTTTTTACCGGATATCACACAGATTAATTCGTAAGTCTATTATCATCAGCTGGACAAACAGAAAGATGCACTTCAACAGAAAAGGCCAGAACTAATCAACAGGAAAGTGTAGTGTTTCACCAAAACAACACGAGACCTCGCACAAATTTAGCCACTCGCCAAAAGCTTTTACAGCTTGAATGATATACAAATTAACACCCATCATATTCTTCAGACCTGACACTATCGGATTATTATTTTTTCCGGTCACTCCAAAATGTCTTAGACGGTAAAACCTACACCTCAAATGAGGAGGTTAAAAACCACATCGATCAGTTTTTTGCCAGCAAAGATCAAAAATTTTATGAACGTGGAATTATGCGACTACCAGAAAGATTGCAAAAGGTGTTGGACCAGAACGGCCAATATACAATTTAATAAAGTATTTGTTTATTATACGAAAGCTGTCTTTCATTTCCACAAAAAAGACGAAATTACTTTCCGAACAGCCCAATATAATATAATAGGAAAATTTTATAATCAAATTTTATTTTCACCAATTTTAATATTGCATTATTTTCAGCATTTCTGATATTTAATTGCTACAAACACTTTTACATTACATTTATTATTTTCATAAATGAATTCATTGTTTGTAAAAAATATAAGTTTTTCTTATTTCACTACACTTTGATATATGCATAATTACGCGCATAGTTTCATAATAAAAAAATTGTATTTGAGAAAGCTTTTAATCGGCACAAAGTATTCCTAAATTCATTCGGAATTACAAGCGAATTGAGTAATGAAAACAAAAGGGACATAAAATTATTTTCCTGAAAAACATTTAATAAATTCTGAATTGCAAACCCAGCTTAAATAATAAAACTTTGTCATGAAATTCATGATATTAATGAGAAAAAAAATGAATAAAACAATATAAAAGTTTCATTTAAATAAATAACTTATATTCAATGACATGAATCCCATGAGTTAGCAATAATTCACCTATGATTAAGTAAATATTTAATTTCTGAACTAAATAAGGGAATTTTTGTAAATTAATGAAGTCTTTTACTGATTTGGAGGAATTAAAAGTATGTTTATAAAATATAACTCACAAATTACTTGATGCGTTGAACAGATTTGAAAAAAAAATTGCTTAGCAAATGTTTTTATTAGAAATGTATTCTATGTTTGACTTGTGTACATATACGTTGATTAAAATGCTTATCTTTGCTGTTTTACAAAGAAGAAACTGTTATTCACTATGCTGTTATTTTTAGTATGTCAACAAATTTTAAGCATTTTCGTTAAGATGTTTAATAAATATTTTGAAGCAAAAATAAATAATAATGTAAACTATAAATTTCAGTTATGAATTTTGATCTGTTCCAAATGATATTAACTAAACAACTTTGAAATCTTTTGAGGATACATATGAGGTGTGTGTTATGGTAAAAGTTCAATATCTGGAAAGTGTCAACATTCCCCAACAAACATTATCATTTTTTGCTTTTCTAAGCATTTACTAAATACCTTTATTCCTCATTTACGCAAGTAAATGTCGATATTCAATTATGTAAAAATATTTAATGCTGCCGTTATCGAAGTTTTGCACTTTCTTCTCCCTATTTCATGCATTATAAAACAACACAAGACTGACATATGAGCACTAGAGTTTCAACCTCTCATGTTTAGATGAGTGTAAATAGAAGAGTGCGTCATTCTGTAGTGAGTTACCATGATTAGACCACAACACGAGAGAATTCAGATAAGAAGTTAATTCGAAGGGTGATCAATATTTCTATTTTCTATTGTTTATTTTTGGACATTTAGTTGTGCATTCTAGCATGAAAATAAAGGATGCTCGCTGTTAATTGTATTCCACATAATAATTGCATTTCCACTTAGGTTAAATAATAAAATTTTAGTTTTGTAACAGACCCATATTAACAATATTGACAGTAGATGGCGCTGCTGCCCAATATACTTACAACATCAAATGAGATGAGGATAGTGATGTGAGAAATGGCAAGGAAGAACCATCCGGTTCCTAAATACGTTTGTTTTGTACCACCCTGGTACTATGTAACCTTGATTTTATTTTATAATTATTAAGTGTTTTCTTTTTGTAACTAATCTTAATTATGTGTAATGTAATAAATGTTTGTTTTGTTTTAATTTCCATTTTCTTACGTCGCTACAGTTTTGATTTTACTAATAAAGAACACGATACTTCTACGTTAAAGAACCTCCCCTGGTATCTTTTTTTATTATCATTAGTTAAGTTATCAATGTATACTTTTATGAACTTATCTGAACTGCACTCGTAATTTTATAATTACCTCATATTAATTACAATTTAATCACCCTAACTGAATATTTTTACATTCATATTGCGAAAGATGAAAAATGATTTTTAAATTTAATTCAGCTGTATTTTTTTTTCCTGGTTTGCAGGAAGTTTTTAAGCACTAGACACATCTGCATGTAGAAAGTAGAAACGCGATACACATCACCCGTTGTATAATAAATTCGAAAAATCAAAAATAGGATAAATCACCTATTAAAGACTTGTCTAAACTAATTAGTTTCAATATCATGATCAGGTTAGTTCTTATTGCCAAAAGGATACCATAGAATGACAAGTAAGACAGGCATCAAACGTTTGCTAAAATGTGCGTAAAGACAGGATTATAACTTTTTAAAACAAGTATGCGAAATTTCTCATGTTTTTAATCTAACTGTATTTTTTAGTATAATTAGCCTTATTACTCTCTAAACACATAAATAAACAAATTGATGGATAACAGATGTATAAATGGACTGGCAACTATAGACATACTAAACAGACACATTGATGCAAAAGCTGATTAGCAAAAAAATAATAAAATAGGTAAACAAACAGACAAATGAACCAATAGATAAATTGATTGATAAGCAAAGAGGTAGATAAATTCTAATTTTGAAAGATGACTATTCCGTAGATAAATTTCAGTTTAATGAAATAAATAAGTTATTTAACCGATCTTGTTACTGGATTTTGCACGATCATTTCTGCATAAAAATTTCTTTAATCCACTCTTGTCCAAAATTAAGTGTACAGGCATTTTTTTTGCAATAAATATATATGTCTACCTCAATTAATTTTATAATTGATCATATGTAGTATATATATATATATATATATATATATATATATATATATATATATATATATATATATATAAAGATTCTGTGGTACAAATGGGGAAAAAGGTGTTTTTATAAAAATTAAAATTAAAACGAAAGAGAAATTTTAAATTAGAGAACTTTCCGCAAACTACCAAATTTGAGTATAAAATGCAGTTTTTAATGAAGATAACCAGCTACCAGTTTTCAGTTAAAATGACTAAACTGAATAATTGAAACGATGAATTGCGCTGTGGAAATTCATTGGTAAGATTAATAATTGACAATAGAGTGTCACTCTTGGCACAAGTTGGTCTCCAGGCAATGGTAACATTTTCAAAAATTGAATACGATCGTTAAAAAAACAAGTAAAGGTAACATGAGAATCATAACACATTTTCGTATTGATTATTATGTACCTTACATGTATGAGGCAATAGAAATAAGATTGATAGGCAGTTGTATCAAAACCTCTCAGATGTAACTAAAAAAATATACCGTAACAAAGAGTGCACATGTGTTTAAATAAAAAGAAACCTTAAGCATGGTGAATAATCTCCCTCTCAAAATGTTTCATAAGAATCGGTTTCTCTTAGAACCATGAGTACCCCATTTTTGGACACATCAAGGCTGGTTCCGCTACTATTCATTAGTATGTAAGATTAAACACAGAAATAAATTCTAGCCAAGTTTTATTGTAGAAGAACCTAGAGGAATTTATCATTCATCAGACATTTTAGAAATTATTCCCGTTGTGGTGGTTTATTCACTCCATGAATAAATATCTCTCAAAAGAGTCGTATCCTGTCCAGTACTTCTCTGCTCGTAAAATGAAAGCAAACTGCTATGTGGAAGATATTGTCGAACTTTACCAACGATATTTTTGAGGAAGTGTGGGATAAAAATGCATTTTAATGGATGATAACGCTAGACCAGAAACGTTTGCAATTGCAGCTGATTATTTCGAAAAAAGTGCACTTTCCTCCTAATGGCATCATTATCTTCAAAACTTAAAACCATAAAACATATGTTGAATGCTCTGAGGAAAGCAATACATTTTGACAAACCACCTTTAATCATCATTTTTGGAAAAACGATAATTACTGCAACAATAGTTTAACATTAACAAGATGATAAATCACGTTAACGTCTGCATAGATGCAGAAATTTGTCACACTCCTTATTATGAGGAGATATTGCTTTCAATTACATATTGTTCAACATTAAATTTTAACGCTTGAATTTATGTCACCATTTCTTGACTTACAGAATAAGGTATAAATTATTAGCATATTATAAAGTATACCTTATTACAGTATAAAATATGCGGTATAAGGTACACCATATTTTCATGCATTAAACCATTTTTTTATCGGAATATTTTATTTTGATGATCATGATCTTAGTTTAAAATTTAATGTGTAATGATTAGCTAATAATGATTAAGAAATTGTATTACTAATTAAATGTTTAACAATATTGATGATAATTTAATTGTAACCAAACAAAACACGCGTTCATTTGATTACTGATTCTTCTATTCACTTAATCTTGATTGGCATAAGTTTTGAATTCAATTCATTGTTATTTGATATCCTTTGTTGTAAATCTGTAAAATTCTTATGGATGCAATTTTAAGAAATTGTCATATGAAAGGATTTATTTTGATTAACAATAAAACAATCATCTATTTTTAACTTAAGTATATTTTAAAATAATTCTACCTATAAACATAAACAAATCCTATCCCACAGAAACAATTTCAGATAAAAATATATATTTCTTGAAATCAAATAACAAAAGAATAAAATGCGTATCACTGAAGTGAACAAATACCGAAAGGAAAGTAATATGCTCAGTACATTGCTATTTGTGGGAAAAAAAATAAAAAAAATTATCTTTATTTTTATAATACATTTTGAAAATCTGGATCAATCCTTTGGACTGATACAATTTTGCAGGGTATAAAAAGATTCAATAGAATTTCCTTTTCATTCTATCTAACGATATGAAAAGAATTTGTGAAGTGCTTGCTTATAAAAGTATTGTAGGGAACTATATGTTATTACAGCAATAGAATTTTCATTTCTAATATTCTGTAGCCAAAATCTTACTTCATAAATAAAATTAACGACTTAATGAATAAAATTTGTTTTACTATTTTAATTTACTAAATAAAATATTTTATTTGCTTCCGGGTGTCAGTAATTTTAACATTTTATTTTCAGTAATATTTCATTTTGAAATCTGTTCTTATTAATTGCGCATATTTCGAGCAATTTATTTTACACACATACACACAAACATTTTTAATCATTTCCTAAAAAAAAAGTTATTATCTTTGTTAAAAGCAATCCATAATAGATTTGTTTTAATTTTTAATTTTAATAAAGTATTATAAAACTTTATTTAATTCATTTAATAACTATTCTTTATATTTTATTGAGACATACCTATGGTTAATAAAAACATTGTAAATATTTACAGATACAATGAATAAATTGTCACATGCATGCCTTGTGTTTGCTTTGAATACAATGATAATTTTTTAAAAAAAATCCCTGTAAATAATTTAAAAGAATGCAACAAAATCATCTTATTTATTACCTTTAATATGCAACTTTTTTATTTATTGTCTTAAATATTTTCTCTTTTTGATTGTCTGCAGTTTAATGAACTAACTCGATTTGTTCATTTTTTTCCAAATGAACACATCTAATTTCAATTTATAAAATATGTGAATACAACAAGTGATAAGAAGTTATGCAATTTACATTCTTGAATTAAATTTCTATAATTTGACATATAAGATTGAAAATATTGCTATCATCGATTAAACTTATTTATATGAATATCTATCATAAGTTACATATTTGATATCTACGTTAGGTTTTAATTCAAAAGATACCATAGATTTATTATGAAATAAAAGAGCAATATTATTTTAAAACCAAATTATAATTTCAAGGAAAAGTATTCTAAGCTCTATTGATATAATATATCATTTTAAATCATTTGTTATTTTATATTCTTACTTTTACTTTTAATGAGTGATCATCATTTAGCTCGGTTTTCTTTTGAAAATGATAAAATTATTATCATCAAAACATCTCTTTCTCTCATTCTGTTGATAATGAAGAAAATTAATCTATTTAAATTGCAGTACACATAATATTTCTACCATTATGAACCGTTACAATCCAATTGTAGATATTTAAAATATAACATATTTAAATAAAGAGTAAAATTATCATTTTCTGCATAGTATTTATCAGCAAAATTAACCTAATAAATATTTTGCCTACAAATGTTCAACATTAATTAATTAATTAAATAATAATTAATAAACAATAGAAAGCTGAATATTTATTAGCTTAAATTAATATTTATTTAAACTAGTTTTCTTAGTGAAAATTTTAAAGAAAACTTACAATAGTGTAAGACTGTGATGAATATAAGTTCACCCAAAACTTATAAACTCGTCATTAACACATATATTACTATAATATAAAATATTTTTGTACCTAATATTGCTATAATATATGATAGATAACATTTCATTAAAACTTAGAGAACACACCAAATATGATTTGATGTTTTTAAAATTAAAACCCCGAAAAAATTCAAAAACTCTTTGCGAATAATTTTATATTTCATAACTAAAAATGTATTTTTACCTTATTGTTAAAAAAACATGTATTAGGAACAGAATAGTTTTCTCAATAATATTCAACAATAATAAAAAAATTTCATTTTTTCTAAGTTTTAAACAAAATAGATTCTTCAAATGATTTAATTTATGAACAGCTTAAGTTAAAGAATATATAAACGGAAAATATATCAAGATTGAATTAATATCAACCCATTATAATTTTTACAGGAAAAGTTTTAATGGTTGAGAAATATATACTAGATTTAATCACATTATTAATATAATTCTTAAAACTGTCTTCTTATAATTTTCATTTTAAGGAAAGTTTAAATTCTACTAACAATTACTTAAGTTACAATACAATAGATTTTGTGAAAATATATAAGATTCAAAATACTTTAAACATTCGCAACAGAAAATCTACCAGTTTTATTAATTTATTTTATAAAAGTGAAAATATTTTATTTTTACTTGTTGAAACTAAACATTTATGTAAATAATATAAGAATTATGAACAATATATTTAGCAAAATTAAATTTAGCCTGTAGCGAAGTTGCTTAGCAGCTTTTACTTAATTATGTTAAATTACTACACTGCTATGTCTAGCATCTATTAAGAGAAATTCATCTTGTGCGTGTACCACAAATGGCTGCATCTTAAGAATAAACCAAATAAGAGCTCTTTTGTTAGCTGGAACTAATTCTCTTTGGACTCGTTAGGTGTGTTATATTCGACAAACTTTTATATCAGTCATTCATTCTTAGTAAAATTCATATAAAAGAACGCATTCCATTAGTTATATTTATGTCAGACACATGCCGTAAAATTAATTTAGTTAATTTAATATTCTCTTTAAGATCTGAATACAAAAGTATTTTAATTATTTGTCCAACACGGAATATTTCTGTTGATTTTTAATAAAATTTTATATGGATCAGTTCAAAATTTGGTTTAATATCTAAGCAGTTTAAGAACTTAAACTGAAAAATCTAAACTTTTAAAGCCATGTACTTGATTTCTAATTACTTTCTTATGAAAATATTTGCTTGAATTTTAAGCAGTTCCCATTAATTATACAAGAATTTAAAACTTATTTTTAAGGTAATGTGTTCATGTATTTAATTGATGATTTGAATAAATAAGCGCAACGAAATAAAAATTGCAATAAAATCTGAATACCCTTCTTGTTTTCATCTGTCATCAAAGAAAAGGCTTAAGCTGTTAAAAGGTATAACCTTACAATTAAAATTCATTTTTTATAAATAACTCTTAAATTGTTAAGACAAAAGCGTATATATATAAAATTACAGTCGTCCTCATCTGTAACAACAACACAGCTGTAATAACACTTCTGATGTAACGTCAATAAGTTTTAGTTCCAACAATCATCTGTATGAAATAATATATCTCTTAATGTCACATACTCAAAACGGAAACCTTGGTTATAACGTTCGATCAAATTAATCCTTTTGTTCAAACACCAACTGTTGCACAAGACGTTGGTTGTAGCTTCATTTTTTTTCTTTCGTAAAAAGAAAGCCAAAAATGTTTATAATAGAAAATTTATGCCCCCCTCAACAATTCCTAGTAGAATTGTGTCGTTCTCTTAAACCCTTTTTTTTATTCACATCAATTTTAAACAACGTTTTGCGTTGCATTTTTCATCCACAAATTATGCATAACTATAACGGGGGAAGAAATAATGAAAGAATTAAAACGTTCTTATATTTTGAAAGTGCCTAATAAAACGAAAAGCGTATTTATTTGTACTGACAGAAATGTATTTACGAGACATATTCAGATATTTCAGTGATCTCTTTTTAGGAAAAACAATATCGATATTTTTGTTTCACGATAGAAATGCGTCTATAAAAGAAACAAAATTACGTAATATACTGAGAACTCTCATAGAATCAAAGAAAGATAGAGTGTTTGCCAAGAAATTTCGTAGAAAATTCAACAATTCGCACACCTATATTGAGCCCTCGTGGAAAAATTATTAATAATTTCCAGTACAATGGATTAAGCACTAGAAATATTTTTAAGTCTGCTTGGTAAATTTTATATCAGACATAGTCCAAATGGTTCATAAACACACCCAATTGTTGATATTCCAATAAATATCTTCTCTTAGTAGCAAAAGTAGAAGAATTATCAAGTCACCCAGATTATAAACTATTTTTATGAATTTTGATAATAGTCATGGCGTTAAAGTATTGTTTGAGTCATAAAATATTATATACATTCCGCATGGCTTATGAAAGATAAAAATAAGATTTATGATATAATATCATGATTTCTTTCAATTTAAATCATTGTACGTTGATTTTCTTCATCACTTTTCAAATCAGAAGCCGCAGTTACTCGTCATAAACCAAAACCTTTTTTTTTTTTTTTTCTGAGCAGTACTTGTGTTTTCAGTTCATAATTTTGAAGATTTATCCTCCAACATGAATATTTATTACTGATTAAAATCCAATTTATGTTGCCGAGTCATAGCAAATAAACTTTTCTATTCATAAAATAATAATGTTAAATTGTTCAAAATTCGGAAAAACAAAGATTATTTTTGAATAATTATTTTACGTAAGAAAATATTATGAACTATTTTGAGATAAACTGAAATAATATTTGTTATACGCAAAGTTAAAGGTATACTCAAATTTATACAAATTTATAATTGGGAAAACAGATATATCAAATTAAATAATCAAATAAATCTTATCGGTGAATATTAAACGTACTGTACTTGTTTATCAGAATTTATAGAGAAATCATATAAAAATTGAATTTTATTCATAAAAATAGCTTAAATATAGCAGCATCTAAGACCCCTATAGTGTATTCAAATATATTTGGCAGTATTTTAAATAGTTTCGTTCTCCATTGCAATTGATTTATATTATGATCTCGTTATTTATTGAAAACTTATCTCTTCATAACATACTGCAATCAAAAGTAGTTTACCTTGCTACCTTGATAGAAAAATATTAAAATCAAGTTGATATGATTCAAAGAATCTAAATAAAGTTTTCCATTTTGTTCATTAACATATTAAAGACAAAACAATTATCAGGCGGAATTTTCGAAACAGAAATCAAAATTACATAAAACAAAATTTAATATCCAATACAACACATAAGAATGAAAGCTTATCAATTAAATAATAAATCGTGAATGCTTTAAATTTGATATAAATATCCTCATAGTAAAAAAAAACATAGCAATAAGATGCACCTATATATTTATTACTTTTATATCCAAATAAATAGACAAGAGTTTTTAAGTTATATGGATCACTGGAAAAACTCACAGTGGTAAATTTTGGGGAAATTTAAAAATATATCCGTTTGCATATACTTTTATAATGGTACAAATATAATTAAATAGAAATTAATATTTTCAAGGAACAAATGTAGTTATTAAACATTAAAAAACACATGTACTTTAATAAATAAAAATATTAAGTATAAAGATTATTTTATTTTATTATACTATCCTTCTATCATTCATTAAATAGCAGTGAACGAAATGTATAAACTTTTTATTGCAATTAAATGATTCAAATGTTTAAAAGTTTACATAACACAGTTTAGGAATTACCCAAAATGTAATTATTATTAAAAGAATAATACTATTTGAAATCATATCTTCCATTATACTTACTAGTTTTCTAAATTTTATATGAGGTATAAAATATTCAAATTCTAATAAACCATACTAAATTCCAATTCTTTGCTAACTTACTTCTTACGAAATTAGTAAAAATAATTTCAAAACAACTAAAAATTACTTCTGATTAATAAACTTAGAATATTATTGAAACTCACTTATATTAATTTAATTATATCAGCATCATTAAAACTAACTCATATCGAAATTTTGAAATTTTTAATTTCTCCTTTCTAAAAGAAAGCTAGGAAGTTACAAGAGTTATCGAAGATGTTCATATACAAGCAAATTAAAAATTTCTAGACGGGAAATAATTAGCTTTTATCAATATAATCCTTTTTCTTATACATAACAGTCTATATTAAAGTCAATTGACGAATAAAAGGAAAAATATAATAAAAGGGGAAATATAAAAAATGAGGAAATACCAGTGATTATTAACTCTAATATTAAAATGTTCTTCTTTCTTTAGAGTTTTTCTTGAAAAAATTGTTTTATTACTTATATTCTATTATAACATGAACAAAAATACAAAAGGTATTGTGGCTTGACGTCGGTTCCAGACATACGGCCAAAGTCAAACTTAACAGGCAGATATCTGCGTTTGACATATTGGTCTGTATTTCGAAACTCGTTTCAAACTTGACAAAGAATATCTTTTTGGTGGAAGAGTAGATATTATCGGACTTCAATTGATTTAAAATACATTAATGAAAACTGTCATGTTGATAGAGCTTTCGTGATAATAATTATGATTTTTCATTACCAATCTGTTAGAATATCGGAATACAGAGAAAAAATGTCAATTTAGCTAGGGTTTAATTTGACTGTTGTTCAAAGTAAGAAACTGCTTGACACCGATAAAGCATAACCCGTAAACTATTACAGTCATAATTAGCTTAGAACTTGTACAATTTTTCCTCCAAAATGCAAGTTCTGGTTTACTGTAAAATATTAACTGAGAATTGTTCTTCAAATTTACTACTTTTAACAGGCTAACCTTTAATTAAATGTATTTATTACAAAAATATATATAAAAAAACATTTTCTTGGTAATTAAAGAGATGCGCTTTCTTTATAAAATCTACATATGATTTCTATGTTGGTAAATGCTATTAATTAATGATAAAGAGCATTTACCTTTTAATATTGAGATTAATTTGCATATTTTATCCATTAATGTCGTTGGTATAACATTACCCCTTTGCAATAATAGTCTTCATATTTATCTAAAGTATGAAACTACCGTGCTAATGGCTGTTACTTCTGTGTAACTTTCCTCCTTTATCCTTTCGCATATTACCTAGAAGAAAAATATTTACC
The DNA here is from genome assembly GCA_030067965.1 of Latrodectus elegans. Taxonomy (NCBI): domain Eukaryota; kingdom Metazoa; phylum Arthropoda; class Arachnida; order Araneae; family Theridiidae; genus Latrodectus; species Latrodectus elegans. Next base: position 93,239,925 of record CM057822.1, read on the forward strand.
ACCATAAAAAGATGCTCTTATATGATGTCATTATTCATGCGACTCATAAAAAGAAACATTTTTTTTTTCATCATTACATCCATAATGAAAAGCGTAACTATGCTTTTCTACGATTTGCTCAAAAATATTTTAACAATTTCATTTCTCTGTGGGTATATCATTTAGATAGCTTCTTCATAAATATTAAGTAATGAGTTTATATTTCAATGCAGATTCAGACAAAATTGCCTGAAGGAAAATGTAAACTTAAAATGAATAAATTTTTATCTTCCTGAGAAATTAAAAGAATTTACTTAACACGAATGCAAAATAATTTAATAATTTGGATTTCTGTAAAATAGTAATTCGAAAGGACTTCTTTAAATAAAATCTATATTCACCTTTTGATGAAATAATTTTTACAAATTGCACGACTAAACGACTAAACGATTTTACGATTGCAACAACTAAATGAATTCTGTAAATAGGAATCTTTTGAAACATTAATCGAACTTTGTTGTTGGATGATAAAGTTAATGGAACTATTTTACAATCATTTCCCAAAATGTTACAAGAAATAAACTTTAAAAAATGCAATATTTATTAAATTTAGTAATTAACTAAAGAGATTTTAATTATATTAAAATAAGATTTTGATGAGAATTAGAAAGATCCATCACTAAGAAAAATAAAAATAAGAACAATGAGATTTAAGAATAAGAAAAGTGTATTATGTGCTTTTCTTCGCTGCTATTACTTTTATACTTCTTACTACCTGTTAAAACAATTTTGACTGTTATGGGATTTTTAAAGTACATAACAGATCTCAATTAAATCTTCGTATACATTTCTTTGAACAGTTGCATTTTGTGACTCCTTTGTGAGACCCAACTAAACAATTCTCTATGGGCCAGGGCATCGCCATTCAGCCTGGTTGGACAAGATTCGATTTCCAGTGCCGCCAAAGACCCACCGAGTGCATGCTAGTTAAATGCGTGGAATAGAAGCTCATGTGGTCGATCGTTGAGCAGTTACCATAGGTGTAATGGTCTGGAGAAAATTTCTTCCCCCTCTATATCAGTGTCAAAATTAAGGGAGGGGATCAAATGGTGATGTCATTTATCAGAAGAGTATTAGAGAAAATTCGTACTTCCATCTTCGTGGTGGTCTGTTTAAACGAAATTAGCTCCCTACTGACCTAAATTCGCATAAACAACGGCCTAGCGAGCTTGGCTTGTCCAAGTGTCATAAGTAGCAATGACGACAACAATTTTCTTTTTACTTCAAGCATATTTTTCCTTCTGTGCCAATTTCAATGAAACTTAAAAAATTTTTTTGCAAAGTATAAATTATTTTTTTATTTACCATTATATTAAGCAGTAATTTAATAATAATATTTGCTCAGAAATTGGATGATCTTCTTAATTTTTAATGAAGTAGATATAGAACTTTTAGTCTATCTGCATATAATATTTTGCTGAATATGTGTATTCATAGTTTTTAAAAATATTCGCTTTTATCATAAATATGTCTTTCATATTTCTCAAATATTTTAACAGAAAATTGCAACATATAAAATGAAGAAATATAATGTAATGTTATTTATAAATTTAAATTACTTCTTTTAAATTATGAATAAAGAATTTTAGAAATAAAAGAATTCTAAATTCCATAAAGTTTTTGAAATTTTAAAATATTAATGTGCTGCATGATTCAAGTACCTAGTTTTAAGAAAAAAATTTTTACATGGAATCATATTACTTATTCAAAACATTTACTGAAAATTTCTGAGTTTTGTAACCAAATTATATGATATCGCTATTTCTAAATCGATGCTTTCAAGCACTTATTCACGACCAGCCTTTTGACTTGCTGAATATATTACAAAGGCGGAACAAATACCCATCAAAGATAAAACCCGTACTTTCCGAATTGGAAATTTAGGAATTTTTCAAATGGTTCATTGAAAATAAAGGAATAATATTCTGCCTCCGAAGAAAATATTCAGTCTATTTGAAGACATCAATATTTATTTTCTACTGCTAAGTGAGATTCAACATGAAAATGCTTTAAAGTTGATTCAATTTATATTCAATTCAATGAATATATATTTTTGAGTTAAATATTACCTAAAATATTTCATTATATTAACATTTTATATAGTAGAATTGAATTAATAATGCAAAGTGTTATCAAAAAAATAGGTCTAAAATTTTTCTTCTTCTGTTAATGTGTAAAATGTATTTCTTGTTAAATAGTAGGCTATCAATTTAAATCTTTTTTCTCTAACTCATAGTAAAACCTTTTGAAATAAACATTTTATTAAATTTGAAATAGGAATAAAAGTTTTACAAAGAGTTTTTTTATTACACACAATTAATTTTATTTTTCATAATTAAATAAAATGCTATGCTTTAAAAACAGACGTAGATAATTACCATGCGATAAAATGTCTTCAGAGAATTATGAATAATTTCAACATATTCACACTAATATCATCAGAGAAATTACATTCTGTTGCAACATATAAATCTGTTTTTAATTACAAGTTTTCTTTCAATTATTGCATTTGTTTTTATAGTCACATTATTAAACTCTTAACAAATAGATAATGTCTGAAAAGGCAAGAAAATATCAATTTTGTTTGAATATTGTTAATAAATTGGAACACATCATTCATATCAAACTTTTTTTAGTTAAATAAAGTTATTTGTTAACAATATTGGATTCATTAACTGTCAAGATAATGTTTATATTAATCCTTAGAGGTCACGCGACTCAGTAGCTTTAAGCCGCTTTATGTTAAAAAACTGCAAAATGAAGCATTCTTTGCCGAAGGAAATAATTGTGATGATGACCACATTCTCCCTCATTTAGTTGCCGCAGTCTCGTGGATTATGCAAAATTATATGCGTCAATCTGTGACATTCAAACCTGTGACTTCCATAAGTGTAATGCGGCTATACAGAGAAGTATTCCGTCTCAGATGTAAACTGGTGTCTTGAATGTGGATCGGAGTTACAAGGTGTTTGAAGATAGTATTTCGAACCTCTTAAGGTAATCTGGCTTGCCTGTTCTTCTACGTATGCATATAAATTCTTCAAACTCCTCTTCAAAATAAATTTAAAGCTTCTAAATTCTAAATTTCAACTGTTTTTACAGAGATTTATGTAAAATTTCTAACAGATGGAAAACAATTTTAAATATATATAAGAAGTAGTTTTAGAACTGGTTTGTGAGGAATGTACCAAACAGTTGGAGTAATTTAATAAGGCTTTTTTAAAAGTATATAACTAAAGTTTCAAATTAAATTTACAATTTTGGAAAACAAAAATTACATTATAATGAATATTTTTCTTAACTTAAAACATTACAAAGAAAATTTTAAATGGATATAAAAGAGTCATATAAAAACGAACATAAAAAACAATATTTAACAATTACGGCTTCTTACAAATTTTATTGATACTACTTGTTTTCTATCTTTACATCACTTTTTATTAGAAAAAAAAAGCTTGTTTAAGTTTCAAATATCATCAAATTTAACTGAATTTATTTTACAATCTATAAGAGATTTTTAATGAAGGCTTCTTGACGACAAACATATTTGAAAACAGAAACATCGGGAAGGCTTATTTTAATCTCATAAATCAAGATACAAAAATGATGACCCACATACGTTGTAATTTCTTTGCAAAGAGGTTTTCACGATACCCAGAATGTAATTCGATAATTTCTGATGAATAAAGATAAAAATTTCAAATACTTGCGGAATAATTTCATAAATGAGAAATTGTATTAGTAACATTTAAATAGATATATAATCAAATGATAATATAGTAAAAAATAGAATTTAAAATTTCTTCTTATTGTTCGAATTCTGACAGGTATTACTTACATTTTTAAGTTTTTTAGCAAATCATTTCTAGAACTTTCCATTTATATATTTAGAAAAGCATCTTATAATTTTTTAATACTTTGATAGGTAAGCTAATAATCATATTCTGGTATATTTTTTTTATTCTTAATTTTTATAATGAATTTAGTTATTTTTATTAATTATAAAGGAAAAAATAAGCAGAAAGAAATTGTTCAATTGAAATAATTATAAATACTCTAAGATCATGAAAATGACAATTTCTGAAATTGCTCGTTATTGTAAAACTTATTTTTATATTTTGTTTTCATTTACTTCTCAAAATATTAAAATATAATTGAAAAAAATTGCGCATACAAATTAAATTTATCAGACTAATAATTTAAGTAAAAAATTAATCTTCAGAAATCAATTAAGAAAAGATAATTATATTTTCTCTATTAAAAAAATTAAGTCAATTTTAAAATTCTCAATCTTTTTATTCAAAAAAATAATAATAAGTGGATTAAGTACAATTAGAGAATTTCTATTTACATTTCTCGTACTTTCTTCATTTAAAATTATTGAATTTGAAAAATAATTCTCTAAAACATTCAAACAGTTTGGGGCTTTTAAATTTTATTAATTCGGTATAAGTTATGAATGATAAGTAAGAAAGTTCTAATGCTAAAAAACTAATATTATTTCAAATAAGAAAAAATGAATCATACTTTTTTTTCAATATGAGAAATTCTTTAAAGTATGATAATTTTGTATTGACACATTTGACTGAATTCATTATTTGATAAATTCAACATGAAATATGTAACTGAATTTGATGGAAAGGAAATTTCCATATAGTGTCTTTTGAACAAACTTCTTAATGCCGTGAATCTATGTTTGATTCTTTAAAAATTTCCTAGTGCAAATTCTTTATAGTGAAGACCTAAATATATTTCAAGGAAATTTTATACGTATAAAACTGCTTATACTTAAAAAAAAAACTGTGTGATTTATTTACTTTTTTTTTTTTTTTTTTTGAAGGAATTTTTCTTTATTCAAAATACATTTCTATACATTTTTTGCAGTAATTTATTGACGATTTATGTTAATTAAGAGGATAAAATTATTTTAATGCCAAAGTATTAATAATATCAATCTTATAATACCATCTGCCAAAATTTTATACTTTGGCAGATGGTATCTATTATTTTTATCTATTATTTTATCTATTATTTTTAATAATTTGATTTATTCTTGCGTTATTGACCTGCTTAAACATTTTTTGCTGATTTCGGAATGATTCTTGTACATATACTTAAATATATGTTAGATATTTTATTCCAAGTTAATTAAACAAAACACTCTAAGAACTTATTAGAGTTTTTAATTTTTCTCAGACCAAATAAGCGAATTTTAAAAAAGGAAATTATGGTTGATTAAACAGCATATTTTTAGTTGCTCAAGTTCTCTTTTTAAAAATTTATGTTTTTTCAATGAGAAAATATTATCTTAATAAATGTTTTTGTAATAGTTTCTTGAAAATTAAAAGTATAATAAAATTTATTTCAAACACATATTAAATTAATACGAAACCAATTACAATACGAAAATTACCTAATCATAAGAAAATGCTTATGTATTTTTGGCATTTTTTTTAAAATTTGCATAAAATAGCAAAGAATTATAGCGCACATAATTAATAATTTTTAATAAATATTTAATGAAAATTTATTATAAATAATTAAATGCGGAAACATAGTAAAATTAGATTTATTTATAAAATGGAGCAACTTAAATAGGGAAAATTTGTTGCCTCTCAATATGATAAACATTTTGTATACAATAAAATTTGGTATTATTTTGTTACATTATTTTAAAATTAATATTATACTATCTTAAATTATTTCTTATGATATTTCTTAACTCACACTTTTAATCAAATAATATCACAATATTATTTTTAAATTTTTCCAAATGAATACGTTTAAACTATGTACGGAATTGTTCATTTTAATATTAACAATTTAATTTAAATTCAAGAAAAAATTCTAATTTATTCAATCAGTTTCCTTTTCTAAAATGTCTGACTATTTATGTCAACAATTCCTAGCATTGAACGTGATGTGAATTTTAATTAGAAATGCATTAAGAATTCAATGATCGCAAGAAATATAAATAATAAATTTACGAAAATTCATTTAAAAGCCAAATGACTCCCATTTCGGAAAATAAAGAACATTTAATGTCAGCATTTGCTTATGCATGCTGAAGCATTAAATAAAAATCTTTTCCTAAAGTGACACATTTGTTTTTTGAAAGAAAAATGCATAAATATGAACAATAAAAATAAAGAATATTCGATATTAAAATGAATTAAAGCCACTGATGTGTGTCACCTAAATTAAAAATATTTATTCAGGAAACAATCAAATTTCACTATTTAAGACAGAAATATATAAATTACAAATTTTATTCATAATTTAATATATTTTGCGTTTAAAATATTTCCTTTTTATCACAAATTCATTGATGATATATGTATTTAAAATATTTTAACCACTTTTTGAACTTGAGCATTAGATTTATTAGCATTTACTGAAAATACAAAAGAACTTAAAGCACATTTATAAAATAAACTTTTTTAATTCCTTTTAAAACATAAGATGCTGAACGCCTTAGTGACTCTTTCTTCCAATATTAAGCAATAAATTTAACTAATTAGGGGTAGCTTTTAATCCATAATATTTTAGAGCCGATTTTCCCAACTTGTTTCTTGAGATAAATCCTTTATTTTTCTCACACATAAACATTTATTTTGAATTATATAAGTGAAACTTTAAAAAAAAAGCAATCTACAAAATGAACTGAAATAAAGATTGACGTTCAAACTTTTGAAAAAATAAATTATTAATATAATAAATTATTTAAATATAATTTAATTTTAAAAATGAATATAACATTTCTTTTTTTAAGAATTTTCACCTTATCTGTCTTGAAAAATGAAATTAATATAACGGTTTGGCTTCTGAAACTAGGTTATTTTATTGAATATATTGAAAGAAATAAAGGTATTGATAATAAAACTTTTAATTTCATTACGTTTTATATTATAACTAAATAATTAAATTGATTTTCAAAGCCTACTAGAGGCGGTGGTGATGATATATATATATATATATATATATATAAGCAATATATTTTGCTTATATATATATATATATATATATATATATATATATATATATATATGCAAATGCAAATGCAAGAGACAATTTAAATAATATTTTAAGACAATGGACAAGCTAATTCTAAAAAAATGCAAGAGCAATATTTTATTTTATTGAAGAAATTCATGAAATCCCTAGAATATCTTTATTTGATAGACATCAATAAAATAACTAACTCTCGTTTTTACTGAGTACTTCGTTTTATTCTGGATCACGGAGAATGGCTTAATGCAAAAAGAAAAAAGTTTATACCTCTTCTCATTCTTTTCCTCCATTTTATATGCAGCCTTTTTTATATCACTATTTAAATGTTTGTTTTATACATAAGCTTTAACTGTTGAAGTGCAAGGTACACCTTGGAAATTGCTCAAAATATCAATAGTAAAATATAAATGAAAAGTTATTCATGACTTTTTGAAGCTTCCAACAACCCCTCAATAAATATTTCATCTCATTTTCCAATTTATTTATATTTATAAAAAGTCTAGTTGCATTGTTTGTGAATTCTAATATGAGGTTCAAACCCAAATGCTGTTAAAAAATTGAATTAAATTAAGTAAAATTGCCTTGTGTATATTTTGAATTGTTTATATTAATTTAAACATGGTTTTTTAAAATATTTATTATTATCTGTGTACATTATGCAAATAAGTTTCTAAATTTATTTTAAATGCTTAGTTTCGATAAATATTTAACTTATATTCTTACATTTAATGTCACATGTTAAATATATTTGATGTAATTTTCACACACAAGGCAACATTTTATCATCTCTCCCTTTATTAATTTAAGTTTCTCTATTTATTTTAAAATTTAACTGAACATACAATTACTGCATTAAAGTTTTAGTTGCTATATAATTTACTTTAAATTTATATAAGTTTATTTAATGCAAAACAAGTTACATTAATGTAAATTTAATAACATTTTATGAATGTAATTACACACATTAAGAAAATATTATTTAGTTCTCAAACATAGTTTTAAAATTCCTATTTTAAATATTTTTGTAATATTTTTCTATACTTACTTGTTATAATTTTGATGAAGATACTTAGTTTTAATCCATTAATTATGTCTATCTAATGAAATATAAAATTTGAATATTAAATTCAATTATTGGAAATAAAAATATTATTCTTACGATTGAATTTTCTTCACTTATTATTCTTCATTAAAATTTATTTTGTATTCTTAAGTAATTAAAAAATAGGGAAAAATACATTTAATAAACATATATAAATACATAGAATACTTTACTGTAATTTTGTTTTAATGATATTTTACATATAACTCAGAAAGAAATGAGATATTTAATAATTTTAGTTTGTGTTTATACTGGTAAATAAAAGGCGTTTACAATGATTTCATATCATACAAGCTTCTATTGATACTGATCTAAATTTAATATGCATTTCTTTTAATATGCAGTTCAGTTAAGAAAAATAACATATGTGCTTGTACCTTTTCATCTTAAATTACAGATTACATATATGTTGTTAGATTTATATTGATTCTAATTCTACTAATAATATCTACAAAATCATTCAAACCATTCACTTTTGTATTGTAAATGTATTGCTTTTTATGGACAACACGGAAGCAACTTAAGTAACAATGAAATTACAAAAACTATATCGCACTTTTGCTGTTATTTCCAAATTTCTTTTCCCGTGACGTTCAACAAAATATTTATGATAAGCAGTTAATTTAACAGATTTTTTCTGCCACCGTTGTAAAAAATTTGAAAAATTACATTTTATATTACATTACGTCTAAAAGGATTATTCAATATTGTTCATACCTACATGCATGCATGTGTTTATCAAGGGGTCTAAACAATATTTAAAAAGTAATTTATATAAACTAAAAAATAAGTAAACGCGCATCAACACCAATTAAATATTACATTTTAGGAAAATTAAAAAATATATACATTTATTTATTTAATTAAAATAAACTTTGACTTCACAACAAATCTATGCAAAAACGTGTGTAAAAAATTTGCTAAAGAGCTAATATGTACAACTTTAATAAATCGGAACTATGAAACTGAGCATGTTTATGTGATTAAATTAACTATGCAACTGATTAATATTTCAATCCCAATGAATTATTGAGACTGATGTAATGAGTAATTAAAAACTTAAATTTATAATAAACATAGAATATTTTATAATTTTAAAAATACACCTTTTTAAAGGGATTTTTCCTTTCAGATAAAATCATGAAAAGGTATGTCAAATAGTATTATCATAAATGAGAAACTAGTGCTAGTTCTTGTTGCACCAATATGCTTTTTGGAACCTATCCCTGAGTTGGGATTACCAGTTAGATAGAAGCAGCAATGTGGAGTCTGCGATTTTGAAGCAGGAACCATACAAAAGACACCCAATATTTGACATGCCATTCCAAGAGGTGTCATTTCACTTGATGGCCCATGACATATTTAACGTAACCCTGCCAACTTTAGTGAAAACGACTGGTCTTCAGTTAAGCTAGGATTCAAATTCACAACCAACCAATAATGAGAACGATTTTCTAACCAACCAGGACACCGTAACCCTAGAGAAATAAGAAACAAGTACTAGAGAAATAGAAAATAAGTAAACACACATTTAACGCCATTTACAGCAGAGTGATCTGTCCGCAAGACGTCCATTGCTTTATCTACCTTTGACGCAGAACCACAGCCGCCATCGATGGTGCGATAAAAAACGCATATGGGCGGTAGAATGGAATGAGATTTTCTATACTGACGAATCACGCTTCTATCTGCAACACCACAATAGTAGCATTCTAGTCTGGAGACACCATAGAGAGAGGATGCTGAACAACTGCGTTATGCACCTCCACGCTGGTCCTGCACCGGGTATTATGGTATGAGGCAGTGTTGGATATCTCTCTCCCACTCCTCTGTTACGCATTGTCGGTGCTTAAGCAGACAGAGCTACATTTTGAAGTGTTGGGATAAGTTGTCCTTCATATCCTTCAGGGCTTGCCCACATCCATATTTCAGCTGGATAATGCGTGACCACACGTGGCACGCATTGTACAAAGGTTATTCGTCAATTGGCAAATTTATTTGCTATCCTTGGCTGGCTGGCTCGCTCTCCAGATCTTTCGCGAATGTGGTTCATGTTTGCTCAACGATTAATACAGATTATATTTCCAGCTGCCACATCAGAGCGACTTTGGCAACATGTAGAAGCTGCTTGGTCTGCTGTATCCCAAGAACACATCCAAAGTCTCTTTGAATCAATGCCGAGGCGTGTGGCAGTGCTGATGTTCATTAATTGTGGATACTCTGGCTACTGGTTTTGGCAGGAACCACACTTCACAGAAGTGTATAAATTTAATCATTTGATCATTGATCATCGTTATCTAAAAAATCAATTTTTTGTGATATATTTTGTCTTTCTTGATGATGCAATTTGGGTAATCAGCAGTGTAGTTAACACTATTTTTTATCATAAATGCATATATTTTTGCTCTTTTAAATTTAATTTATAAAAGAAAATCTTGAAGGCTCCTGATTATTATCAAAACATAATTAATTTCATGCCCAAGAACTTTCTCAAAAACATTATGTTGAAGTGCAAACCCTGTGCTAGGATTTGTAAGATGAAATTGTCATTTTTAATGCTTCTTTACAAAAATTAATTATATCTTCAAAATAGTTTATTCAAAGTAAAGAAGCTTTGTCATTTTTAAGAGATGATATTATACCATGCAGCAAGAGTTGGCTCAACAGCTTGTGAAAAAAGACTTCAGCAAAAGTAGAACACATCAAGAAATCTAAAAAATTAATTTATTGTTGAAGGTTTTGGGAAATTGTTTTATGGCTCAGATTTTTTTCACGAGGAAAAGTGATTCCTTTCTTATCAATTACATGTTTAGAAACTGGACTTTATTGGAAAGTTCCAGTAAGAGTTTTCTTTAATATGAATGACATGAGTCATTAAATATCCAGAATGTTTCTGAGATAATTTTTGATTACATCAAATACAAAATTGTATTTTATATATCAATATTGAAGCTTAACAAATAATTTCACATAGAATTTCTTTTAGAAAATTGCTGTTAGTTTTTTTTATGCTTCCAGTTGAAATTTTGTTAATTTATCTATCAAATCTTTCGATTTTTAAACCTATAATGGTTAAGTATAAATAGAAAAGATTGGTCTGGGTACCTCAGCAATAATATTCTCTTAAAACTGTGATATAAAGCAATATAAATTGAAAATGAACATTCTCCGGTAAATAACTCTTTCTGAAACCTTAACACTAGATTCAAACGTAAAGCTTATTTCCTTTCATCATGTGATAATAGTGGCAAAACAAAAATAACAGCCTTTCTAATGGCAAGAAATCTAAGATTGGATGCCTTGCTAATAATTGAAGCAATAAAAAATTTTGACCAACAGTTTTGTCACTTCTTATACAAAAACTCTGAGTCACCCGATATGAGGAACAATGTTTTAAGCATTTAGTAGTTCTATCTCGAAAACTAAAAATGATTCCAATACAGCTTTTTCCGATTAGAAGATTGTTTAAAGTAGTTTTAATTTTTATAGGTTAATCTCATATGATTATTCACAACAAGAAACTTATCGATTTTTAAATTAAATTCACAAATTTGCTGTTTAAGTTAATTCATTTCATTAGCAGCAGAGCGATCAACTTCCATCTGCAACTAGTTAACAAAATATTTTAACCGGGTAAAGCAATATCAGCTGTTTTATCTGCCATTTCTGAACATTACTATATTCATCAGATAAAGTCATAGCTTTGATTGTATTTGAAAAATTAAATGTTGGAGCCATAAACTTTTAAGCAAAAGTTCACCAATATAATAGAGTAATAACCAGTAAGTTTTGCAACTGTCGCAACAATTCTAAACTGTTTATCACCAAATTAATAGTTTCTTAAGCCAAACTTTTTCAGAGTTCACATGAATATTAATTAATTTATTTTTCAATAGTTCACAAATATCAACATCAGAAGAATCAACAATAATATTTCTCACCTTTGAAAAGAAATCAAATTCATTATTGTCAATTTCTATATAACATCTAGTAGTAATATCTAGTCTAGTAGTACATTGATAAATTTGTGATTCAAAGTGCGGAAGACAGATTTTAGAATCGTCTTTCCTATCGAAAACATTAGTGCAGTTACCTGAAGTATTTTACTGTCGAGCTTAACAGCTGTCTCTATCGTAATCGGAATTTTTCATGAGTCTCTGGTGTTAAATTATAGGAACTATAAAAAAAAATTATTCCATACGTGAATCAATAAAGATACACAGTTAAAGCAAAAAAATATTTAATACTTATTAAAATTACTACTACAACGTTAGAATAACGCAGAAAAGTAACTAAAATAAATGATTCCTATAACAACTACTGTGCAAAAATAAAATATCATGTTTATTTATAAAACAACATGGAAGAAAGAGAATAAATGTATAAATCATTAATTTGAAACCTAGTTAATTCTATTTACAATAGGTAGTGGTCACCACAATATAATCTATCAAAGACAATGGGCAAACTAATTAATGTTTTGCTTTATTATATAAAATTAGTTTTATAAACTGCTGAAGGTAATTTTAAAATGTATTGAAATTAAACTACTTTTAACTAATTCAGTTTACAAATTTTTTTATTCTAAATTTGTAACTATTTATGTTAAATTATGAATATGTAAAATGAGTGTGTGGAATTTTATAAAAAGGGTTCAGATTTTTTCAGATATACATATGTATGGGAAAAACCATAATGAATAAAATTCTTAAAATTATTAAATGCATTTTAAATAATAAATATTTAACGTAGAAATAATTCATATAATAAAATTTTAATGATTTTGGAAAATTTGAAAATAGATTTGAAACTTTAAATCTAAAAAATAAGCAAACTAACTAAATAAAACTTGCAAATACTTAGGAAACTTTAGAATAAATATCCAGTTTTGGATCTTTATGACTCATTCTTACTTTTAATCCCTCCGATAATGGTATTTTCATTTATTTCCTACCAAAAATAAAAATTCCAATTTGAATGCAAATACTTTCGAAAAACAATGTGATTTTATTTTCGTAAAATATAAAAAAAATTCATCATTTAAAATTAAAATGTCATAATTATTTAAAAACTAATTGCTATTTAATTCTCGCCAAAAAAATTACTTTTTTTTTCTTCAGATTCATTTTTCTTCCAAAACTATCCCTCTTAATGACTGACGTAGAAAGTTTGTAATTGAAACGAACATTGGAAAGAGCGTCGGCAGGGTTTAGTTGTTCATACCAGGGTTCGATATGTCAGTTGCATGTTAATTCTGGGTCTAGAATAAATAACAAGTATTTTGGATGTTTCTCGTAAGTAAGTTTGGATGATTAAGTATCAAAGAAAGTTAGTAATGATATAAGTGCTTATATGTAGTAAAGAAGGTGGTAGTTGATTTGGATGGAAAGAGCAGGGTTTAGTTGTTCATACCAGGGTTCGATATGTTAGTTGCATGTAAATTCTGGGTCTAGAATGAATAACAAGTATTTTGGATGTTTCTCGTAAGTAAGTTTTGGATGATTAAGTATCAAAGAAAGTTAGTAATGATATAAGTGCTTATATGTAGTAAAGAAGGTGGTAATTGATTTGGATGGAAAGAGCAGGGTTTAGTTGTTCATACCAGGGTTCGATATGTTAGTTGCATGTAAATTCTGGGTCTAGAATGAATAACAAGTATTTTGGATGTTTCTCGTAAGTAAGTTTTGGATTATTAAGTATCAAAGAAAGTTAGTAATGATGTAAGTGCTTATATGTAGTAAAGAAGGTGGTAATTGATTTGGATGGAAAGAGCAGGGTTTAGTTGTTCATACCAGGGTTCGATATGTTAGTTGCATGTAAATTCTGGGTCTAGAATGAATAACAAGTATTTTGGATGTTTCTCGTAAGTAAGTTTTGGATGATTAAGTATCAAAGAAAGTTAGTAATGATATAAGTGCTTATATGTAGTAAAGAAGGTGGTAGTTGATTTGGATGGAAAGAGCAGGGTTTAGTTGTTCATACCAGGGTTCTGATATGTTAGTTGCATGTAAATTCTGGGTCTAGAATGAATAACAAGTATTTTGGATGTTTCTCGTAAGTAAGTTTTGGATGATTAAGTATCAAAGAAAGTTAGTAATGATATAAGTGCTTATATGTAGTAAAGAAGGTGGTAGTTGATTTGGATGGAAAGAGCAGGGTTTAGTTGTTCATACCAGGGTTCGATATTTTAGTTGCATGTAAATTCTGGGTCTTGAATGAATAACAAGTATTTTGGATGTTTCTCGTAAGTAAGTTTTGGATGATTAAGTATCAAAGAAATTTAGTAATGATATAAGTGCTTATATGTAGTAAAGAAGGTGGTAATTGATTTGGATGGAAAGAGCAGGGTTTAGTTGTTCATACCAGGGGTTCTGATATGTTAGTTGCATGTAAATTCTGGGTCTAGAATGAATAACAAGTATTTTTGGATGTTTCTCGTAAGTAAGTTTTGGATGATTAAGTATCAAAGAAAGTTAGTAATGATATAAGTGCTTATATGTAGTAAAGAAGGTGGTAGTTGATTTGGATGGAAAGAGCAGGGTTTAGTTGTTCATACCAGGGTTCGATATGTTAGTTGCATGTAAATTCTGGGTCTAGAATGAATAACAAGTATTTTGGATGTTTCTCGTAAGTAAGTTTTGGATGATTAAGTATCAAAGAAAGTTAGTAATGATATAAGTGCTTATATGTAGTAAAGAAGGTGGTAGTTGATTTGGATGGAAAGAGCAGGGTTTAGTTGTTCATACCAGGGTTCGATATGTTAGTTGCATGTAAATTCTGGGTCTTGAATGAATAACAAGTATTTTGGATGTTTCTCGTAAGTAAGTTTTGGATGATTAAGTATCAAAGAAAGTTAGTAATGATATAAGTGCTTCTATGTAGTAAAGAAGATGGTAATTGATTTGGATGGAAAGAGCAGGGTTTAGTTGTTCATACCAGGGTTCGATATGTTAGTTGCATGTAAATTCTGGGTCTAGAATGAATAACAAGTATTTTGGATGTTTCTCGTAAGTAAGTTTTGGATGATTAAGTATCAAAGAAAGTTAGTAATGATATAAGTGCTTATATGTAGTAAAGAAGGTGGTAGTTGATTTGGATGGAAAGAGCAGGGTTTAGTTGTTCATACCAGGGTTCGATATGTTAGTTGCATGTAAATTCTGGGTCTAGAATGAATAACAAGTATTTTGGATGTTTCTCGTAAGTAAGTTTTGGATGATTAAGTATCAAAGAAAGTTAGTAGTGATATAAGTGTTTATATGTAGTTTAAAGAAGGTGGTAATTGATTTGGATGGATTAAAACTCAACTTGAGCTCCACCGCAAACTCGGAAGGGTCTCCGAAGAACTGTTAATCCGAGATTCTATCTCAGGATAGATTCCACGAAGTCTGATCAAAATCATTTTCTCTATGATTTTACTAGTGGTACAAACTACTTCAATCGATCTGAAGTCCTCGGGGGAGTAAGAATTTTTGTTTAGCTTTATAACTGAAATGATGATGGCCTTTTTCCATTCCTGGGGGTCTGCCATTGGTCCACGAAGAGTTAAAAATGTAAAGAAGTCTTAGTTTTCCCAGACATCCCAGGTTTTCAAGCATAAAACTATGGATACCGTCCGGGACAGGAGATTTGCTAGATCAAGGAGATTTCGATCAAGGAAGGACATTGCCAAAAGTTGTTCATGCATAGAAAAATGAGCTACCATAGAAAAATCACCAAAATCAGAACTATGACAGCCATGTACAATATTCCTTGATTTACACAACACATGTTTGTCTTCGTTGGTGAAGTTGAACCTGCTTGTATGTTGGTAATAGATAGCAAGCCCACTATGAGCAGATTGATCGTTCTTATTTAGTTGTCCATTATAATCTTTGTCTGAGATGCACTCCTCGAATTGGAGTTGCATATTGTTGATGCCCTTAACTATTTTCCAAAGTTTTGTATTGGGAGTTCTCATATCAATTTGATTACATATTTCCTTCCATCTAGATCTTTATAAATGAGTATATGCTAATTTAATTTCTGCATTAATTTTTTATTGATCTTAGATCTAGAATCATTCTTCTTACGACTGGCATTTTCAAGGAGATGTTTTCTTTTCTTGAGATGAGGCTCCAGAGTAGTAGAATCCTGAGTGAAATGTGTAATATAATGATTCACATTACCTCTAGGAATAAAATTTTTAGCGTGCTTAAGAATAATTTCTTTGATATTCTGCCAGGAAGGGCTTAGAGAGTCACTAAGGGGTAGAGAATACAGGTCACTATCTGCTGAGTTTCTAAAAAAGGTCCATTCTGCTCTCTTGAAGTTCCAGAATTTTTCATTGGAGTTGAAGTTTTTTTGTCTTTTATTGAATTGTATAATGATAGGTAGATGATCACTTCCAATGTTATCCAGTGTTGATAACAAACATTGCGGGAATATCTCGGTACTGGTCATGGCAATATCTAACGCCTCGGATAAGTTACAGCTAAAAGAACTGCGAGTGGGCATTCCATCATTGAGGATCATAAAACTACAGTCATCAGCCAACTAGAGAATGTCAACACTTTTATAATTAATACTGTGGCGATCCCAGATTGTATGTTTATCATTCATGTCACCGAGAATGATGACATCTTTGTCCATGATGTTAGAGAGACTATCAGGTAGCCGGTTTTGGTTAGGCGGATGGTAAACGTTGAAAATGTTCAAGGTTTTCCTTCTCCATGTAATTTTTATACACTGGATTTCAAGATCAGAGCTTTCATAAACGGGGGTGCTAATGGTTTGGTATTTGATGTTTCGAATATAGAATGCCAAGCCTCCACCTCTCGAATTAGATCTATCCTTCCTTTAAATGTGGTATTCATTACACCTAAGGGATGTATTCATCTTTAACTTACTTTCCTGAATGGCAATTCTCTGGACGTCGATTTTAGTTTCCTCAATTTTCAATAATTGATCTAAGTTGACCCTAGTAACCAAAGTAGATAATCCATTAATGTTGCACTGTAGGATCTTTAGGGTTTTAAAGCAAAGAGAGACCGTAGATGACTTTTCGAACGAGATCCTCTGCCTAAACCTCGAGCGCGTCCCTGTTTATCTTGCGCGATGGACGATGCAGTATCGGTTTCATTTGTCAACTGATTCATAGGGAGAAAAATTGCAGCTTCTGTAGTTCGAAGACTGGAGCTCCACGAGGAAGAAGACTGTCTTGGTTCCTTGCCTATTAGTGTTAGATGGGAATTATGGAGTGGTCTGCACGCCTTGGGTGATCCTACCAGGAGTAAAAACTCCCGACGTACTTCACCCAATCTTCCCAGGAACACCCCCTTACCAAGGTGAGGCCACTAACAGGACTAAGGGGATCTCGCTAATAAGATATATGAAATCATCAATGGCGGTTGATAATCGAAAACATGCTAAAGCTAAGGGTGAATCACTGAGCATTAGTTAACAATCTTGATAAGAGATTATTTTAATACAAAGATCATAATTAATTCCAACTAAGATTTCTATATTAAGTTCTCCATATCAAAAAAGGACTTGTTATTTTTTAAAAGGACAGCCAAGTATATAATAAAATTTAGAAACTATGCAAATGGACAGTAAAAATAAATGTTGTAATTTTGTAATCACATATTTTCATTATTTTCTTCTTATTAAATGATGTTACATATCATTATATCAGAAAATACCTAGCAAATTTACAATTTTTGAAATTGTGATTGGAAATATTATTGAATTCAAATTTGATTGTAAGTATACCAAACACTGTTAACAGAAATGTTGAGAACACACATTTTAGGTTATTATACGATTTATCACTTAAAAACTCCTATTTTGTCTTGTTTTTTTTAGATTTTTTCTGATTTGTTAACTGATAATTATAATTTTTAAGGAAATATGTTTTCTTTTTTGTTTAAGCATTTTTCATTTTATGTATTAATGTGTATCAATATTTTATTTGATTACCTAATATAACTACATCATTCTATATTAAAATTCTTATAACTATATCATTTATATTAGCATATATCATAGCTACACCATTTAAAATAAAATTTGATATCTTAATTAAATATTAATAAATAATTTAACATTGATAAAATATAATTGAACATTTTGTATAAATAAACAAAGGAGCTGCAATAATTAAAAAAGTAATTAATTCCACATCTTTATTAATTAAAGCCATATTAAAATATAACATTTAAAAGGAAATCCTTCAAGGATTTTAAATTTACTTTGTATAACAGACTTAGAAAACATGTTTCTTTTATGTTAATAAGAGATTTTCCTTTAACTAATACGCATTGTTCGAGTAAGAGACAATTTATTTAAAAAAAGCTTTTAGAAAAAAAAGGAAGTCATATATTATTTCCGATACGTATCAAAAGCTCATTATTATTTCTTAAAGAATGTTAATTCATGCTGATTAATTATTCCACTTGGGTTATCAAAGTTATAGTTTTAACTTCGCTTTAGTTATATAAGATTAGATTAAGAAAAACCAAAATCACACACATTACGTTTAAATGATAATGAATGAAAATGAAAAAGAGTTAATCAGTTCAAATTCTCAATACATTTAAATAAAAGTAATTTATCCCCACTGGACAATTTTTCCGTAAATTTCATTTCCTTTAGTGTGCACAGAATTTCTTACAGAAAAAATAATTTTAAGATATATATAATTTACAAAAAAAGAATTTTAACCTGAAATTTGGTTCCATTCTCTATATTTTGAAACTTTTTTTTTTCAAATGGTATCAGAAAGAGAAAAAAAAATCCTTGTCTTAGAAAAAATAGAGAAATAATTCTAGGAACCCTGCATTTCTATAACAGTACTCAATATAATTGAATTTAGCTTCATCTTTAGTTTCATAATTGCGATAAAGGAAGCAAACGTTATACTTGAATTATGAGGCATAAATTATCATCAATTTAAATATAGAATATTTAGTATAATATTATTTTTTATCGTTTAATGATTTTCACAGAAAATGTTAGCTTTAGTAGGAATAAATCGAAAACACAACAGTGTCGTGTCATTGTATTATCAAAATAGGATTAAGACTTCAAAACTGATTATAATCTTCAATCCGCAGAATATATTAAGAAAGAAAACAAAGTGTTGAATTAAAAATAAGTCACCTCTAATCTCGAAAAAAATCAGATCCAATCAAATAAATTTTACTCATCCGATCTTCTTTGGCATATTAGTTTAAAAATATATATTAAAACATAATAAAAAGAATTTATTCGTTATCAAAATATACGACAAATTATTATATTTATGAGTGTCATCTCATGCCATGAAATCAAAACATGATCAGATTCAAATTAGACATAAATTCAATAAAATATATGTGCTTTATAAATTTTAAAAAAAATTGAAAATGAAACTCTTACTTCCATATTCATTTATGAATATACCTGTGCTTACTCTACTTAATCATAAAAGTAAATTGCATTCTTGCTCAAAGACTCACCGAGTACATGCGACATAATTGCTTGCTAAATCTGTGGAATTGAAAGTCCTATAGTCTCTGTCGTTGAGTAGATACCATCTGTGTAATAGTCTGGAGTAAATTTTCTCCCTCTTCAGATCAATTCTAAATAAGGGTAAACCTCTGGTGGTGCCATCTATCGGAGGATTTAAGAAGAAAGTCTTATTTTTTCCCTTCGTCATTAAATGAAAGTGCCTCTATTAAATATGTATTTTCATTATCATCTGAGTATAAAACAATGTTAAAACTCATTATATAACAACAAATATATGTAGGAATGTCTTACATTTTAATGTAATCCAAATTCAAAGCAATATCTATCAACTTAAATTTGCATAGCCAACAGGATAGCAAGCCTTGTTCATTATAAAATGCAAGGGAATTTCAGTGTATTAAGAGAACTTACTTCTTGACTAACAAAGTATAAAAGAGATCAGCGGATGATGAAAAGATACTTAAATTGATGTTAAATCACACAATAAAGGAAACTTATAAATATTTAGAAATAATGTAAATAAAAAAAATTAAGCTGTTTTTAAATATATATTTTCATTATCTTCTGAATATAAAACAATGTTAAAACTCATTATATAACAACAAATATATGTAAGATGGTCTTACATTTTACTGTAATCCAGAATTCAAAGCAATATTTATCAAAGTTAAGTATTGCAATACTAATAAAAATCTTCATTTTTGCTAAATACATGTTTATATTATGAATACATGTTACTTAATTACAAAATTAAGTAATAAATCTTGAATTATTTTAATTTTTTATATGAAAATTCAATTGAGTTAAATATATGTGTTGTCAAGAAAAATAATTAATTATTATTGGAAATAATTCCTATTCAATAATGTTATTTAATCGCCTAATTTTAATACATAACTATATATTTATAAAAAGACACAGTTTATTCTAGCGATTGAATTAAGTAAGATCAATATATATATATATATATATATATATATATATATATATATATATATATATATATATATATATATATATATATATATATATATATATTAAATTAAACATTAAAATTTGAATTTTTAACCTTCTTAGCTAAAAAATTTAATTGTCTTAGAATCATTGAGACCCATATCTCAATATACCCTGTCAGCAGAATGGTCTTTAAGAGAATCAGAATTAAAATTTTAACCCTCTGACGACAATCACATTTTTAACCCCACTACTTTTCTCGAATATTTAAAAAAAAAGAGTAAAAATACATTAAATAAAATAGGAAAGTAACAAAATATAATCACAAGTCATAAGTTTTTTATAAAGATGAGAATTTCACTCTGAAAATAACTCTTTATGACTAGAACTTTGTCCATATTTGTAGTAAAAAAAAATAAGTATTTTTGAATCTTTCAAATAAAATTACTATAAAACACATTTAAAAACGGATATAAATTAACATCCTCACAATCACTTTCCTAAAATATGTGATATTTCAAAAAAAAAAAAAAAAATCCCAATTATGAATTATTGATGTAAGTAATTATCATGAACTTACTTGTGGTTATAAGAGTCTAAAAAGACTTTAATAATGCAAGAACAATGCCAAGTTTTTAAATTAAATCTGTGTAATGCGATTGTTTATTTTAGGTTACATTATCCTGAATCTTTATTTTGATTAATTTGCATGCCGTAAAGAGAGAAGAGCATTTTGTTCCTTACAATTCTGAATCCTTATATTTTATGATGGATATTTCTTAAGAAGGCATTTATAAGTTAGCATTCTCTGGGGATTTTTAAATGTGTGATTAGTTATACATGCTTGTGTAGCTTATTTACTATTAAGAAAATTAGAGTTAATAATGCTGCTGATCTAAATTATTTATGTCTCATCTTAACTTACTATGATAAATCTAGTACTTTAAGTTTTAAGAAACTAGTTGAAACATATTCATGAAATATTCATGATATTGCAAATATATATAATGATAACTTTTAACACATTAATATCATTACGTTAATACTTCCCGTAGAGAAATTACTTTTTAATAAAATATATCTCTGTCCTTAATTACGAAAGTATTTGAAATAAAGCTGAAGAAAAATTAGGATCTCGAATGTATGAAACTTTATTTCCCATCTTTAAGTAGTTAACCAGTTTTAATGTATGAATGATACTGCTTTTGAAAATGTTAAACTTTTATTGAAGTTAATGTTATGGAAATTAGATAAAGTTTCTCGTTTATAAAAGGACAGGCATTTGTTTTATTTTAAAGAATCATTTTTAGAAATTACATTTATTCAAATTATAAATGAGTGATGAGTGTGTGTATATATATATAGTTTTATATTATAAAATTATTTGTTCCCATCAAGTTGTGCATTATAGGAAAATTTTGGTTCGGAATGTTCATCAATGTTTGAATAAAAATAACATTCTTAAGACAATTTTCTTAAATCTAATAATTCATACTTATGTATATACAACTTATATATACACAACTTTCTTAATTTAAATTTAATAATGAATGATTTATTTCAATGGTTAATTAACTGTAAATTTAAATAAAACTAGTTTTATAAATTTAATATAAGTGTGCAAACTATATTTAAAATGAAACCCTGAAATGATTCAAATAATTTTATAAATAATTTCATTTTTATGTCTCTAAAATCGCAAGTAACTAAGGAAATTGCTAGCATTTGGATAAAGTCTCTTTCAATTAAAGAACTTGTTACTTTCTTCATTTGCATTTTAATATTTACTTCAATAAATTATTTAAAAAATATTTTAACTATTTGTAAATCAAATATTTTCCTCTACTTTGCTAAAGTTTCTAATTTTTATTAATTGAAGAATACCTTTTCCCTTAATAATATCAAAAATAGACTTTTACATTTTTTAATGTCATAAATTTTTAAAACCATTTGATCTGATTTTACTTTATTTAAAACAACAATTGATATAGTTAACGAAGTGCGAAAAGATTTAACACTTAAAAGGAATTTTTTACAAGAGATATTCTATGTCTATACAGAAGGTGAACAATTTCAAAAATACACAAAAAAATAGTGATCCAATATAAAGTTCCTCTTTATTTTTCTTTCTCTCTATCTTTTTCATTTTTTAATCTCACTCTCTTTCTCTCTACCTCTCTCTTACGCACTCTTTTACCCTTTTGCTGTCATGTTTACAAAATACATTTTGAATAGAATAAAAATCTTTATTCCTCACTAACATAATATTTCTTTCAAAATACGCATACCAGAAAAATGGAGATTTTTGTTTAATTTTTCTAACTTTTTTCTTCACACTCACTCAAAAATATTCCAGAAAAAATCGATAATGATTATAATAAAATAGATTCTTACACTTTTTTTTCCTTTTCTTCGTTATTTAAAATTAATACTCCTTTTTACAAGATTATGCATTTGAGGATTAATAAATATAACGGTTAATATTTTTTTTTCAAAAAACATAACGGAAGATTCTATATTATTGTTAATTTTGAGCATGACGAAATATTGCAGGCAGTATTAAAATAAAACCCATGGCTATCTAAAGGAATCTTATTGAAGATTAAAAATCACAAGATTCGTTTTATCAAATATTAACTAAAAATTGGAAGACAAAGCAATGTTGCAATAGCAGTTCTCTAAGTAAAACTCATAATTCACATAAGTCTAAGCACTATTTAAATTTGTTATCATATGATCATCATTATTAAAAAATAAAAATAATTAGAAGATAATCACATAATAGAAAATAAATTTGACTTGACAGTTCATAAGACTATCAATGCATATAAGTGCTCAAATATATTAAATATTTAAAAGAAATAATCCAATCTAAAATGGATATATTATGTAACATATTTAATTCATACTCTTTAGATTAATATCATCTTACATAAATAAAAGGTTCGTAACAAATTAAATTAAAAGTACTTATTATATATATATATATATATATATATATATATATATATATATATATATATATATATATATATATATATATATATATATATATATATATATATATATATATATATATATATATATATATATATATGTTTAGATTGTATATAATAATATGAGAGTGAAAAAAATATCATTGTTTTTCATGTTTGCATCGATTGTTCTGTTCGGATTACATAACCACAACACACGAATGTGGTCTTTCCTACGCCTTTATCTGAAACAACTGTCCAGCAAACTTAGAAGATAATAAAATTTATTCAGGTTGTGCAAATTAACCAAGTAATTGTGAGAAATATGATTTTTTAAAAGGTCTCAAATGACTAAGTTAAAATAACTGGGGTGTTCTTTCCTGCTGGAAAATAAAGTGCTTTTAATCGATTTCTAACTTTTCAAAAAGCCAGATCAAGCATATAGGAATATGTCATTTCCAAAACACTGATTCTTTTGCAAAAAAAAAAAGTGCTCTTTAGCTTTTTACGGAAATTGCGTAAAAATTATTAACTTTCAGACTTTTTCACATAAAACTTCCTGTAACTGTTTCATATTTGTAACTTTAATAATGTCGTGGTTTATCTGACACTAGCATAAAATATCATTTCGTCACTAAGCCCTAAATAGGAGTGTTAGAAATTCCTTATTTCTTAAATTCTCAGAATATTTCTATATATTTCCTTATTACCAGTATGAAGAATTACACTAATCAAATATTGGAAGATTTATGAAAGAAATATGAGCCAATATTGATGTTGCATAAATTGTAATATTCTTAAGCATCATGTTAAAAATTTTGATCCGACAAAAAACGAAATTTTATCGGATGCGCTCCATACTTTCGCATAATGTGAAATGATGTTCACTCTGGTTTTCCGATAAGCAAAAATCTCATATGTTTGAATTGTCTATACCATCATTTAATGCTTTTCGAAACAAAAGATTCAACATTAAAATATTTTCATTACTCAGTACAAATCTCCTTGAGAATAGTTGATACCGACTTATAAATAACGAATAATAGAAAATAAAATTATTTCAGTATGAAGTCACCATTTTCATAAACATTAACTTTAGTGCCACCTCTGCCGGCAACCACATAAAACTCATGATTTTCCACCTTTTCCATTAATCTATCAAAGTGTGGATTAAAATCTAAATAATAATGATTTTTAAAATTAGTCTCTCTTTTTTTTCAGTATTTTATATATCAATTAAGATACCTTAAAATGGAAATTATAAGTTTCTGGACAAAAAGAGATTTTCAAAATTATCAGTATAAGACTCCACAACATACTTAATAAAGCAGTAAAATTCTTTATTCAAATTACCTCTAGAACACATTTTAATTATTAATAAATTGTAAACTAATTGAAATTTACTATTACGATGATTTATTAAAAAATGGTGTGCAATTTAAAATATTTATCTCTAAAATAAATTTCATTATCTTTGGTAAGTTTATTATTTCATGCAAGAGAAACAAACGATGATAGATTCTTTATAAATATCATTTACTGTCATTTTCAGTAATATGAAAACTGTATCAATTTTTCAAATGAACTTTTCAAATACAATAAATTTAAGCATCACAAGACAAAAAGCAAATAATTTAACAGTACCCATTCTGACGAAGATGATTTCACCGAAGAAATGCAACCTCCATTTCCCGATGTTTAACTGCAGCAAGATTGAATGTTTTAAATTTTAGAAAAGAAAAGAATACTTTTACTCAAAAGGCCGCGGGAATCGTGCTTTTACTGCACAACTTACTATGATATGTTTTCTAGGGCTGGATATTTTCATACCAAAAGTAAACAATAATATTATTCTTGGATGAAAGATATATTATTTTAAAGATAATATTCTCCAATAGATTCCTTTGTTTCTTTTTTTCTTTTTCTTTTTTTTTTTTTTTCAAAAAACAAAGAACACTTCAACATTATGTCTAGTAGTATTAAGTCTAGTATTTTTCTATATCTTTATAAAAAAATAAAGTAAAATTCCTCTAAAAAAACATAGAAAAAAAACATCAAATTTTTCCTATTTCTTAATACTGAAATGTTTTCCAAACGCGTAGTATAATACTATTATGGAACTTAAATTAATTTATTAAAAACTATGATAATGCACAAACTATCTTCCCATTAGTCCAAACTTGAAAAATACACTATATCCGTAAAGCATCATAGTTCACATTTGAAATCAAAATTTCAATTAAATATCTGCTCAAAATATTTTTTATTTATGACATATATTTATGAGAAAAAATCTATCAAATGTAGCAGAGGACAAATAAATATATTTTACGATATGGAAAATTAAATAAGAAATTTAATTGAGATAATAAATTTACATTTTAATCTAATAAATATGAAAATTAAATGAGAAACTTCAATTTTCAGCCTAATTAAACATAAAAATTTCTTCAATGTGTTATTTAAATGTTAACTGTATGTTTTGCAATTTTACTTCACAATATTTTTTTATTTCACATTATTACTAATATAAAGTTTTTTGTGTTGTGTGATATCAGTAAGGGATATTTTACATATACTCTTTATTATTAAATCCAAAGTATAAAATTTTTCTTGATTTGAAAAATTTATACAAGTATCATTTACAAATTGTATAGTAATAATTCTTTATTCTCTAACATTATCTGTTTTGAATTTTTTAAAATAGTGTATATAATTAAAATAGTAAGGTTCATCAATTATAAATAAAGTAAATGTTTATAATCGGATACCCCTTGATTTTTTGGTGATATTTTGATGCCAAGATTTGCACCCAGATGTGACTAACAAGATAGCCGCTGTCGCTACACAAAAGCCAAACTATAATAGGGTTACCACAAGGTAAATTTTATCGCCTAATATTTCGCAAAAACAAAGGGGCACTCAATTTTCCCTAAACCCAAAAACAAAATTCAGTAACCACAAAAATTAATAATATACATACGTCAAATACTAATTTGAACAAAATTATCCAAAATTTCTTTCATTTAATTTTATCATGTCTCCTTTAGCAAGATCATATTTAGCTATACTCTGATGCACACACACGCGAAACATAGATTTAAAATATGCCGATAGTTTTAATGTACTAAATCATAAAAATACAAAAAACTTCATAATAATTCACTACTAATTTTAATTTATATCAACTTATTAATATTTTATTAAAAAAATACATGAATCAAAATAAAAAGTAATTGCATTTGAATTACTTTTTATCAATACATTTAATTGTATTAATCATAAGCTTTGACTTCAGCAATGCGAAAAACTACCTTTGACTGTCTTAAGGAATAAAAAGGAAATGAAAAGACTCTTCTTGGAAATTTTTTACATATTTTAATGAAGTATCATAATGAATATAATTATTTTCATCTATTCATTTTTAGCAATAAATAAGGTTTTTTGTTGTAAATTTTTTAAAAAGAAAAATTTGAGTAAAAAATTATTTTAATAGATACATATGCCGACTACTCTGTCTAGTGGTCAGAGTGCCAGACTGCGGATAGGGAGGTACTGGGTTGGAATCCCGGTTCGGGCATGGATGTACTTTCTCTCTCTATCTATCCTGTCTTTGTCCTTTCTGTTTATGAATGAAGTGTGAATGGTTGCCTACCCTATAAACGGGTCCCTATGGCATGTGTATGTACTGAAGCAGTCGGACTCCACACCAAATATGGTTCAGTATGGAAAAGTGGAGCAGCGCACCCCATATTGTCAGCCTAAGCTGGCAAAAGACAAAAAAATAAGTATGTATGCATAAAAGAATTAATATATATTATAAGAAATAAATTTTCAGATCTATAATGAATGGCAAATATTAAACCTTAGAGTTAAAAAAATATTAATTGTCTAAAAGTTATTTTGGTAAGATTAAAAAGTGCATCAAAATATGAAGACAATATTCCTCGTGGGAACAGAAATATCTGTTCGTCAAAAATAATTCACATATTGAATATAAAGAAGAAATCAATACCAATTTGATACGCTTAATTGCAATGCACTACATTTCTCTCTCTCTCTCTCTCTCTCCCTCTCATCACACTTATGCAATCTGAAGTCAAATATTTACTAAATTCTAAGGAATAATAATTTTCATCACAATACGATCTAATTTCACAAACCTAAAATTAAACAGTAAATAACTAACTCACATATTCTTTAGAAATTCTAAGCAGTTTTTATTAAAATTCTATTCCCTTACCTTATACAAAAAAAACTATTAATTAATATAAAAAATTATACTGACTGTAATCACTTTTACATGGGAATATCAAAATTAAAACAGACTGCTAATCATGCACATGATTTTTTATAATACATTCTTAATAATTAACTGACACTAGCAGTATTCTTTTTTCCAATGGCAGATTGTAGACTGGGCAGACACAGCGACCTCTTAACCGACGAGGCGTTGCCCCATGTGCACCACAGGTGTTGGGCCACCATCGCACCCTCACACATGCCATAGGGACCCGTTTATAGGGTAGGCATCATTCATACTTCATTCACTCACACACGAGGAAAGGACAAAGACAGGACAGAGAGAGGGAAAGTACATCCATGCCTGAACCGGGATTCGAACCCAGGACCTCCCTATCCGTAGTCAGGCACGCAGACCACTAGACAAGTTGGCCGGCACACTTGCAATATTAATTCATTATTATTTTCTGATAAGAGCAAATATATTCATCCAAACATATAAGATACTTATTTAGTGAGATATCAAAGCGTCAAACACAATGCGCCTGAACGAATTGATATGAAAAATATTAATTGAACAAATACTAATAATAATATTAATATAACTAGGAATACACAATAAAAAAATGTAAAAATGAAAGAAATGCTAAAAAAAATTTCAAAAAGGAATGTGCCTTACATGAATATTTATTAAATAAATATCAACGCTTAGGAAATTTGTGAAATACATCACGTTATATTTTGAAATATGTTTTGTTACTTTGAGAAATTTGAAAATTGTATCTACAAAAATAATGCATATTTAAATACATGATTATCAAATAAAAAATACCTGTTTCCTTAAATATTTATGTTCAATACCTTTTAAAGCTTTCAATTAAATTGCATGACAATTTGTAATGATAAAGTTATAAATTTTAGAAACGCTTATATACTAGAGATATGAAAATATTAATTTTAGGTCTTTGTTTGAAGATTTTTCATTATTTTTCCATATGAATGTAATAACAAATATCTAAATTTATAAAATATTGAAAATTATTTTCTCTAAACAACAGCGAATTGCAAAAGACGATATCATTTTTAAAGGAATATAATTTATAAACTAGAATAATATTATTTTACCTTCTCTATGAAAACATTTGTACAAAAATTACGATTGTAAGAAAATGAGTTTCTAAATTAAAACCTCCTTGTTAAATTTGATTTGTTTATTTAACTTTTAATGATCATTTTTTCGGTTGAAAGATTTTTTAGTGTGCACATAACATAATAAGACTGAAAGCAACAATTTAAAGTAGAAACAGAACCATTGTGAACATCTATGTCCAAGCTGGGAAATGAGCTCATGAACTGTTGTACGGAAAATTTAAGCACTAAATAATCAATTGAAAGCTCAACTCCAAGTTGAATGAAAACATCTCAAATACTCAGGACAAATAAATTTTTTCCACTTTTCTAAGTTTATTATATAATAATGAAATGTCAGATAATTTTAATTGCTTGGTGTCAAAATAAATAGGAAATGAAAACATTGGAAACTTATTTCTCTTCATTTAGGAGGGCGGTTGACAATAGACCAACCACTTTTTACTCCTTTGATGAGTCACATGCATTTTCAAACATTAATGCGAACGATAAATTAAAGACGTAAATAGTTTTTTTTAACACATTTATAATTTTCTTGTAAAAAAAAAATCAGCAGGAATATTTATACTTTTAAAGCCAATCTGTACTTAATTTTCAGAATTTTTTAACTTGTCATTCTTCAAAATTTAGAAAATTATCTCATATGGAGATTTATACTCCAACTCTCTTCTTTACTCAAATGTACTGATAAATTTTATTAAATGAATTGTTAAAACTTTAACAATACATTTGATAAAACTATCACTACATTATTAATGGAAATTTTTTAATTACATTATTTATAGTTATATATTTTAATTACATTATAAATGGAAATACATATTTTTAACACGAAAACAAACGATGAAATTAGAATTTTATACAGATTAGTTGTTAAAAATATTTTAAATTTTTTTTTATTTTGATAAGCAATGACACTAATGAATTACTTTTAAAAATATAACGTAGAAAATTCGATTTTCTAAATCTTATAAATATTTTTAATATCAATTAAAGAAATCAAATTCCAAAAACATTTCTACTTAGTAACTTTGGAGAAACTTTATATTTTTATACTGCATTGGAAGGATTTTTACAAATAATTTGAAATAAACAAAGTATCCTTTAAAATAAGTAAAAGTATGGTGAATAACTTTAAAATATTTTAAAAACAGATATTAACTACAGATATTTTTTTATGAAAAGCAATAAGCATTTTTCTACCAAATCAATTTACTTTTTAACAATTTTAAAAACTTATTTCTTACTCGAAAATGCTTTTATATAGTGCAATTAATTTCTCATTGAATTTAATAAAAAGAAAAGTTGTTTCGTTTCTGTTTTCAAAAAATAAGAGAAAAAAATGAATCATATATATTTTTCTATTACCATTAAAAATAATCTATATCTTGAAGAAATTTTAAAAACTAATTTAAATTATGAGAATGAAAGTTAATCTCTGTACCAATATACATTTATGACTTTTATTTTTTAATGCAAAGTTAAATGCTTCTGACAAATAAATTGGAGGAAATTATTAAAAGATTTATGCATTATAAACATTTACTAAATGCCTTGATGCAAAAAGTTTTCAGTGAAAGGATTTAACTCTTTACACTTTATTTTCACTAAAAAGTCTTTTGACACTAATTGATTTATAAATATATAAATTTAATCATGGAAAATTGTGGGGGAAGTTCTTATAAATACCATTGCACCTTTGTTTAAAAAAATAAACTAAATTAAATTTTACATATCAAATTAAAGATCATTGAAGGAGTACTGATAATACATATATTGTCTAAATAATACTAAAGCTTCTAATACTATTGTAGCAATATAACTAGTGAATTTTTTACGCATATGAATAAAACAAAGCTAATTTCAAACTATAAAATTATGTTTCAATGACAATAATACATTTATTTTTAACATTTCATCGCTATTTTAAAGTTCTTGAAAGGTTCAATAAAAGATTCTAACAAATAATATAAAATATTGTATTATTCAGGATAATATACTGAGGAAAATCAAAGAAA
This sequence comes from Latrodectus elegans, assembly GCA_030067965.1. Classification (NCBI taxonomy): domain Eukaryota; kingdom Metazoa; phylum Arthropoda; class Arachnida; order Araneae; family Theridiidae; genus Latrodectus; species Latrodectus elegans. Next base: position 93,270,905 of record CM057822.1, read on the forward strand.
ATATTCTTCATTTCTAGCTGTTTATCATGTTTCTAAAAATGTACTATAAATAGGTAATAAAAAACTATTTTCTTTTACATTTTAAATTTAAATAAATATGTATAACTACAATATTCTCTTTTAAAAAATATTTTTTTTTTAGTAATACCATCTCATTACATTTACGTGAACATTTTTGCAACAAAAAAGTCATTAATACTCATTTAAAAAATTAATCGAAATTTTTAACATCTTGTCTTTATTTTTCAGGAACAAATATTTTATTTTCATTTTCTGAATCAAATATAATTATATTTTTTAAATAAAAGTAAAAATACTTTTCAAATTTTTATAATATGATTTATATGTGGCGATAGATTTATAAACATAAATATAGTTAATTATAATACATGAAAACTATAAATACTGTTTAGAAAAGAACTTTTTAAGGATAATGATTTCTATTCATAAGAGTTAAGAGAAATGATGAGATAAATGAACATTTTTTGAAAATTTTATTGCAAATAACTTTCAAAGTTCATCTTTTTCTTTCCCTTATTAATATTTTGTGGATTTAATTCTTTCCAACCCTGTTTTTCCTTATTATATTTGAAGTTTTTCATGATAAAAGTATTTGTTTTTAATTTAAAATATTAAAATCTAGAAGGATAAACTAGAACTAGAGGAATTTGGAGTATCTTATAAAATTAAACTTTATATTAAATTTATGATTATGAATATTTTTTCCCATGAAATAATTACAATTGTTGTACTTGAAAATAATTAAATGTTAGCTTTTATAATTATTGCCTGAGTTTAAAAATGAAAAATACATCTATTCCTGAATGCAAACTGTTTTTGATATTTATAACAAACACCCAGAAATTTGGCTATTACGCAATTATTTCTCTAACCTAACAATATTTCTGAACTCCGCAGTTAAAAAACACAAGTGCAGAGCATGAGTCGAGATTAATAGCATCAAGATTTTGATGTTGTCTGCAAAGAGTGCATATGGGGAGTCACAAAGTCCAAACCTATGCAATTATGCGGGCAAGCAGTCATGGCCCGTAGTCATTCGAGCCACGACTAGGGAAATCATGGATGAACTGTTTATCCTTAAGTAGCGAAATGAGCAGATTCAAACAGTGCTTTCTGCTTTATCTTGAAAGCATATCTTCTTTTTATCAGGAATTCCACTGAAAGAAAATACAGGCTTTACTAATGTCTCTGTAGGATCCTTGCACACTTTTTTAGCGAAAACATCTACATTCTCATTCCCAAAAGTTCCGCAGTGTGCTGAAATCCACTGAAAAACAACAGAGATTGATGCTGATAGCTCCCTGCACTCCAGTAAACGACTATTATCACTATATTACCTATTTGCAAGAGAATGAAGAGCAGACTGGAAGTTTGACAAAATAACTCTGCAGAAAAACGATGGTTGAATAATCTGTTGCTTTAATGTGATATAAATACCCTTGATTTTGCTATCCTAATGGGTAAAATGGGCCCCTATTGGTGCATAACACGAGAAGAGTTCACAGCATACTCCGGCGCCTGCTGCATCTTCATCGTTAAACATTGATCCATTTGTGTATACATGTAACCATGTATCTCTTGGATATTTGTTGTCAATGGTAGAGAGAGCAATGGCACGAACCTCTTGATAGCTCATGTGGTTCTTTTTAACCTGCATATCCAGCTTCAAACGCACCAAGATCTCTCCTATCTCTAAGCGCAAGTGGATCTGCAGAAAAGTTGAGGATTGAGGTAAACGTTCATGTCAATGGCAGCACAATGAACATATTGGATAAAACCTTTTTGGGTGTTAATATTTCTCTCTCGATTAGTCTCAAAATCCCTCCAAAAAGTATTGTGGGGTAATCGTATCAGCTTTTCATAAAGGACAGCATCTCTTTCAATTATACTTCTTATTGGAAAGTTTCGGGTTAAACGCTGCATTGATAAAACAGGAGTGGTTCTTACAGGTTCAGTAATACGGAGGCCTTGGCCTCGGATAGTCTCAAGTTTTTCAAAGGCACTAATGATAGAAAAGACAAGAACTTCGTTATAATAACTGAAGTTTGGCTGTATGTAGAGTTTGAAGGTGGTCTTCAAAGTATCTCGGCTGCATTTTTACAACCGGCCACACTTTCGGGAAAAGAGAGTCTTTTAAGAATTTTTCCATAAAAGTATTCAACATGTTCATTCCACCTTAACTTTGAATCAAGAATGAATCCTAGATACTTCGTATTTTAAATTGACTTTCCCTGGGATTTAAATTTAGATACAATAGGGCACCAATTTAAGGAAAAAACTGGATAATAGTTTTTACTTGTTGACAACTTTGCTTTTGGTGCTCTGACGATGTCAGAGCACCAAAAGCAAAGTTGATCAAGGGCATTATTAAGTGAAGCGAGAGTAGCGTTGAGCCTGTTCTGAATGTTCTTTAGCTTGATTGCCCAAATTGATAAGTCATCAGCAAATGCAACAGTTTTAATACCGGAAATGTTTTCCAATGAACTAATGAGATCGTTGATATATATATATATATATATATATATATATATATATATATATATATATATATATATATATATTACACATTACTGGCCATTAAAATTGCTACACCAAGAAGGCGACATGTTACAGACGTGAAATTTATACGAAAGGAAGAAGGTGCTGTGATATGCAACTGATTAGGTTTTCAGCGCATTCAGACAAAACAGGCGCCAGTAGCGACACCTACATTGTGTTTAAATGAGGAAATTGTTCAGCCGGTTCCTCATACACAAATTGCATTTGAACGTTGTTGCCTGGTGAAAAGTTGTTGTGATGCCTCGTGTAAGAAGGAGAAAGGCGTACCAGCAAGTTTCTGACTTTGATAAAGGTCGAATTGTGGCATACCCGGATTGCGGTTTATCTTATCGCAGTATTGTTGCTCGCGTTGGTCGAGATCCAATGACTGTTATCAGAATAGGGAATCGATGTGTTCAGCACGGTAATATGGAACGCCATGCGGGATCTCTACGACCACCTATCACTAGCAGCCGAGAAGACAGGCATATTATCCGCATGGCCGTAATGGATCCTGCAACCACGTCACGAGCCGTGAGTCAAGAAACGGGGTCGTTTGGAAAACAACAAGTGTCTGCACGAACAGTTCAACGATGTTTGCAGCAGAATGGACTTTCAGCTCGGAGACCATGGCTGCGGCTTCCCTTGACGCTGCGTTATAGACAAGAGCGCCTTCAATGGTGTGATCAACGACGAACTTGGGCGCGCGAATGGCGAGACGTCATCTTTTCAGATGAATCCAGGTTTCTGTGTACAGTATCATGATGGTCGCATCCGTGTTTGGCGGCATCGTGGTGAACGCACACTGGCAGCGTGCATTTGTCAACGTCATACTGGCCCATCACCTGGCGTGATGGTATGAGTTGCCATTGGATACACGTCTCGGTCACCTCTTGTTTGCATTGACGGTGCTTTGAACAGTGCACTTTACATTTCTGGTGTGTTACGACCCGTGGCTCTACCCTTTATTCGAGCCCTGCGAAACTCTACGTTTCAGCAGAATAATACCCGACCACATGTTGCCGGTATTGTACGGACCTTCCTTGATACGGAACATGTTCGTCTGTTGCCCTGCCCAGCACGTTCTTCAGATCTTTCACCAATAGAAAACGTCTGGTCAATGGTTGCCGAGCGACTGGCTCGTCACCAAACGCCAGTCACTACGTTTAATGAACTGTGGCATCGTGTTGAAGCTGCATGGGCATCTGTATCTGTACATGCAATCCAATCTCTGTTTGACTCAATGCCCAGGCGTATAACTGCTGTTATTACTGCCAGAGGGGGTTGTTCTGGATACTGACTTCTCAGGATCTATCCAGCCAAATTTTTTGAAAATTTAATCACTTGTTATTTCTAGTATAATATATTTGTCCAATAAATATAATTTTGTTATCTGTATTTCTTCCTGGTGTAGCAATTTTAATGGCCAGTAGTGTATATATATATATATATATATATATATATATATATATATATATATATATATATTAAGCAATATAGGGCTCAATACAGTGCCTTGAGAAAGTTCAGATTTCATTTGTTTAAATATGGATACATATTGCCACTAATTCCCATAGGTATCTGCTTATAAATCAGCTTAAGTCTCTAGACTTTATCATTTGCAAAGGAGATGTAAATAACTGTTTTTTCATATAATTCTTTATTGTTTGACTTTATTGTGAATAAAAACAATTATGTATTACTGGAATATTTTTTGTAATTTTATATGCGTAAAAATATTGTTTCGTATTGTCACTATGTTTTGCTACACATGAATGAATTAAAGACTGAGTGCATGAAATTGTTTTCGTTTTTAGGTGTTTTGCTAGATAGTTGTTGCTTTCCATACCAACAACATAATTCTATAAGATATTCTAATGTTACTTAGGTATTAAAATTGGGGTTAAAATATTTCAAACTTATAGGACATATCACAAGTACATAATTTCCCCCTTAAAATATTTATTAGAAAAATGAAATCAAAATAATTTCTAACACTTAGTTAAAACACCTTTAAAATTACAGTGCACAAAATATCGCCAAAAAAACAAGTAAAGATAAAACTTGAACTCTGTATGAAATTTTTAAAAAATCTAAATGCTTTCCTCATTACTTACTTTGAGCAAAGAAAAATCAAATGAATAATTAATTAAATTGAAATGTATACGAATATTTTCTTTCATTTTAGCAAAGGTGTGGAGAAATCAATAACTGTGTACCCCATAGGGTTCAAAGAGTAAATAAAAATTTAATTCACCATTATATGAGGAAAAAGAAATGTTTTGATATAAAATTGTTTATGATTTATTATTTATCAATTTTCAAGGATGCATTTTGCACAAGATACACAAGATCTTTAAATACTTCCTACATAAACATTCATTAATGAATGAAAATTAAAGGCCCATGGAAAAGAATCAACACAGAATTGTAAGCATTTATATATGAATTTTCTCAAAGCTCCTATTAACATATATAAATATGTATTTTCCACTAGCTTAAATTCACTATTTTTTTTTTTTGTTTGGAATAAATATTCTATAACTATGAATTCTATAAGAAATATTAAATATCTGAACGAAATTTTTCCACAAATGTTTTAGATTTAATAATTTTAATAAGAAATTTTAGTAAAATCAGATAATAAGTATACTATTAATCTAAGAAAACACCAATGTATATTTTAACTCAAGATTAATTTCCTGAGATTTCTTTCCTTTAGCTTTCAAATAAATGTAACAACTGAAAATAATAATCAGCATATATCACATATGCAACACAATTCATAAGGAGGAAAAATGCGTGAATTGACTTCTAATGACAAAATTTTAGTCATATACTAGTTAAAAAATAAAGTGCCATTTTCTCGCTGCCATATTGAATGAGGTGAGAATAAATATGCAAATTCCGGCAAGACAGGTTTGAGGCACTTATCAATAGAGAGAAAGAATATCAGTTGTTATAAAGGTTGGTCCACCGCACGTATTCATCAATCATAACTCGTACTGTCGGGCACAGAAATAGACCAATCGAAGGAGTATGTTCAATGCTGTTTGCTTTAAGACATCAAAGTGGGATTATCAGCTGCTGCATAAAGTTACAGCAATTGGAACGTGTGCAACAGGCATTGCAACGTAAGAAGCCAGTACTGATTAGTTGCAAAAGTGTACTGCCCTTAGTTAATAACGGGAAAATGCATGGCACGTGGGTGGGCAGGAATAAAATAAAGTCAATTGGTTAGGAGACTTTGCGCCATCCTCCTTACACATCTGGCCTTTCACTATCAGATTACCTCCTCTTCCATTTCCTGGACAATCATCTTCGGGGAAAATTCTTCACCTATAAAGCAGACTTGCGTAAAGCACTCATGGACTTCTTTCAATCCAAAACCCCCGAGTTTTGCGGCAAGGGGTTATTGCACAACTGGAGACGTGTTATTGGAAGGTACTTGATGCCGATGGTGATTACATCGAAGACTCAAAAGTGTTTTTTGGGGGTGGGGGATCATTAAACAAAAATTTTACTCCTCCAAAATAACCATAACGAAATACCACTACAAAAATTTTACTTCAATATATTTCGAAATTTTATTATATATATAAAATTTCTTACGTAAAAATAAATATTTATTTTTAGAATTTTTTTTAAGATAATATTGAATGATTGGAAAATTAATAAGCTACTCTTGAATTAAATTGTTATTTAAAAGGCTTATAAAATTTAAAAGGCATAATCACGTAATAGCTTAGTAAATTTTCCTTTTTTCTTCTTGTAGTTATTACTACTCATTTTTACTATATTTTTTATTTGCTTCAAGGAAAAAAGTTATAACTTTTTAGATTTTTATTAAAATGAATTATTTCCCCTTAGAATTACAGAAGTATTGATTGCATCGAAATGTTTATAATTAATATACGGTTGATAATTGATTCTCTGTATTATATTGCACTGATACTCTATAATTTTGTATGTATTTGTCTTAGTCTATATAAAATGTTCTTTATATTGTACTATTTAATTACTCAGAGAAACCTAAGAGAAATAATTCTTATATAAGTATTAGATATTAGTGATATTTTATTCAACTCTATATTTTACATTATTTCCGTATTTTACTACTAATAAATATTATTCAAAATGAATTTATTCCACATAATAAATTATATTATTGGTCACATGACAATATCTATCAATTACTTTAGTCTTTAAAAGAGGATACTTAATAGTGCAATGTGAAAAAATTTTAATTATGCACCAAACAATTTGAAATAAAAAAAACATTAATATCCACAAAAATTCTGGGATTTTTTTTTTGCGTCATTGGTAGATGTTCTCTTTTTTGTATTTGTTTATTTGTTCAGTTCTCAAATAATTATTTACTATATCTTGCATGATCACTTTTAAGGTTGGTCCGAAAACTGTTGAGAAAATAGGGCTATTTGCATAATCTGAAAATTCAATTTTAAATTTAAGCAATTATAAATTATATTAAAATAGAACTTATATAAATTATAGTTTTAATACCATTATAAATTATACGAATATCAAAATGTGTGTTATTATGTGAATTGCTACTTATAAATTTTCAAAACAATGTAAGTTTTGAAGGTTAAAAAATGACTTTATTGTATTTATTACTTCATCAATAAATTTCATTACTTTGGACTTTAATTTGTGATATCAATTTTATCCTAAATTACCAGGTAATTTTCAAAAATTTTTAAAGAAGCTGAAGTAACCTGATCACATCTTTTACATACATATATCAAACTCCAAGCCATTTCTCTGAAACATATTAATCTTTACACGCCATTTAAAGGTATGGTATATACATTAAAGTCGAATTTTGTTAATCCAAACAATAATATCTCTATTCTGTATTAATGTCACTCGGCTTTAAGATTAGATTTTAATTCGTATTGTAAACTCATGGAAAATAATCTATTAGGATATATAAAAGTACCATATCTTAATATCTCTATATTTCCTAAAATAAATCATTGTCCTCATAGATTCTTCAACCAAAATATTGAATATAATTTAATTTTTAATAAAAATATTTTTCG
>CM057822.1:93888529-94053529 GCA_030067965.1 Latrodectus elegans
AGCTTTTTAAAAATAGGTCTATTTGGAAAATAAGTATACTATTTCTAGTGACTTAAGTATGCAATATTTAGTACGAAGTGTTTTCAAAAATAAAAAAAAACTCTAAAAATAAATAAAAATTCTTATCTTAATGCGTGATATCTTTTGTTTTCAAGATGTAATTATATCATAAATTTCAATAGAATTTCGTAACAATATGGCATACACTTAAATTCGGAAACAATTTGAATTACAAGAGAATTTTCAGTTACACAAATTTTCTTTAACAATAGTTTTAAGCTATATAAAACACTATAATTATTAATTTCACGCAATTTTCCTTAAATCCTAATTCCTTCTACAGTTAATTTCTTGACCAACACATAATGAGTGTTTAAGGAAATTAGAATTTTTAAAGTCCATTTGGTAGCAAACGTTATTCTTTTTATCTAATGAATACTTATTTTAACATGGATATTATATGGGAGTTTATAGAAAAGTAATTAAAACACCTTAGATTTTTAAATTATCTTTTAAAAATATGTTGTAGAATTGCCGCCTTTAGAATGTATATGCAAATAGGATTACTCTAGAAATCAGTTTTTGTAAATGATGATTTAAGCTTACAGGAATATTGTGCTATTTTTTGAGAAGATGCTGTGAAAGTTCTGGGATAAATACCAGGAGAGGATAACGATTCAGTATTGAACTAAAACTTTAAAATATATTACAGCAATTGAATTATATTGAGTCAAGGTAAATATCGTGAGAGCCAAGGTAAATATTGAAATTCATCCTTGTGATTATCCACGAATTATTGGAAAAGTCTCGGGGAATGGATATGTTGGAAGGGATAGAAAATTCCATATCGACTAAAAGCAAAGTTTGCTGTATAATTTTTGAATGGTCACTTTTACCAGTGATCTTTCATTTCAGGATTACAATTGTTTAAGTCGAAAACAATGGCTGCTTATATCACGACAAGTCCAAATCCATGCTTGACATTTGGAAAGAGACAACCACAATAAGATGTTTGAGCAGATGTTCTCCAAATATTCACCCTGCTGCTGAGGGAACATCATGAGAGACTATTCGTCTACCTATTTCCTTACATTGGCTAGGTTTTGGAAGTGTGATACCCCTGCAGAAGATGTTTGGGATTAATAATTGTGACAAGTGGCTTAAGAATTGCTGCTTTGCTGTAAATGTTCTGTATATGAAGGCGTGTTCTAACTTAAAATTTAATAATAGTGAGTCATGATATTAAGTGAGCTCTGCGACCACTTTTGCAACAATTATTAAATTATTAGCAATCCGCTTCAATGTACTTCAGTCTACTTCACTGAGCTACTCTTTCTGTCCAAAACTGTGGTTTGTATAGCTTATCTTGGCGTCTTTTTTATGTGCTGTGATGGAATTAAACACCTTAACTCAAGAAACGCCAAAGTATTCAGATACAAACTTGAGTCACTCTGTCTCTCTCTAAACGGGCTCTTACAATTTCGCCGCTTTGAAAGTATAAGAGGTTTAACATTTTACACTTTTAAAAATATCAAAATATGTAGAACTTTAATAAATTTACAGCATGCTACTAGAATTGCCTTTTTCTTTTAAAAGAAACTTGTAGCTATTATTATATTTTTATGCTTATGAAGGGCAATCAAAAATATCACTTTTATATACATATGTTTGCATAATTTTAATATTACCTTATAGACTGTGACGAGATTATTTATCATAAATTCAACTTTATTTTTAAATTTACTTTTTTCTAAAGCAATTATTCTAAATCATTGTAGTTTTCTCACAAAATCTCAATCAGTTTTATCATTAGTGCGTTGAATTTTCTTAAATTAAACCGTTAAATAAAACAATAATGTGTGACATTGGATGGTAATATTTGTACCACAAATCTCAACAGAAATATTAATCAAACAATTTTATAGTTGGAAAATCCTTGAATGGCATGTCTAACACAAAATTGAAGTCATTGTACTATGAGAATTTTCTAAATGAACTTATTTTGACCAGTTGTGTAAATCATTGTTTATCAGTCTCACAAAAAAAATATTAAATGTTTCAAAGAAATTCACACGCTATAAAATTGTCTTTTTACTAACCATTAATTAGTTGTTTATTAAAAATACTTTATTAAAATTTTCATTGGTTTAAAATATTCATAACGTCAAATAACGTTTGCTTTACGTCAGCTCGTATGGAGACGGTGTCGTAAATCTGTCATGTACACGAATTTGCTGCCTGCTTTCAAATCGCATTCTTCGAGTGGCAGCAAACAAGGCGAAGTTTCCCATAGTATGTCGCCAACGATGAGAAAAAATCCATTCATCACTTTTACCAGTTATAAAGGTATTTTTTAATTACAATTTTTCCGTTTGTAAAAATTTTCAAACTTATGAAATTATCTGTTGTTTTAAATAATCAGCTTTTATTCAAATCTTTAAGCAATATAAATTCCTAAATTGAACGCGTTGAAAATAGAACAGAAGAACAAAGCAAAATAAAAAAGATAAGACAAAACATCCACTTTATGGTTTATTTAAATCAGCAATGGTGATTTAAAAATTTTTTAATATAGCATTATTCATCAAAACAACGTTTTATTTTGACAAACATATTTTAGAATATTATATAAGCATGGTATACAATTTTTCTTAAAAATGTTAAATTTTCGATTAGCTCTCTCTTTTAATTACTGAAAGTTTGATTTTGTAACTATAATTTCATTACCGAAAGTTTTATTAGGGAGATAAACTTTGAACGTGCGCTTTGCAATAAACACATAAAATTTTACACATTTTTCTTTCCATAAAAACAAATACATAATGTTATCTTGTGTACATTAAAATATTGAAATAATTGATAAATGTAATTTATAATGGTGGAGATTTCCCTAAACTGTGTTTTTGACGTGACTTAATTGATATATCTTCTTAGAGTTTTTTACTAACAGCGGGTACTAGGGGACAAACCCTTCACCACAATAAGGCTGGGAAACTATTATTCATCTATCTTTATACAATATGCATCAGTGAACTACATCAAGGCGTCAGGTAACAATATCGGTACACCACAAACCCGTTTATAAAATAGGCCAAATTTATTCATCATCTCGGTAGAAAAAACAAATAAACATAGAGAGAAACGAACATCCATGATCGAATTGGGATTCAAACCAGGGAACAACAGTTTACTAATCACGAACACTAAATACTAAACCACTACAAAATCGATTCATAAGTTGATTCATTTTGTAAAATAACTTACCGAGTTTCCAGTCTAAGTGATAATATAAATAAGAATTATTTTTACACACATTAAATAAATGAGAATTGTTTTTTTGTAGATAAATTTCATTGGCAAAAAATATTGCTTACTCTTTTTTGTTCTAATAAACTTATTTATCATATTACTTTTATATTCAAATTATAGTTGAAATACTTATAAAACACTTAAAAGTTAAACACATCAACAATAGATTTACGAGATAAAAAAAAAGAAAATTTGAAACACATATGTTAGGAAAAAACCTTTTCCCTAGTAGTAGGAAAAGCAGCTAAAGCTGTTATTAATAGTTTTTCTGAAAACTTGAGAAGAAAAATCCTTTAACTTTCTGTGTTTTTACTGATTTGAGAGAATAATAAACTAAAAAATAATTTAATAATGTGAATAAAATTATACAGCGAAAAGTGTGAAATGTTAACAAGTCAACATATTTTCATAAAATAATAAAAAAGATAAAGATTTGTTTTGCTTTTTTTAATTTCTAAGAGTTTAGAATTAAAACAAGTGATCAAAAAAGTATGAATCTGTAAGGTATATAAAATTCAATAGATGCATCTAAAAGTAACTTTTGTGATTGTATGAAGAAACCTTTCGGAATTCAATAGACGCTGCATTAATTAAAAGCAAATTTGTATTCTGGATATTTTTGTCTGTTACATATAATTATCTAATCAAAGCAATACAAATAATAATTAAATTATTTAAATAATGATTAAATTATTTAATTTTTTGTTATATTGTACTTCAAATTTAAAGTTTTGTCACAAGTTTATAGCATTTTATTGAATGATATAAAATAAAACAGAAACAAAAAATGAAGCATTTAAATATCAAAAATAATATAAAATAACTTATATAGTAATATGGAAATCTGATTGTTTTTTAATTTTGATAAGATTAAAAGAAATATATTAGAATTTACATTTTATAATTAACAAGATTAGGAATCAACTTTTCCTTAAGAATCAATCATTTTTTTTTATTAAAAATAGCATTGAATAATTTTATTTCTAATAAATAAAATCATAATACATTGAAAAAAAGAAGTATTTAAAATATTTTTCTCTATAAATTTTGTTATAAACTGCTAGAAAAGAAATTTGAATTTTATAAAATATTTTCTTACTTTAAATATTATTTTATTTTATTTCGAGTTTTCATTTACTGTTTTGTGATTTCACTATAATTGATTTTCTTTATATTTGTTGCAGTGAAGCATAATTTATGTGTAAAGACTATTATGTTTCCAGAAATATTTATATAGAATAATATTAATATTTTACATAAATGATAGCAATATGCAAAACTTTTATGCATAAAATTAAACTCTTAGCAGAAAAATGAACTTAAGATTTCATAACATTTCATAAGACTTAAGAAATCTAAAATTCATTTTTTTACTTAGATAAAATTCTTAAATTTATTTATTAAATTATAAATTAAAATTCTAAAATTTAGTTTTGACCAGAAAAACTAGATTTACATAAAACATGATCAGATATTCAATCAGATTGTCAAAAATATTAGGAACACGAAATTTCATGTTTCAACTGTCTAGAACAAAATAAAAGGGATTTGCATATAAAAAGCTTTTACCTAGTCAAAACAACAAATTAACATTGCAAATTGCGTATTGGTTGGAAAAATGTCTACGAATACTGAATGGTTTTTTTTGTGCTACAGAAATCGATTTTTACTTAGATAAAATTCTTAAATTTATTTATTAAATTATAAATTAAAATTCTAAAATTTAGTTTTGACCAGAAAAACTAGATTTACATAAAACATGATCAGATATTCAATCAGATTGTCAAAAATATTAGGAACACGAAATTTCATGTTTCAACTGTCTAGAACAAAATAAAAGGGATTTGCATATAAAAAGCTTTTACCTAGTCAAAACAACAAATTAACATTGCAAATTGCGTATTGGTTGGAAAAATGACTACGAATACTGAATGGTTTTTTTTGTGCTACAGAAATCGATTATAAATGTTACGAAAATATACAAACTATCCTCGTTCTCTTAGCTTTATGTATACATTTCTGAAGTAATAAGAGCTTATTTTTATAAAATTTTTTTTGTTTCTAATAGCCGAGGCTGCAACTAGGATATTACATCTATTTCACCACTAAAGGGGGGATGGTATATAGTAGGGAACCCAGTGAATTCGCCATTCTTGTCCTGGAAGCGGCTGGCCCTTGTAATTTAGAAGCAAGATTCAACCAGAGTACCCTTAGACTTGGCCTGCCACCACATGAGGTATCATTTCACATGGAGGACACTGAGACCTCAATGCAACCAGGATTTTACGTGCTCCATTCGCTATTATTGAATACAACGGATCTTCGCTTTTAATCCGGATTCGAACTTACTATGCTCAATAATGAGAGCGAAAACCCTAAACAGCCAGACCACTGAAAACTCTTCTCATAATATGTCAGTAAATATAGTTTATGCTCTGCTGATGGACACTAATTAATATTCATTAAAAATTTCAACAAAAAATTAATTTTTTAAAATTAGTATACATTAAATACTAATTTTTCTTCTTCTGTAGGAAAAGTTTCCTATTCATTCCACCGGAATTATTTGTGCATTTTCTTCAACTACTACTGATTTGCTTATGCCTTTGAGTCGTTAAAATTAGCTAAGCAGTCAGGCGAATAAATTGTGGCTCACATTTTGATCACACAGTCCTTGAGTTTGATTCTCAGATCCAGGACAAATGCTTGCAATGGTTCTAAATCAATTTTAAGTTATTGGTTTTGAGCTGTAAATAAATGAAACTACTGAGCTATAAATAAATGAAACTTAGCATATCTCGCAAAAGAGTAGAGCAAGATTTAACACTGTTAGTTAAAAAACACTTGGATATTTTTTACAAAAACCTTATTTCTAATCTCGAAGAAAAATTACCTTCAAACGAAAAATTTATAGCAAAATGGGGAATACTTTGTGGAAATCTTTGTGTTTAAAAATAATTCCAGTTATAGATCAATAATCACTCCAATAAAAGATAATTTTTATGCCACTGAGTATTTCCAATCTATATAACCAAAGATCATTGTCAATCATGGCTTGTAGTTTAATCAATGATTACCTAGAAACAAAATAGGTTGTAAAGTGTATGATAAATTCCTTTTCATTTCAATTTGGTTCTTAAATAACTTAAAAGACATTTTACGTGCATTGCTAAATATCATTTAATTTAACAAGTTTTGATTTTTTGATCATGAATTTTGTGTGAAATATGTATATAACATGCCGTATGGGTTGTTATAAAGCAATATTGCTTAAAATTTATGAATTTCATATGTCACACGACATCTGCTGCAATATCAAGGAAATATGGAATCATTATATAAGAAAATTTATTACATTAAAAAATTTATACACATTAATCTATTTTTTTCCTAAACTGCCATATGATGTGTCTTTATGAATCTATGTTGAATTTCATGACATCAAAAGCTCATTGTTTAAATTAAATTTGAAGTTAGGGTATATAAATGTATTATTTAGAATAACTGTTTTCTCTCTCTCTCTCTCTCCAAATACGTTAGCGAAATCATAGAAGACAATACCTACTATTGGCATCATTATTTAAATTTAGGAGTTTATTCCAGCTAATAATTCGTTTTTCTAACATAATTTAATCAACAGATGACCAATAATGTATACACTTCACAAAATCTTTGCAGCATATTTCAATATTATTATTCAAAGCTAAATCAGTGTCAGTCTTGCCTTCAAATTGGCAATCACAGATTCAAAACTAATGTATTACTGGAGCATCAAAGTGACGTTTCAACAACATAATTAATTTAAATCTTAATCTAATTACATTAAAAAGATTTATATTCTGCCTTTTTGAAAAATAAAAATTAATAGAGGATTGTTTAGAATTAAATGATTCGTAACCTGAATTTACAAGGAGAAAAATATTTTCGGGGATTGCAACACTTTATAGGGAAAAAAATGCTACCAATAAATTCAGCATTTTTGTTAATTATTTATTTGCTTTTTGGTAAAAATTATGTTTTTTAAATTTCCTTTGTTATTATATAGGTACAAATGATATCTTTTTGAAATGTTAGTACTTTTACTAGCTTTTAAAAGCATATTTTAAAGTGTTATATTCCATGTCTTCAAACAAATTCAGATAAATTAAAAAAAAAAAGCAAGTTAAGAATTTGAGATCGATTTATACAAAATTTCTAGCGATAAGTGACCGACAATAACCTTCAATTAATAATTGGTGAGAGAATTAAATAAGAAATTCATTTTATCCAAATTTTCCATAGCAAAATATTAAACAATAGAGAAGAAACATTGTAAGTATATTTATTAAATAAAGCAACAGATTCTAATAGCATAAGTTTGACAGTTAAGAGTAAGGGAAGTAAAACATTTTCTGCAAAAATACAAAATCACAAAGGATATATTTAAAAGTAAGAATAGTATTCAAATGATGGTTCAGAGGCATTTGTTAAAAATAAAATTTTATCTATCATTTTTTATTGGAATAATATATTATTATTATTCTAGTGGATTATAGTTTTCAAAAATTAAGGAATGATTATTTACTTCTATAATATTTACTAGTATAATAAGATATAGCTACAAAAATGTGAAAAAAACTATATTCATATTTCTTTTTACTTTAAATGGCCTTTCTATTTCAATATTAAAATATAGTAGTTGAATTTTAATACAAAAAAAAATCTCTTAAAGACAATTTCTTATCTCTCTCTCATGTGTGTGTTCAAATAAAAAATTTATTAGTTAAAATCTTAACCCAGCAGTCTCAAATTCTATATTATTTCATGTGTTATGTAACTATTGCAAATTTGAATGGGCAGTTAACAGAATTATTATATTATGTTTTTAAATATCTTTTTTCACTATGATAGAATTATAATAACCAAATATTTTTTGTTTCGTTTTTTATAAAATTCACGAATACATTATTTACAAAGTATTTTGCTGGATATTTTCTCACCTTAAAATGTTCATAAAGAGTAGTTCAAGTTCTCAATCTTAACAAAATGTGTATTTTTAACGTTGCTTTATAACTAAGTCGTCTGTTATTACTTAAATCATAATTATCAAAAGTATACCTTTAAAATGTATTCGAGAAATTTATTATCATGAAAACATTAATTGATTATCATACGCCAAAATATTTGACTTGAATAATTAATGGCATTTACATTGCTTTATATTGAAAATTACTGAATATGTAATCGGCAAATAATGAAAAGTACTGTTAAAACTAAGATATGAGATATATGAAATAATAAATTGAAGAAATAATTATTTTTTGTTGCTTTGTGCAACGAAATTACTTTATGAACTTACATCATTAGTAGCAGAAAGTTTTTGTTTGAAGAAATATTTTGTTACAAAGGTAAATTAAGGTACAATAGATATCAAATAATAATCAAATAACAAATTGGGCCATTATGAAGAAATATATTTTGTTTCTAATTTTCAGTAAAATAAAAACCTGCGTTGTTAAGAAATCTAAATTAGAGCTCCATATCGATAAGGTTTCTCATTAATAAATAGAACTTATTACTTTTATTTATCAAAAAGCTGAATGTCAAACTCTTTCCTAATATTAAAATTTAGTTTATTTAAAAATAATTGGAATTCAGTTTAAAAAAAATTTAATTCAAAGCAGTTATTAAGTGTCATTTTAAAAAATTATCTTTTAAAAAATAATTCAACTACCAATAATTTTTAAAAAGTAGTGAATTACACAAGTAAATAGATTGGAGATTCACTGTATGATTGTTTGAACTTTCAATTATTTTATTAGAAATGAATTATTTATAAAAAATCGCAAAGAATGCTGCAATGTTTGGACATTTAAAATTAGATTTGTTAAAGACTTGATATTAATTCTTAATATCTAGTCCTGCTATTAATCTTATACTTAAGACAAAAAATGAGAAATCCAGAGCAAATGCAAAATAATAGTTTGAAATGTAAGAAGTTTCTCACTTAAATTGCTTTCTACAATTTTTCAATCTTTGATTTATTTTTATTTTTAACTAAAAATTTTCCTAGCGATTTCCTATTTATCAATATTTTTCAGTCTTCCTTTACCTAATATTTTGCATGAAGATTTTTATGATTTTATTTTAATCATAGGTTTTACAAGTATCTTCGGTTATCAATCCAATTTATAAGGTTTTTTATTTTAATTGTCTTCACACAAAAAATATTTAATATTATTTAATTGATTAATATAATATGCTTGATGAAATCTTTTTATATTGCATGGTTAAGAAAATAGCTAATTCATGCGGGATTGATATCAAATTGATGTCAGCATATTGTTATCTTTCCTTTAGTTCATTTTGAAATACCTTTGGTATCCTTAGATTTAAACATTATTTTATGCAGGAAATCTTCATTAAAATAACAAATTATATTGCGCTTCGTTTTTCAGTTATGATTTACATTTTAATAAATTAAGTTAATAGCCACATTTTAGTCTTGAAAACTAAGCGTTTACAGAACCAGCTTCCACCTTCATAACAAGAAACTTTCCAACTAATGATGGAATTCAATCAAAAGACGGAAAACTTGGATATCCTCAAAGAATCATGTAATGGACCGCTTTTGCGACTTATAGTAGCAGATATCTCTCTAAAATTAGACTAGAATGACATCGGTAAAAATAGTTAAAAATCTTTATACACCTACAAACCTACGCTGATGAACGTGGCAGAAGGCAGATAAAGAAATTTGGAAAGCTAGCAACCAAAACTCTGAGCTACTTAAAATCCTGGAGTTAAAAAAAAAAAAAACAAAATTCAAATTTCATTGGAACAAAGTAAATTTGTTCATGGCAAAATTAAAATGGGGTTTCCGAATTCTCCGAGAAAATTATTGAATAAAAATTGATAGTACAGTAAAATTACTAAAATAATCTTCGATCATAAAAAAAGATAAATAAACGTTTCAGCTCACATATTTTAAAAATATTTTTTCTTTTTTCTTTTTTTTTTAAATTTTACCCTACGTCAGTCATTGGCATTATCTGCCATAAGACCTCTGGCGGCCCAATAAAATTTAGCCTATTCCTACCACCATAAAAAGGTATAGAACATATATATATATATATATATAGATAGATAGATAGATATGTTCTATACTTTTTTATGGTGGTAGGAAGAAAGAGCAATGACTGGGATAAAACCACGTGTAGATCATTGACGCACTTGGCTTTGGCTTAATAGCCAGAATCGAAGGAGTAATCTCAGCAATTACTGTTTGTAATATATATATATATATATATATATGTTATATATATACATATATATATATTATATATATACATATATATATATATATATACATATATATATATGTTATATATATACATATATATATTATATATATATACATATATATATATATATATATATATATATATATATATATATATATATATATATATATATATAAACCAGACCATAATCAAAAACCAGACAATATCAACCTTCTCCCTTATGACTCAGGACAGAAAGAAATATATTTATCAGTTCTGTTACTATTCTCAATAGATGGGACATCATCAACATGTCAATCAAAGTTAAGAAATAGAAATTCAATATAAGAAGCCTGATTTCTCGCTGATAAAGAAGCATTCAATTCAAACCAGCGCACAATCTTTCCTTAACCTATCTAATAATAGTTCAATAGTGAGTGTAATCCAACAATAGTTGAAAAATACCCATATAGATATCGGATGCTTCAAAGCACACACCTGCACTGAAGGCAATGAAAAACTAATGAGTTGACAAGAAACGTATCATTTTCTGAATCATCTATGGCACTCCACCAATTCCCAAGTTATTCAATTAAAAACATCCTAAAAGCATGAATTCAGAAGGAATTGCAAGAAGAGTGGATGAATGGCAATATTATGAGGCCAGTCAATTAATCCTACTGTCAGCTGTGATCCGTAAGCTATAATTAGTTCCTAACGTCAGAAACAGTAGAATCAAAGTTCTTTTCCGATTGGGCCATGATGTTTCCTCCTTCTACTTTCATTGATTGTCTCTTATGCCTACAGCACTCGAAGAAAATTCTCTTCAATATTTAACAATATGTCCTCTGACTTCATCTTGATAAACCAGCATTTGAATGGCTGGCTACTGGGAAGAAAAACTACTCAGAAATGAAATTTTTTAAAGTAAACTTAATGAAATGATGAATATTCTGACCGAACAAGAGCGATTCTTCAAGTGGATTAAGGATTAAAATACTTAGCATCTAATTCCACAAGAGTGAGCTGTATTCGATCCTCAGATTCTTTGTAAATTATTTCGCCTATACATAAGTTGTTATTATTATTATTTATTAATACAAAACCTGTAAATATTTTAGGTGCAACACGTATAACTTAGTACAGCTTAAGAGGCCGTAAAAATTAAAAAGGAATAAATGTTTCAGTGACCTCAATCTTAATTAGTATATCTCTTTTTGGTCTATGAAAAGGGAGGTCTTCTGGTGTAAATATAAATATTCTAATCTTGAGGTCGTGATGTTCTTGGTTAGTAAGGCGAAAAGAAGTGAGTACAAATCCCATCTTAACCGAAGATCCGTTGAGTTCACTAAATGTGGATGAAAAGCTTCAAGAACTTCGTGATTGCAATGTGTTCCAAAGAAAGTAATGCCTTAAGGGAGGACATTTTAAATTATAAAGACTCCTACCTACCACAGTTCCATGTAGCTGACTAGAACCAAAATCTGGGCTACATACAGGAGAGTTTACCGTTCCAAGCACTTTTTATTTCAATTTTAGAACAGATTTCAAATTTCATCTCAATTTATGAATCTTAATCTGAGATTTTAAGATACTTTTTTTGGGCTGTGATTTGGATATACAAAAATTATATTAAAGAGAGTTTCTAATTTTTTTATCCAACTAAATTTCAAACTTTGAAAACTGAATATAGAATTCATAATATTCCTATTTTGTATAGTTTTCATAAAATTTGAATGGAAATATTAATACGGTGATACCATTTTGACTTCCTTAGTTAATTTATCGGTTTTTAATAAAAAGCATTCTTGAAAAAATATTTTATTTATTTCTTAAGAGATATGAAATTTATAATTTAAGTGTATCATATTTTCACCCATTTTATTCATGAGATCAAAAGAATAGTGATAATATTTTGCTTTCCTCAGATGAAAAAGTGTATATTAATTAATATTATGTTTTCTCAATAAATTTAGGAAAACAAACTTCTTATTGTTTTAATAATTTTAGTATGAATTCTGGTAACTCGTATGTGGATTGATTGTAAAGCTTATTTTTAATTGAAAAAGTTTTATTTCTATTAGAATTATCATTATTACTAGCATTATTTAATTAAATAGTGATTCTTTGAGCGATTGATACAATTGTTTGATTTAATACAACAAATCTTATTGAAGCAAATGTTTTTTGATTGCAGAAAAAAGCAAATGCAAAATTTCTTTTTCTTTTTTAGTTTAACACACAGTTCAGAAATTACTCATGTTTTTTAAAATAAATTGTTGTTTGTATGACAACAAACTTAAATAAATTGACTTCATATCAGAATATGAAGTTATTAAAGCTATAAAATGAGGAAATAAAATTTAACAGCGTTTTGCTTGCCCTGATTATTTAGTTAAGTAAGAAATAAAATTGGGAAATATTCTTAAATAATGAATTTTTAAGAAGAGAAAAAGAGAAATAAATAAGACTTTTGTGACATCAATACTAGAAGTCTATTTGCAGTTAGTTGGAAATAATGATCATAATAGCGAAAAAGTTTCATTTATTCATAAATTTTTAATACAATTTCTAATTTAAAGAAATAAATCTAATTGATTAGTTTCAAACTAAATTGAATAATATTCTCTTTCGAGAGAAAAACTGAATTTGAAGTAATCACTCTGTTGAAATATCATTTCTGTAATAAAATAAATATTCAGAGATTCTTCCAAGCAAATACTTAATCAGCTTAAAAACTATGTTGATTCAAATAACATTAGTTTTTTCCCCAAACAACGTGAAACAGTTTTCTACTTTAAATCTAGAATTTTCATTCAGGTGTATCATATTTAAAAAGAAAATTAAATAAATTTAAGCTCCTGTGACAATTTTCTTCAAATGTCCCAGTTAGTAAAGAATTGTTATAAAAACGTAAAATAAACTATGTATAATATAATAATTTAATGCTTAATATAATTAATATTATTAAAAAGGTTATTGATATTTGGTGTAAATTATAAAGATCTTTCTAATCTTCAACAATTAAGATAATTAGCCTATAATAAAGAAATTATTTTTAAAATAATGAATAAAAATATTATATTGAATGTTACATTTTCATTTAGGTAATTGAGTAATCAATTAAAGAATATGTTTCGAATTTTACATATCTACTTGTCATTTTATTTGAGTTAAATAAATGAAGCATTTTTAAATGTTTCTTAAAATAATTTTACACAGATTATGCGAAAAAACTTTACAACTTTACTTATATCAATTATTGGAATTAGAGTAAGAAGATTTAGATATAAAATATATTAATACATTCATTAAGTTAATGCGATAAAAAGCAATCAACGTAAAACCCCTTCTTGCTTACTCTCAATGTCATAATCACAATTGTTCACAATGAAGAAAATATCACAAATGTATATATTAACAGAATCTCGAAAATAAAATCATAAAAGGTTTTATAAAATATATTTTTCAGCCAAACAAATTTAATATTTCCTCATATTTTAAATCTATATGTCCATTTTGACTATAGAATAGAAGTAAAAATATTAATATGATCAAGATATGAAAATGTTACAGGGGAATAATGAATTATGTGCAAAAACCGTTTACTAATATAATCGTAATAGTCATGAATATCATTTGATTCACACTATCCTTTTCAAGTTAAAAAATTGAGAAAAGAATTTTGAGTTATAATTATATAATTTGAAATCGTTCTTATAGTAACATGTGTTTAGCATCTAATCAGATAAAACAATCAAATGATTCTTCCTCATAACTTATCTGAAAGCTGTCCTGTTATATTAATAATAGAATTTATATCTCTAATGTTAAAAAATATCTGATTAAATGAATGAATTGATACTTTGTAGTAAAACTTTTTGATGCAGCCCCATGGATTATTTTTTCTTCTTACTTTCAAAAATGATATTCTTTCAATTTTAAATCAAAGCTTTTAAAATGATATTTAAAATAGTCTAAAAGAGACTAACTTTTTGATAAAAGCATTTGTAAATGTATTAAATTAAAATTCATCTTAAATACGTGTAAAGGAATTTCATCACATTAAGAAAAATAAATAAAACATAAAAATATTTTAAATCGCTTAAACATAATTCAATTAAAAAAATCATATACATTTTTTTATTGAAAAAACATCTGCGTAGTAAATTTTGATTTTATTTGATTTTCAGTTTGAATATAAATATATCGATTTTATTATAAAGTATCTTCTCACAGAAATTGTGTACTAAATCTCCGATTTACAAGGGAATTCCTTCTTAAGAAAATAAAATACATATTAATTTTTATTGTCTTTTTTAATCAACTCTTAAAATAATTATAAATAATATTAATGAAAACAAGAAAAATGAAGTTTGTAATGGATATTTAGTACATGAATTGTTAATGTTAATTTTTTCTAAATAATCAGTTACATTTACTGTCCATTTTATGATTAAAAATTAATTAAAATGCACGCGTTGAAATTAATTTTCAAATATTTGGAAAATTATATATATATATATATATATATATATATATATATATATAGGTAAAAATATTCTTTATATATAAATATCCCAATGTGACCGTAAAGCTTTTTCAATGAAAATTTTTGATCTAATTTAAAGATTAATTAATCAATACTAATAAATATAAAATATTAATAATACATAATTTCATAAAACGTTTGACACTTTATTTCAAGAAAAATATATCTAAACTTTTTAAATGGTTTTTATCAGACAAAATATCAAAAATATAAAAAAATGTGATGAGTATTTTAAGCTTAAAAAATTATATCGTGAAATTATGCGTAGAAACAATATTTTGACATTTTTAAGGTCACACAATTTTTCATTAAATAAAAAAAACATAAAGATATTTTAAAATCTATTTCAATAAAGGAAGTTAAATAGTATTCCCTAATAGATAAATTGCATGCATAGAATAAAAATGAAGTATGATAATTAGTGTTTTATTTATCCATTCCCAAGTTTAAGTAAATTTAATTTATTATATTTGGAATCAAATAGTATTTTACCAATACTTTATTTTTAGGCTACTGTAGTGTACAGAGGGAAATAATTTTGTAAGAAAGTCATATCTTGTATTCCCTATACCAAGAAGTTTATTTAGAAATCCAATCGTATCCCAAAAGGATGATTAATCCTTTTCTAATGATAAGATTATCTTAATGATAAAAACGTTTTTTTTTTAAATTTTTATTTTGTTCATTGTTTAGATTTCTAGGTGAAGAAAAAAGTAAAAGACTCATTTTCAAATTATAACTTAAAGAAATAATAAATTATCTTATATAAGGTTCGTAAAAAGTAAATTTAGCTTAAATAAAATACATATATATATTTATAATAAGCATGATTTAAATGGAAATTAAATTTTTATTGTAATATATAAAAAAGGGTAAGTTCTTGTCTTAAAACTATGAGCATTTTGACACTGTTATGTGGACACGATATTGTCCAATACTAATATAAACTACGTGAATTGTATTCCAGGGGGATATTTCACAGGTACTGAGCTATATTCATGTGTTATAAGGAGAAAACCCGGAAAACTCTTAAGCATTATAATCTCGCTCTTATAAGCATGCCGAAGAACAATATTCATTTCTCGTTGCTCAAGAGTGGTTGGAATCAAACCCAAAATCTATTACTCAGAAGGATTTGTGCAACATCTAGATCACGATAGGGTATAGAAATTATCACTAATAATTTTTGAATTAAAGCAAGCTCTTAAGGTTATGAAATTAGAGCTACTTTAACTGACCATTTTTTACATATTATCTACCCATTCGAGTTATTTGAACATTATAATTACCTTGACATACAAATTACTTTTCATTTTAAGCAATTGCTTTAGTTAGCATGTTATCTTTTAAAAATCAATTTTGTAAATATGAAAATAAAGTAAATTTTACAATTTTATTTTAGATACTTTTACATCTCAATGGATACTCTTAAACATTTATTTATTTAGAACATTCACCTCTTTGTATGCCAAATAAAGCCGAACTTGAAATTATGCAAAAATTTATTTTTTATATTTAATTAAGTGCTCCAGAAAACCGTAGATTCTAGAGTTATAAATTTAGTTTTTAATTACTTTTATAAATTCCCTTTCTTCTGTTATCTATTATGTGGAAAGGGTGTTTTATGAAAAATATAAAAACTAAACCTGCCACATGTCAGCTCATATGCGGGTCAAAACCTGCAGTGCCCATATTTGTTTTCCTCAACGAGGGTCCTGGGTTGCGAAATATGAGTCTTGGTTAGATGGTTATCCTAACAGGAAACTTTCTGTGTTTAGTTCTCAAGAAATCTTGATTCTCAGTTTATCAGTCTAATGAAGGGATGAAAGGCTGAGTTGAGCCAGTCCAGCCCAAAAATGGGACCTTGAACCTGTGCTTTGGGAGCTTGAAAATCTGACTTTACGACACAGGACTTTCAAGACCATTTTATATCCCGCATCAATAAATAGATGTTTATTTTAGTACTGTGATGAAAACGTGTACAATCAAACACTCATTTAATAAGATAGTTTGCACGAAATTTCTAATTATGGACACAAATGACTGTGATGGAAGCTTACACCACACTAACGTCATTATATTAAGCGTCAAGATAAGATAAACCATATGATAAACGTTAGATATGATATATTTACTAAACGTTACACTATACTAAACACCTTTAGGTTTAATTAAACCGTATGATAAAAATAAATGTAAGCTGATTACTTACTTAATATATATATATATATATATATATATATATATATATATATATATATATATATATATATATATATATATATATATATATATATATATATATATATATATATATATAACAAAATAAGATGCAACTTCTTATTAGACAGTTGTATTACAGTTATAATAATTTGTATAGCGTCTGTTTATACTGAAAGACTCCTTTAAACGAACTTTTTATTTAAAATGCAGAAAGTTTTACAATTACTAAGACAATTGATTTGAATCAAATGCAAATGATTTGCATTTCACAAAATGGTTTGTATTTCTGACAAATTTTACAGTTCAAATATACTGAATTTAAAGAACAGCAGTTAGCGCGGTAAATAAATATGATGTAGCTAGAAAGCGCTACATCATACGTCAAGTTATATTAAAAATAAAATTTCAAAAAATATCTGTTCTGTCTTTGTGAAAGAGACTGAGTGTAAATTGTTGCAAGATAATTCGGCCATGCATCTGTGTTAGAATCATGTTTGTTTCTGCATTTATAATGAACAATAGACTCTTTGTAAAAAGGAAATCTTTGAAGTTTTTGACACGTATCAGATTGCATGAAGCAAAAAGGCATCATTTTATAATTCTGAAGCGGTATAATTCTAATTTAAAAATATTCTTTTGTACTTTGATAATATTGCTAAAAATTGACAATTCTCATTTTCAGTTATTTTCTCGAATCCCGCATGGAAACGTTGATACTTGTGACATTTTTGTTGTTTACTTAGTAAGTAAATATTAAACTTCCTTATAATAACTGTAATGCGGAATGAAAAGTCCAAATACTTATGTAATAGTATGCATTTTTTGGGAGTCAAATATTTCTTATGCATAATGTTTAAAATTTTATATATTAAATTGATAGATAGGTATCCAGTGAGAGAAATGAAAAGCAATACTTTTCCAATTTTTATAAAACATTCATTACTTTAATCAAAAGTGAAAAATAAAAGGAATTTTTAAATATAGAAGTCACATTATTAATAAAATGTTAGGAATTTTATTGCTTAAAATATATTTTATTTTAGAAGAAAAGGAAATCTGAACTTACGATAAAAAATGATAATAGGTAACCGTTTTTTTATACTATAAAGTTACAGTTTAGAAATTGAAAAATATCGTGAAATATAAATAGAAAAGCTTTTAAGTAAATTCTATGTAATTAAATTATTGTGTTGCGATAATTTTACTAAAGAATTATCCGATTCAATCTCTTACACGGCGTTTCTATTCTGCGGAACATTTTTTTTTTCCAAAATGAATATTTTCTAGCAAACTCACTTCTGCTAAGTAAAATTTGTTTAACTATATTAGTAGACACAAAAAAATGTCACCCATATGCTTAAAATTTACTGTTGATTTTTTCCTCCAACTATATTGACAAACCCTCTCAGCTTCACATTTTATGAATATGGTATTGCAATGCATAATGTCTAATTGGTTATTATGTTAAAAGTTTGAAGAATGAAATAATTGAAACGCTTTTTGGTTGTATTATTGGAAAGTTTTATCTTCAACAAATAAATCAGCATTGGTTAATTATATGAAACCATCTGCGATAAATAATAACTTGCTATTTAAAGTTAATTCATCTTGACATCTGGTATTAGAAATCTGTTTTCGAATTTCAAGCTGCTTAGATAAAATGTTTTGGTTATGTGAAATATTATGGAAAGAGTTTCTTTGTTGTATCATTGGAAAGAGAAGTATTATCGCCAACAAAGATTACAAATAAATCAACATTGTTATTACAAATAAGATGCTATATAAAAATAACTGCTATAAATAATCACTTGGTATTGAATATTAATTCATTTGACATCTGGTATTAGAAATATGTTTGCGAATTTCAAATTGTTTTGATAAAATGTTTTTTTTTTCTAAAACATTTTATGAAAACAGCTTCTTTGTTGCAAAATATAAGCATTTTTTTACGCAATAAATGCTCAGTTAATCTATTTCTGTCTGAATTTTCAAATTATGATGTGTATTTTAAACGTATATAAAAACAAATATTAATTTCACAAGTAGTTATAACATTATATAGATTTTTAATTGAAAAAATATATAACTGTCATTTGCTGAGTAAATTTAGATATTTATCTAGTTTAGAAAGCAGAAATTTTTTGTCATGTAAGTATCTTAAATATTTCTCTATCCTTCAAATCCTATATTTAAAAAATCAAAGATTTTGGTCACATAAATGTAAATGAGTATTTTATAACTTTGCTTCAAAATTACATCTAAATTTATTATAAGAAACATGTATTACGAAGAAATTTTTATTGGGGAATATTAATATCATGCGTAAATTACATATAATTTTCAAAGATATTACAAAACATTTATTGGAGTTTTATATTTTTAAGTTTATAAGTACCTGTAAAATTTGTGTCTTATTTTAATTGTAATTCGACATGTTGTTTCTTAAAACACGTTTGACGACAAAAATAATTCCCCAATTTTTGCCAAGAGGTAGCTTGAAATATATTTTCCCCTTATTATTTAATAATATTTTAGAAATTTATATTAGATTTTATTTACTTTAATAAAACAGATAATTTAATCTCTTATAAAATTTATACTTAATATAGGCAATTATTGAATAATCGTAAGTTAATGAGATTCATATAAGATAGAGCTGTAATTCACTGCAATGATAAAAGTTCTAAGCATGAAACTAATACTCATGACGTTATTTTCAAGGTGAAGCCAAAGAATGAAAAAATGAATGACCAACGTCATCATCAGAGATAAGCTCAAATTTACGAGGGAATGCCACAGGACGCATTCTTAGGAATTAATTACGGTTCTTGTGGAGGCTTATATATGCTATGAATACATTCAATAGGAACTAGAAGAATGTAAGAAATCGCTATTTTTACAAAAACTAAAAGTGTATCATTTAAATAAATAAAATTAATAACAAAAAAATTATGAGAATAATTTTCAAAATTCATATCTATCTGTTTGAAAATAAATTTTGATTTTATTAACATGAATAGAATTTATATTTTCTGAAATTTTTTGACGTTATTGCATTTTGTAATCATAAACAACAATTGGAAAGTATTTGATCATGCCAAAATGTGAAATTTAGAGTTAAATTTTGTAGTTTAATAGAAGTCTTAAGGAAATAACGTAATTAAAACAATTACAGGGTATTTAATTTTAGGAAATTTTAAATATTCTATTTTCCTATTTTCCATTCAAGATTAATTTAATTATTTATAACATGTTACATAATTAATTTTTTTTGTACTAAAAATTCTGTGGGTGTACCATATCTAATAATATTGTAAATATTTTTATGATTAATGAAATAATTTTAGAAAGATAGTTAAAATTTATTTTCTGTAACTCACAACGTTTCATTTTATTTATAATATTTATATATTTAAAATTTATTTGCGGATAACTTAGATTAAAGTATTCAATGACCGTTTAAAAATGTTATATTCCAAATTAATTATTTAACAGTTCTTCTAAAAGCAAATAGCACGTAGGTATGCAAACATCGATAATATTTGCTTAAAAAAAGAGTTCGTTTGTGGTGAAAATTATTTTTTTTTTTGTATTTGTAGGAAAAATATTATTTTTCAATTTTAAATATCTACAAAATAAAAAAATATTCATCATTTTGAAAAAAAAGTTTGTGTAATTTACTTAAACTGAACAGCTTTATGAAAATTCTAAACCTTTCATGGTTATCATTTCAGTAATATTTTTGATGGAAATTAAAAAAAAAATATGTTGATAATATTTAAAAATATGATATATTTGCAAGTGATTTTGAGACATATTTCCTATCACTTGTATATACCATTTACTTATAAAAAATATGTACAATACTTTTAAGTTTTGCGTCATTCGTAAATATTACTCGTTATTAATTAGCATATTTCACTTTAAAATGAGTAATCACTTTTAAAATTAATAATTTTATCCTTATTAATGTAGAAGAATGAGAAATATTTTAAAAATCGGTAAATGCACATTTTTTCTTATTAATTCGTATTGAATGTGCTATTTTTAAAAATCGGTCTTAAAATTTATAAGCTAATTCTAATCAACATGTATCTGTGTATTGTTACTAGAAAAAATGATGTATGCAAGAAGTTCTAGAAAACATTTTCTAATAAAATTTATTGTTCAGTAACATTTCCAGAATACAAGAGCATAAATTGCATGAATATTTTATAAACAATGGTCTCATGAATAACTTTAGAAAAATGAGGAGAGAGTAAAAAAAAAAAAAAAAGAAGAAGAAGAAGAAGAAGACGTTTTGCTCTTAAATATAAAAAGTGTCAAATAATTTTATCACAACAATAGTGGGAGAAAAGTTTATGTAAATATTCTCGAATCACTTATCCACTTCAACAGATGTAAGAGGACGAAAAATATAACAAACATTTTTCTTTAGAAAAATACATTTCAGTTTTAGAGAAACTGAAAAATTGAAGAATATATTGATATAATATAATTTGAAAAAAGGTTAGATTCTATTGTTAATTTCATTAATGGTTTTATACTTATATAAGAGTTATATCGTTAACTATTTCAAAGAAAGGAAAAAAATGTATGATAACCAAACAAGAGAAAGACATATTCTGATAATTTTCTTATTTTTATTGAATAAAACTAAATTATTTAAGGATTTTAGAATTACATTCAGTTTCGCTAGTTTTGTATAAGTAGTTTATGTATATAAATAATTACATCATAAATTTCCCTAGATTTATTTTCAATTTTTGTTAATTTCAATGGGTGAAAATATTGAAACACAAAAATTTCTCTTGACAGTTTTATATTCTTATTTTTCATAATTAAAAGATTTGGTAATTGTCAAAAAAATCAATATTAATCCAATAATTATAAATTCATTTATAATATTTTTCATTGACTAAGTAATATGAATTAATAAAGAAGGAGTCATAAATACACCATATACATAAATAAATGACTGCTGTGGTATGGTTGGTTAGAGCGTTTGTTCTCATTGTTAGAAGATGGTGGTTTTGAATCCCGGACCCAATCGAAGATGCGTTTGCTAATGGAGGCAGGGTCACATTAAATATGTCGTGATCGCAATGACTTCCATGTGAAAAGAAATTTCTGGTTATGGCAGGTTAAATCAAGGGATCCTTTACTTTGTCCTTACTTCTAAATTAGGAAGATTTTTAATCACTTTTAGGGATATGCTGTTTCACCCCCCTGGGTGCCTCACTAGATAAGGAACCATCATTTCGGCCCCTCGTAGTGCTAAAAAGGAAAAATCTTAGCAACCTGGAACTAAACAAACAAGGTAGAAATGGTTATTGTGCTGTAATGATAAGTATCCTGAACAATTTGGTAATAAATAAATTTATATAACATGAAATGATGAATATTTTATTTAATTATTTAATATTTGCTTTAAAAAATAATTAGTAACTGAAAAATATTTTTCCAAACTTTTTTATTTTGCCACAAATTATGTCCTTATTGTCTAAAGAAATTCTTTTATTTCTATTCACTCGACTTCTCTAAATAATAAAAATCAATATTTTTAATATTTATTAAAGAGACAATTTTGTTGTATTTATATTTTTATTGAATCTAGGAAACATGGAAATATTAAATATTAGCATATTTTTTTTTAATTATTTATTGCCAAGATATGAAAGTAGATCCAGGTTTATCAAATTATTGAAACAAAAGGATAAACAAAATTTTCTAAACGCTGGGTGTATCGTACACAATTTAGCTTCGAATAAACGCGTGCGCCCATATTCTAAAGCACGTATATCAAACATTTTTTTAATGCCCAAGTTGAATTTTATGTGCCAAAAGGCGTTCTTTTTCACAAGTTGCATTTGCTTTCATAACATAATAATGTTTAACAAATGAGTTAGGATTGCCTATGTTGATATTGATTAATCATACCTTTATCACCTTGTAACACTCAAAGTTATATATCTTAACATGTAAATTTATCTTTATTGTTGTCCGAATATTATATGATGGAGTTTATATGTGATAGAATCGTAAAAGTGATGAAATTATATCTATTATTGAATATAAAGAGCTGAGTATCGGTACATTTATATCAAAAACAGGTTTTTCATGTTATAAAAAAATCATAAAAACTATACTAACATAAAAATTTGAAAATTGAAAAAATGAAAAAAAGTGAGCAATATATATAACATATTATAAAGCAGTATAGAGTATATAATAAAATAATGTATTAAGCATCTAATGTTTTAAGCTACTAGAACTGTGATAAAACGATTTCCATATATCTGACAATTCAGATTTTTGATGATTTAAAAACTTAAAATTAAAAATATATAACGTTATACTGCTCACAATTGAAGTAAAAAAACACTTATTTTTGGCAAAAATTTGAAAAACTCTTCATTAGTTTTGACACTCGTATTGATATTCTATAATGTAATCCATTATGAAATCCGAAGAATATTGTTTTATGAATTTCAAAATTATATTTTGCTTCCTCTCAAATAATAATTTTTGGATTTAACTAGTTGTAACTTTAATAAGTGTATAATTCTTTGCGAATTAATGTTATAAACTTAATTTTTAAAGAATTTTATGACAATAAAAACAAGTTAATCAAACTAGAAAATGAAAAGAGAAAAAACTGACAGTTTTATAAAAACTTTTGCTGTTTTATAATTAAACGGTTTTTTATTTCTCAGTGCAATTCAATTTAGTCTTACAAATTAATGATATTTTCTTCAGCTCATAGTTCAAAGAAAAAAAGGATACAGCGTTTCTATACTTATTCTTAAGGAAAATATTTTTGAGTTTTTTTAAAACATTAAACATTTATATAAATAATTTCACTTTTCATAGTAAATAAGAAATCTTATATAAAATTTATAATCTAGTATGAATTTATTTAAACTATTTTTAAGCGATTTCCATTTTAAATGTATTTTTTTTAAAAAAATTGCTTGTATATTATTGTCTTATTGTAACATGTTTTTTTTTGGTTATATGTTTTTATTAGGCTACTTTTGTATAAATTATAAACTTTATAAAACAAAAAAAATATGTAACATGAGAAAATATGCAACATGATCATTTTTGTTATTATTATTTTTTTAAACTTTGTATGCAACAATATATTGAAACATAACTAACAGTACTTTTTATTTTTAATGAAAAATAATATGCAGTGATTATATGAGAAAATAAAGTTAAATCTAAATAAAAAGATATCTTAAATTGTGTTTCATATTAATGATTAATTTTAATTAAGAAATAAACATGCATTCCAATCAATTATTTTTTTTATAATTTTAGACTAACTCCAAATGGCCGTTCTCTAGTAAGAAAGCAAAATGAAGTGTACAGGATATAATATTAGTTATATAATGATACCAGGAATTCATTATTATTCCAAAATATTTATTCAAATAAATTTTTATATTGAAAATATTTTTTCATTGAGAAATGTGTAAACTTTTTAAAATAATGACAGAATGTGCGGAATTTTTTCAGTAGAAGTATTTTCAGTTAAAAAAATGAGCTTATTTTGATTTTAAATAACTGATTTAAATGGTTTGATTGTACCGAAAGAACGATCATAAATAAGATTATCCTCTGTTGACAAAGAAAGAAATATTTATGAGGAAAGTAGCAATCAATGGAAATGGGAACCAATAAAAGAGACTTATCTATCAGAATGAATATTTTTTCTATATCTTTATTTTATGAGAAAGATAAAATCAATACATTTTCTTCAAATAAAAACTATTAATCAATGCATTTTCTCAAATGGAAACATTTTCTTTGCTTTTAACATTCTTAACATCATTTAAACATTTTATTTCATTTTACATACATATTGATATACCGTGTAAAATATAAGGAGATGGATTTGCTTAGTATTTTTATTCATTTTAATTGTTATTTTCATTGTAAAGTTTAGCATATATATAAGATATTCTGTCTTAAAATCCCCATCACTTAACCTTAAGAATTTTTTTTTATTTACATATGTTCATTCATGAAAAATCTAAACATTTTTATTTAATCATTGCTATTGTGAATATTTTTACACATAACCATATAATTAGACGTGTTTCATTTACTCTGTTATTAGAATATGAAATATTTTTTTAATATTATTTGCATAAAACATCATTAAAGGGAAATTGTATTTTGGAACTCAACTCACGGTTTTAAAAACAACATGGATTGATTAGATACGTCAGTTGAGGTATTGCAACTATATTTAAAGCATTTTTTTTTTGTTTTGGACTGATATAAGTATTAAATTTTTCTTCATGAAAATATACATTTACTAAATTCTCCATTTCTATGATTTAAATAGCACACATTTTAGAAAAACAAATCCTTAGAAAAGGAAAAGCATTAAAACTCTGAAATATTGACAAGAATTAAATCCAAGATAGTCATTTATAATTATTTTACACATCATTGAAGGGTTTCTAATTTCTAAAAGATTAACTTTTCCAAATTCCTTTTATCATTAATCGATGTTTATTATTGTAAGCTATTGAGAAATTCTTAGCACAATTTGATATCCATGAAGAAGAGTGAATAGCAATTTGCATTTATTATTTCGTACTTCGAATTTTATAAATGCAAAGTTAATTTTGATAACAATCAATTTTAATGAGATATTTACAAAGAATGATCTCAGAATATGCTTGTTGAACTTCTATTAGGCGCATGTTTCATTTCGTGTTTTTATTTTTTAAATTTTTATTTTTATATTAGGATTATTAATTTTGTGTTTTTATACCAAAAACTTTGTGCATTGTAATCTTTTGTATCATCATGAGAATCATATATTTTCTACAGAAAAAAGTTTTCTTGAAAGAGTTATAAGCTATTTTGGATAAACTTTTTTCATTGGAAAACTTCACGAAAATGTAATATCAATCATAAAAATTTGAAAGAAAGATGAAAATATACATTTTATAGATAAAATACAAGGTTATTTTTAAAATTGTTGATCTTCAAAGCAATTCTTTTGAAAATTCCAGAGAATGAATGCACAAACTTTTTGACTTAAAATCAAATATCGGTTGTATATGATTTATATTTGAATACTTTTATCAATTTATTTTCGATTATTTATGAACATATTTGTATTTATGTAACTCATAATGGAAACTATAAACTTTATTGGAAAAGAATGATTGGTTTTAACGTGATACACTTTGTAAGGTTTTTTGCGTGATTCATATCTTAAAAATTATCATAAAAGTTTCTTGAGAAATTCTTATAAATTGCTTGAATAGATTTAAAAGTAATGTCTCAGTAGACTTTTCTATGCAAATATGCATGTAATATCTTAATAATATAAAAACATTTCGTCATATATCAGCATTTTTATTGCTTAATTGGAACTTTGATTCTATTAAGCAAAATCAGTTTACTCAATTTAACACTAATTATTCCTTTTATATCGAAAGGAAATTTTAATCAAAAGAAATATTAAATTATTAATAATAATAATAATTAGTAATAATAATAATAATTAATAATAATAGAAATGTAAATAAGAAAAACATATTATTACCATTAGCATAAAAAATAAAATCAACATATAATTTGAAAAGTGATTCGGAGGTTTTTACTAAATATAAAATAATCAAGGATAAAATAAACAAATCTAGTTTTCCTTTTAATTTTTTCATTAATTTTATTACCTATTTTTAGAAGGTAAGCCTTTGCTATGTTTAAGAAACTGTAGTAGGGAATTTGAATAATGTAGGTCACGTTCATTTACCTCTTAAAAACCATTTTAGATCTGAATCTTAAAAGAAATATTCTTCTTCAGCCCATATATTTTCATTATCTTCTAATCAACACAAATCAGGATTAAATTCAAATCCTACTGACTCACTTTGTATTTCAAGTTCTCTAGATGAATGGACACATTTTGAGCCATCCTTAGTTAATCGTACAGGAATAAAGCTCTTAAAATAGATTACTGTTAGTTATTGAAACAATAGGTGAACGATTCTTATATGAAATGTAAAGAATAACTGGCATTTTTTAAAAAAAGCAAATTTAATGTTGTATTTCATTTTCAGTATTAAAAAAAGTAAGTAAGTTAATTAAAAATATTTTGCTTCTTGTTATCAAAATGCTTTTTTTAAATTTTTCATTGCACTCTGGTGAATATTATAACTGTTGTAATACATTGTATAAAATCATATTTGTATAACATGCTGTACTAACTACTGCTCACGTGTTTCTAAAAAGAATTTTTTTAGAAAGTAAGCTCTATTTAAGAATCATTAGGGTAGAAATTTACAAGAGTGTTCTTACATCTAATGCAGCCAAACTAACTTTCTTACATTTTTTTGAAATAACACAAAAGACATTAAAGATATCTTTTCATTTATTTATGCATACAAATGTCACACATTTAAATTTTTACTTTAAATAGTTTTAAGTATATCATATCGGGCAAGTGACGCCCGTCACTGTCGATGCACTGGGGCAACAGGTTGTTGAAGTTTCTCATCTCTTTTTTCCCATATTAGACGTTTCTTTTTAAATGTTTATCTCAGATGCTCCAAAGTCTGTGAGCAGTCAGTATAGATATAAGATTTTAAATACCACCACAAAAAGAAATCATATGGTATTAAATTGAAAAAAAGCACTTGCTATTCCAAATCAGCTCTCTTGAAATGTGGCTTCCAACGAAGTGATTTCTCAGCCCAGCTAACTATACCCTTGAATTATGAGCTGTTGCCTCGTCCTGCTGAAACCTTACTTTTCCTAAGTGTATTTTCTTAAAACGTGACAAAAAATTCTTCCAGCATTTTCACTTGACGGATTGAAGTGACTCGGAAAGTTATTCATTTACTTGAAAAACTATAGGCCTGAACTTGACTTATGATAGAGGAAAAGAGTTACAGCTTCTGTAATCCGCAGAGACTTGAAGCACCATATACAAGCTAATGGTAGAAGTCAAATGTGCAATCTATTTAAAGCTATTTTAAAGCAATTTTCGGCTCGATTCTATTTCTAATAGATTTTACAGTTTTTCTTAATGTGACTCGTTTCATTCAATTGTTTTTCAGTATATATATATATATATACAATATATACATATATATATATATATAATAATCTCCGTAAACTTTAATATTAATAGCTAATTGATTTCCTTATGGGAATACAGTTGCGCACTTAATATAAATATATTTTTCCTACATATACTGCTTTATATACTTATATCAAGTATATAAATACTTGATATATATATATATATATATATATATATATATATATATATATATATATATATATATATATATATATATATATATATATATATATATATATATATATATATATCAAGTATTTTTAGTTAAAACGTATTTATATTAAGTGCGCAACTGTATTCCCATAAGGAAATCAATTAGCTATTAATATTAAAGTTTACGGAGATTATTTATTAGATACGATTACCTTGATCACACACACACCAAGACAAATAACCCTGTTTATTACAGGGCACGGCCGCTTCCCGACTTACCTGCAAAGAATAGGTGCCCTCCCAAGTGAATACTGTGACTGCGGGGACATAGGGAACCCGATTCACTACGCAACTGACTGCCCAATCACAAGCTCATGGCATTTCACCAGGCCCAGTGCCCATCTAACAAGGGAATGGACCAGAAACATTGTAAACAATGCCCATTCAAGAACCAAAGTGATTGCTTTAATAAACTTTTTAATAAATCACAGAGAACTGTTTATTCCACATTACCAAGAAGAGGAGGATGACCAGCAAGGAGAATTGGACCTCCTGGACGATGATGAACAAGTACAGAGTGCCTTGTAGCTCTGTGCAACATATAATAACCTTTACTTTTCTAATTTTACTAATTATTGTTTTGTTTTACACAGTTTGTACATTAGTTCACTTTTTTTTTTAACTTTACTAACTTCTCCTTATTATCTTGCATGTTTGCCTAAACTAAATTGAATACCTTGATGTTAAATTGTATACCTTGTAATTTCCACTGTGCCAATGTTTTATTGTAACGCACCTTGTTTTGATGTCCCATGAACTTGTCAATTGGGGACACCAGAGGCAGCAGAGGTGTCTGGAGCTGTTGCGAACATAGTTCGAAACTGTTATGGGGGTGGTGCCCCTGGCGGTGTTACTTTCTTTTATTCTTTCTCGCAACTCCTATCTAAACTGGTAGAACCCTTCTTGGGTTAGGTACAGGGGAGTTGGCTGGTGTATACACACATAGCAAAATATTAACGACAACCATCCCTAACAGCGATTTTTGATTTTTCAATAATCTTATAATGACTTGATTTGTTTTCGTAATAAGATAATTAAAACTTCTGAATAAAGGTATTAAATTTAAAAACTGTTATGATAAAGTATCAGGAGAAGCATATTATGGCTCTGTTTTCTGCAATCGAATCTATCTTGTTGGTTTTAAATGTTCTTTTCCCTATTGTATATGAGTACGATTAACTGTGTATGAAGAATTATCTTGTATTAAAGTAACTAGTGGGTAATTAAGTGTCTTGTATAAGATCTTAGATGGCATATAATTAACTACAGTGGCAATACATTAGTGTTAGACCCATTTTTTTTTGGAGTGAAATGTCTTAAGTTTAATCGTAGTTACATAGGAATGACAAGGTGGATATTGCGTTTCTGATTATGGTATTCATGCACAAATAATGTAGGAAAACCA
Source organism: Latrodectus elegans (assembly GCA_030067965.1). Lineage (NCBI taxonomy): Eukaryota > Metazoa > Arthropoda > Arachnida > Araneae > Theridiidae > Latrodectus > Latrodectus elegans. Next base: position 93,918,613 of record CM057822.1, read on the forward strand.
CGGATTATTCCTTAAGGTTAACGGGATTGGAATATCTTCATCACAAAGTGCCTCATAATTCTGAATCATAGTCAGGTCACTAGGTCTCACCTGTGAGCTGGAACATTTCCTTCCCCATCCATGCCACATCACTGGAATGATTTTGGAGGTCTCAGATGAAAGTGGACTCTCCCCCAACCTTTGGAGTTCTAACAACTCATAGCGGCAGAATGTGCACTCTAAAAATCACTGTTCACGACAAATGATGCTTCACATGGCTGATCATAACAGGATTTTAAATTAAGTGATAAATATTTACTTTTCTTTTCATAGTTCTGTAAATATGCTTCGCAAACAATAAAATGCTATTGTAAGATAAATAACAACGGAAAGTAAACAAGAAAATGATGTTAAACAGATTTGCTCTGTACACCTTGCATTGTAGGACACTATGCAGAAAAAAATCAGTAGAATATTCAGCATTAACACAAAGAAGTGCCAAAAAATAAGTCCTAAGAATATGTGGAGAACAGTTTCCAAATTTCAATCATAATCACTATTTAACTGCTTGATATAAATAATGATTTTTTGTCTTTATGTATACATTTTATGATAGGAATTCGGCCAATTTTTTTAAAATTTTCTTTAAAATTTGTTAACTGCTACCTGAAATGCATACCCGAAAGTGATGAAGGTAAAAATATTGAATACATCTAAATTTTTAGCTTATTTATTAAAATGTTTTACTATTTATGGGCATTTTATAACAAATTAAAGAATGTTCAACTAAAATTTTCTCTTCCTACAAATAGGTTAGAAATTATTATTATGTAGCATGAAAACTAATAACTCTTGTTATACATGTTTAAAATAAATTATTAAAGTTAAAATTTTATCTGGAAAGAGAAACATTGTCCAGAATAAACTGTCTTAAAATGTCATAATAATTAATAAAATATTCTTACTTACCTTAAAAGATAATTTCCAAGCATATTTGCATAATGAGTATTTCAAGCCTGAATACATAGTTCAAGTGAAAATCATATAATCAATGAGAAAATGACTTTCACTTGTCCTTTTGAATAAAAGCTATGCTTCTAAATTTTGATCTTGTCACTTAAGCGTTTACATTTTAAATAACTTCATAGTAGTTCTGCTTTAAATTTCAAGACAAATGTTGTAGAGCAAGTTTAGAGAGCCTGTTTGTATTTATATAACATAGTAAAGTACTTTCAAAATTAGCTTTTGGGTTTCAGTGGGAAATAAAAAATCTAGATCTTGTCTCTACTCCAAAGTTATTCATTTGAAACAACCCCGTTTTATGAATTAAAAGGATTTAATTTAAAAAGTTGAAATTTTAACATGTGATGATAAATTTTTGACATTTAAAAATTAAAATTTAAGCATGGTGATTATGTTCTTTGAAAGCGTAATAAGTAATAAATAAAATGTTTGACTACATCAAATTGCTATTAAATACAATTTTTGTGTGTGTGTTTATATTTCTGTTAACAAAAGTACCTCCCTGTTTCAATAAAGACAATCAAATACCATAAATAAACAATACTTACAAAATAAAAACAAATACCTATAAATAAAAGATTAATAAATGAACTTTTTGTAGAATAAACTTTTATTGTTATTATAATGATTTTTCTATATTTAATTGAAAATGATTTTGGTGCTAAAATATAAAACCTAAGTTAAAGTCTTAAAAACACTAAACGCCTAAAAAATTTTTATTATATTCTCACATGATATCATAACATTAAATGAAGCTAAATGTATACGATTTAAAATAATACGTAAAACTATGTAAACATTAAAAACTCTCAAAAACGAGTTTTTATAATAATAAAATTAACAGAAATATTTCCTGAATTGATTCGAATAATTAATATTGGCTCATGTATTTTATATGCATGATATAAGTTTCAGAAAAATAACAAAATAGTATCTTTTTCAACACATATTATTTGTAAAATATTGAAGTAGGGAATTCGATTTGTAACTAAGTGATAATTGAGTACTATCTTTATTGTCATCATTTTAAGATAATATATAAAAATCTAAAAAAATTTAATCATATTTCAATAATTTCATAAAACATATAAAAAATTTGAATTGTTATTACAGTCTCTAATGTAGGTTAGAAAGTATATTAGAGACTGTAATAATAATGCAAACTTTACGATAAAAAATACAGATATATAATTTTTAAACACATTAAATAAAATTATATGTATGTAGATGTAAAAAAATCTTTCACATATTCATAAAAAATGTCGATAGCATAAAATTTCGCAAAAATTTGGAAAAAATAGAATTATTAGATTTCATCAATTTTTTTTTATCAAGTATTCCCCATATTTTATTATTCGTGATTTCTGATTCAGCGAAGAAAGATTTTATCCTATATTCAAAGAAGGTAGTACAAGAGAAGTTCGAGGCAACTCAATAAGGAAAAATTCAATTCAGAAAAATTGTGGTCGAGGAAAAATTTTCTGTGTTTAGCATGATGTGAAAAGTGGGTTATATAACTATATATATGTATGTGTTACTAAGTATCGCTTGATTATTGACTGTGTCTATGAAATTATGGATCATAAGTGAATTCAATTTATTTTTTAATATTCTATTAGAATGATACTTAAGGAAAATATATTTATACTACAGCATGCAATATTATTAAAAAATAATCCTATTTATAAATGTACATACAGATATTTATACACATAAATATAATAAAAATTATTTAATTATAGCGCAAACATCTCTGGAAGCAATAACAGTGTTTACATTTATTGAAATAAGTAGATATTGGTAGACATGCACTATTGTATGCTGCTAAATTGTGAAGTCTTGGTTTACTGACCGTCGCAACTAACCTATGGGATAAAACAATTGCTAGGTAATCACTGAATAGGGCGTTTTCTTTTAGTGAGAGATCTAAAGATGGTGTTGTCCAGGACAACGTGCTCTGGACAATCTTCCTTCTTCTTTGAGTACTTTTCATATCTCAAAGAAGGTTCGAAAAATACTGGTATTCAAGTGTTTGAATAACGGGTGAAATAATCGCCCTTAGTTCGAAAAATGGTTAGTATCGTTAATCAAAATGTTGTAGTTCAAACTTCATTCTTCAATGCCACCCAGATGTAATCAAATCGTGTTTACAGGGTTCTCCCTGTAATATCACTGTAGGTCATGGATAGATATGATGAAATCGAATTCATTATTGCAATATGCAATCTATAAGATATCTCCAAATATACATGCAACTATCATCATACTATACATGTAAAAGGGAATCATTTAAAAACTTGAAATTACTTCACTTCTTCTTCTCACTACACGATTGATCACATTAATAAAAGCCCTTTTGACTGCAATGTAATATCGAGAGTGTCTGAAGTCATAGTCGCTGAGCTAAGAGTTCGTGTTGCTAGAAGCGTCTTTGAACAGTTTATGTATACTTAGTTTTTACTTTGAAAAAGATCTTATTTCTTGAGTCAGGACTCGTGAGAAGTCGATACGATCTACTGAGTCAATATGCTTAACATGTCTTAATTTTACATTATTAGCAATAATCGGTTTTCAGACCATTCATGCCATTCTGTATGATTATCCTGAATGCATTGATTTCACATTCTACAAACATTGAATCTTGATAGACGTTGATAGAGGTGAATGCCAATATTGTGATAAGGAAAACTACAATTCCAATAGCTTCAATTCAGTCCCTGTGAAATGTGCTAATAAGTATTTCTCAATATAACTTGAAATAACGATATAATTTTTCCCTGGGAAATGACCTTTAAATGTTATTTTCAAGTAAGATACCATTGTGCAGCATATTTTTTTAAATGCATTAAAGGTGCAGCTAAGAAACCAATAATTTTCATATAACAGTTCCTTTTTACTGTCATATATGAATTTAAACTGCAAGTAGATTTCATTAAATGTATTTACACCGAAAATATTTTCTACTCTGAAATAGTATAACTTTCACGGCAAAACTTTATTTGTCTCTCTCATGTATGATTCTTTTTATTTCTGCATTTTTGTTCCAAATTCGTAGAAATTCAACCCTTAATAAGTATTTTACAAGCTATTATTATTCATATTATGTAACTCTGGGCAAACAACATATCAATAGCTAATATAAAATATTTTCCAATAAAATAGTATATCAATGAATCAGCAAATTAATTATGAAATCATAATGAGATCGGAAAATCGGATGAAAATATTTACATTTGTTAACATTTTCGTTTTTAAAATTTTTTTTATATTACGTAAAAACCACCTATTTACTTAAAATATAGAACTACTTCTTTCACTATTTCCTTAATTCTTCGTTTATAAAATAAACGACTGTACACATACATTTTTAAATAATATGAAAAAAGTTTTTCCTTACAATAAATTTTTAAGATATTTAGGATTAAATTTCCAAATAATCAAGACAATGCGTGATTATTTTTGTTAATTATTCGGATGATTAAGAACAATACAACTAACCATTTTGTTCTTTGAAGCCTCAGTCAAGTGACAAGGTCGACACGTGATTAAACAGATCTCCCTCCATACAAATTACAACATACTACGGAGGACACTGGACTCCACGAAACATTTAACATGTAGAAAGACATTAAACATTGTAGTCTTTTGGTCGCAGCATTTACATCTTTTCCCAAAAGGCCACAGTGGCCCTTAATTATAAGGTAAAAATTACAATGAAAAATAAAAAAATGTGCAAAGGAAACCTACTCAATAATAAAAATCATAAAACACATTTGCTATTTAGAGAAATATATGATGTTTGTGTTGTTTAACAAATGAAGTTTTAAGTTTTTAAGCAAAATTAACTTTTATATAAGACAACAAGAATATTCTTGCCGTATGCTTGTTGTCATTTAATGAAGTGAGAATAAATAGGCAAATTAGTGTATGACGTGATTGGGACATCGATCAGACCAGAGTAGGAATATCAGTCGTTATAAAATGAGTTTTACCGCTGAAATTCATAAATCGTAACTTGTAAAGTAGCGAAGAAAAATGGGCGTGTCAAAGGAGTTTGTTCGTTGTTGTTAGCTTTTGGACATTAAAATGGTTTTATCGGCTGCTGCATCAAGCCCCTGAATATGCCAAAAATTTAAGGATAGAGCTATAAGTGAATGGACGACGAGGCATTGGTTTCACAAAATCAGGTAGGCAGAATTGTCCGTTAGTGATGAAGCTGATGTCTGGTGGCCTAGTTCGTCGATTGGTTCACTATGAAACGACTTCGACCAACGGACCAAACTGAAACTGCGAACCAGCACTTAAAGCAATGGAAACGTATATAATAGGCATTTCAACAGGAAGAGTAAGCACTGGTTAATCGCAAAGGAGAACTTACCCTCTTTGACCGATAACGTGAGGCTGATTTTCGAGCCAGTGGGCAGGAATACCATATAGATGCTTGCTTCGGAGATTTTGTGCCATTTTCCTTACTCACAGGACCTTGCAATTTCAGATTACTACCTCTTACATTCCCTGGACAATCAACTTCGTGGAAAATCCTTAATTAATAAAGCAAACTTGTGCCAAGAACTCACGGACTTTCTTGCGTCCAAAACCCCAAAGTTTGTTGCAATAGATTGCACAATTCGGGAAACATTAGTAGAAGGTGTTGGTTGCCAATGGTGATTACTTCTAGGTCTAACAGTAGGCTACACTTTTTGTAGATCAAGTTCTTTTGGATCAATAAAAATAACATGAAATTCCTTGTTTAACTATATTTATTTTATCTGTCAATTTTCTGTCCACGAGTGAAATGAAAACTCCTGAATTTATTGGAATAAAACTTATGCCAGGATATTAATCTCTAAATATCACACTAAACATGAGTTTTTTTTTTTTGAAATCTTAAATTAAAAGGTTAATTGATTTAAACCGTCATTAACATTAGACTTAATGAAAGGTTGCAAATGGTTTGATATATACTGTTTCAGAAATCTGCTCAATTCGATATATATATATATATATATATATATATATATATATATATATATATATATATATATATATATATTCGAGGATTACTCTGAAATTTTTGAGATACGCGCAGACGAGAATTTACAAAATAAAAATAACAGTTTAGTTTTAAAATACAAAGTATTTTAACACAGGAGACGATTTTTTAGTGACTTATTTCAATTTGTTTAGCGTAGAATAAATTTTAAACAAGAGAAAATGGTGTTGACGCGAGAACATTTTCGCGATATGATTTTCTACGATTTTAAAGCAGGATTAAATTAAGAAGAATGAGTTCAACATTTGCAATTAGCATTTGGTGATGAATCTCCCGCTCGTGCTACTGTATTCAGATGGTTTAGAGAATTTAGAAGAGGTCGCAATTTTCTTCAGGATGAAGAACACACAGAAAGGCCGCCGTCGGCAGTAATCCCGGATAATGTGTCTGTTATACGTAAAATGTTCATGGATGATAATCGCTATATCTATCAAATGATACAGAAGGAACTTAACATTGGATCCGCAGCCATACACAAAATAATTCATGAAGAATTACATAGGAAAAAAGTAATTTGCCGTTTGGTTACCCATAATCTAATTGAGCCCCAAAACGAGGAGGGTGTCAGAATCAATAAAGAAACTCTTAAATTGCTAAATGGTGGTGACCACAGCATCATTTCTAAAATTGTAACAGGTGATGAAACATATATACCGTTTTCTGACGTTCCAACGCGTCAAGAAAGCAAAGCATGGTTTTTTGAAGATGGTGAAAAAACAACGCGCACTGAAAAAAGTGATGTATGCCATTTTCTTCAAAAATACGAGATTGGTCAAAGCCATCAAGATGGAAGGACAGAAGACAGTAACAGCAAACTGGTATACCACTAAATGTCTTCCAGATATTCTACAAGAACTGAATGTTAGGGGACTAATACTTCACAATGACAATGTATCTTCACATACAGCTGGATTAACAGTTGAGTTTCTTAAACAAAAACAAATTGAAGTTATCGAACATTATTCATCTTATCTAGCTACGAGTATGTGCGACTTTTGGTAATTCTTAAATCTAAAATAGAATTTAGTGGAAGTCGTTTTCATTCAGAAGAGATTGATGTGGCTATAAATGCATTTTTTTCATCTATTCCAAGAAATGAATGGCTTCAGGCATTTAATCTGTGAAAAATTCGTTCACAAATGTGCATTGATGCTGGAGGAGACTACTTTGAACGCACCTAAACTTTTGTAAGTATAATTTTAAAACACCTTGTTGTATCTCAAACATTTCAGAGTGACCCTCGTATATATATATATATATATTAACTGATTTGTACATTAAATATCATTTCGTGGTGTGTGTAAATCCTCATTTAAACAAGGATAAGCATATAGCAATTATTACTAAATATAGTTAACAGCATTAAAATTTTCCTGACATTATTTCTCTCTAAAATTACGAATAAGTTTTCGGCTATAAGTCAAGGTTCATTAAAGCTGGAAATCTCTGCTTGTTAGTATTTCTATGTTTTTATGTTTGAATTTTGTGCTTTTTTATTAATATTTTTAATATTTTTATATTATATCTGTTTAGTAAATTAAGGTTTAAAATTTTATACCATTCACTATTTTAAAAGTATTTGGTCTCCAAATCGTAGCCCATAATAACATGAACAGAATTAATTTTTGTCATGAAATCAAATTTAATTTTATGTAAGTTCTGAAATTAATCTAAATTTAGTATATCATATGCACAATAATTATAAACAATAATGCAATATTACTCCATTCAAATACTCGATTTATTGTAGCTTTATTTACGTTTCATGCTTATAGAAACTACTCTTAAATCAAGCAAACTTTATCTTTAATAATTAAAGAGTTGTATAATGAAAATATATATGAAATAATAAAAACAAGTATTTGAATCAAAGTTATTAGAATAGACGCAGAAGAGAGAAAAGTTTTCGATTCTTCAAGGCATTTAATAATGTTTGAAAGTCGAAGAAATTGAAGATATTACAAAACTAAAGAATTCCTCATTTCTTGAGACTAAGCTTCCAGCAAAATCATAGAAAAAATGCTTTAGCCACAGAAAAGACGTCGGTAAATATTTTGAAAGTATCTTAATAAGAGAAAGCGGTCTCAAAGAGGAAAGTAAAAAGACAAGAGTTTACTTGAATATACCTAAGTACAAACTTAATGGAAAAACTCTTAAGTGCCATAACATTTTAGAAGCAAGTTAAAGATATATTTAAGTGATACGAAAACGCTTTCGATCAAAACATTTTACAGATAGATTAAAAAAATAATGATTACAATAATATTTGATCTAGAGAAATGAAAAGTTTAAAAAAAGTGAACCTACCGTAAAAAAAAAACTGTATATATATATTTGAGCTTACTGTTAAATTCATTAACTGTCAATATTTTATTTTGAAAACAACAATCTTTTAAATCGAAGAATTAAAACATTCTTCAATTTAAAAGATTGTTGTTTTCAAAATAAAATATTGGTAGTAAAAAAATTATAAAAAGACACTTGTGAGAAATAAAATTATGTATCACAAATTTTCGGACAAAAACGAAGAAGATACCCACACGCACATAAGCACGCTCTATCAGTATCTACCTACCTTCCTCTCTGTCACACATATATATTCAAATTATATTTAGAATAGGATAGGAAGAAGTTTGGAAAACTTATACGTAAGTATCGTTGCAAAATAGCATAGATATTGCAGAAGTATAACATTCATTTCTGCTATTGAATAACTACTAGATTTGAGCTTGGAAACCTTCATTACTCAATATTATTCATTAATAATTTTCATAAATAAACGATTGAAGATCAGAAAAGTTACTTTTTAAAGTTTCTTTGGCATTAATGTATAACATATATACATATACTTACACACACATATATATATATATATATATATATATATATATATATATATATATATATATATATTCGCTTCAAGGTAATATTTTGAAAGTAATAAATAGAAAAGTATAGGAAACTATCAGAAACTATCAACTGTTACTCATTTTCTGTAAACATTTATTTATTTATTATTTTTTTCCAATGGCAGATTTTAGACAGTTATAACTGCAAAAGAGTCTATTAATCTATTGTTCCCTGATATCAAGGAACCGGCCAGACACAGCGACCTCTTAGCCGCCGAGGCGTTGCCCCGGGTTCACTACAGAGGGTGGGCCACCATCGCAACCTCACACATGCCATATGGACTCGTTTTTATAGGGTAGGCATCATTCATATTTCATTCACACACACAAGGAAAGGACAAAGACAGGATAGAGAGAGAGAAAGTACAACCATGCCTGAACCGGGATTCAAACCAATGACCTACTTATCCGTAGTCAGGCACGCTGACCACTGGAAAAGTTGGCCGGTCTGTAAACATTTATAAACTAGCAAAATAATGATGCCAGAAATTCATTACTTAATTCAAAATAACTGATTAATGTCTTTTAGCTATTTATGTTTCCAAAAAGTTTCTTTATGGGATATAAATATGACGATAAAAAAACTTAAAATAGAAACGATAAATTAAAAATGATACTTTATCAAAGTGATGGTTTAAATCTATTTGAAAATCAAATTAAAAATGTTTGATTACTTGTAAATGATCTCGCAGAAGTATAAATTATTTTATGATTCATTTAAGCTTCAAACATTTATTCACAAAAATTTAATTAAATATTAGTTGATGCAAGATTTAATTAAAATAATATTTGAAATAATTTTTATTTAAAAACTGGATACTATTATATTATTCAGTAAAATTTTCTAATTCTTTCTTGATAATTTTAAAGAAATTTTTAATCCTAAATATGAAATATGTCAGAAATATTTTTACTAAATTCTGTTTACTTTTTAATTATATTTCATGTTCTACGACATGATATTACTTGTTTTTACTATTTGAATTATTTAAGAATAAAGAAATATTTAAACTAAAATTTATGCGTTATACATTTTTAACAAAAAAATTGAATTACTGAAATTTATTTTTTCATTAAACATTTATTTTTATTAAAGTTTATTTCTTAACTAAATATTTATTCTAAGTTAGTTGGGAGAATTTTGTTAGCTTATACATAATTAAATATTTAAACATATCGGAAGAAAAGTAGCTACTTGTAAATAAAATCAAATGTACTTATAAATAAATAAGCAAAAACAATAAAAAAGTATTTTCATATTTAATTTCCTAATATATGAATTTTTGTTAATCTGATATGTTGAGTTGATGAATACTCCAAATATTTTATTTTTTGAAAAAGAAAATTTATTTTTTGTTATGATAATTTATTTTTTTAATTGTGGTTATTAAAACGAAATAGTATTTCAATTTGATAAATATTAGATTCACGCTAATATTATAATTTTTTACAACGCCATATTTCTGAAATAATGAAAGCATCTTATGAACTAATGATTATTCAATAAATATATATATGGTGTTGCTTTTATACTTTAAATGTATTTTTATTTTTAAACACTTGTGTTTGATCAAGATTTTTTAAAAAATCTTAATCACACACAAGTGTTTAAAAACTATAACAAAATCGTTCAATAAATAAATTTAAAAAGTTGTAGATCATGGTATTGAGTATTAAATAATAATGTTTAAAAATAATAAAAAAATAAATACAATACAAAAATATTATGGTTTATGAAATAAATTCAGATTTCTACACTGAAAAACTGAAATATATGAATCGGTTATCTTAAAAAAGATGTAAATCTACTTCCAATGTGTCTTTTATATACTGCTTATTAATAGATATATAACACCAATGAACTTACTATAAATAGGCAAATTTTTTTATTATTAAACATGTTTCATAATCAAGAATAAAGACAGGAATAGATAAAAAGAAATTTGCGTTAACCTAGAAGTTTTATTAATATCTTTAATTGAAGATTGTTAGGGTGAAAGCAGATGTATGAATCCAAAAAAAAATTTTTTTTTATTAATACTTTTTCAGTGGCAGCAGGTGTTGAAATCAAAAGTTTTTTCAGCATTAATTAGAGTTTCGGGTCTTTCCCTATAACAGACAAGATTACCAATACATGTTTCGCTGGATGTCATTAGGTGGATTTACATCATGTTATCATTATTTCTATCAGCTAGTTAATATTAAGCAATTTATACTGTAATCAATATCTTTTTAGGAAAACGAATATTAGCTTATTTCCCAAATCGCTTAAAAGAAGCTAAAAATATCTTTCACCTTATTTCTTACACAGTTCATAAAAATAAATTATTCAGTAGTAACCTAAGAAATTATTAATTTCTTATACAAGAGCATCAAAAAAGTATATTTAATGATAAAAACGAGTGTACTTTTTTTAAGGTTCAAACCTAGACATTCGAAGGACCCTATAAATAAAGAGTTTGATAACTTCTTTACATTATTGATAATATTTGAATTTCATTAAAATGTTAAAACTTTATTTATACTTAGTTCAAATTATGAAATTATTATAAGATTTTTTTTTTAATTCTTAAAAATTTAAGATTGTTTTAATTTCGAAAATCAATATCTTTTGTTTTTTTCTTTACAAAGAAGTATGTCATTAATTGTTGAAATTTTAAGTATTTCAATTTATAATAGATTACTACCTTAGAATTGTTATTTATTTATACAGTAAGCATCAATATTTATTTACAATTTACAGTCAACTTTAGTATTTTAATAATGTTTATAACATTAAAATATATTTTAAACTTGTGTTACAACAATTTGTGTTAATTATCAAATTATGTGAAAATACTACCTATATATGTTGCTTTATATACCTTTACCTATATATGTTGCTTTATATATTAAAAAATTATTCTGATGTAAAAAATAAATTATGTAAAAATATGTAATGATGTAAAAATTATGTAATGATGTAAAAAAATATTTTTCAATCATAAAACTTTTAATCATGCAGAGATTTTTTAAAGTAATTTTAGCAATGACATTTTAATAGTTTATACATATTTTTGAAATTTCTGATTAAACATGGCTTTATTTACATGCCTTAAAATTATCACATAACTCACATATTTTAAGTTGCAATACGTGTTGTTACTTATGACACTTGGACAAGCCAAGCTTGCTCTGATGACGGTTGTGTGAATTTATGTCAGAAAGGTGCGTCATTCGTTTACCCAGAGCACAATGAAGATGAAAATATGACTTTGCTCAAACACTCCACCTATAGATGGCAACCAAAATTGAGGGAATGGATCCTCTGGAGTTGAAGGATCCATTCCCTCAATTTTAACACTGATTTACAGGAAATTTTCTCCAGATTATTACACCCCTGCTAACTGCTCAACGACTGACCGAAGGTCTTTCGATTCCAGAGATTTAACTAGCATGTTTATGGCACGTACTCGGTGGGTCTATAAAGGCATTGGGAATCGAACCCCGCATTACCAAACGGAAAGCTAATGCATAAACCACTAGGCTACCACAGTACAGTTGCAATACATTGTTACCACAATGAAAAGAAAAACTAAATAGTATTCTTTCTTGAAAAACAAAAATATATTAAAGTAGATGAAATCATATAAATCCATATACTTGCTGCGATCTCTCAGTAAAATTTTAGAAAAGCTGATCTTTGACATTCTAGAATATCTTCACAAAATATATATTATCACTAAAATATTGTTGTGTTTTTAAACATCAGTCATATTTTTATCTTATGAAAGGACTTTATAAACAACGAACTACATTCACTTAGCTTAAAGTTAAAAGCTTGGAAATTTTTCAAGTATCCACACCATAATTTGTGCATGTAAAAAGCGCCCTTTCCCGTTGTTTAATAAGACGGATATTAACTATTGGGACCATTCTTTATGGTTTTTACCACTTGAGAGAGAGAGAGAGAGAGAGAGAGAGCAGGATTTTGATCTTAAATTAACGCTAAGCAGGAACATTCTCCCTACGTGCGTCTTGATCATGTTATGTTCGTGCTGAGTGGTAACAGCAGCTACAGCATTTCGCTAATTTTGAAACGATGGTCCAAAAGCTTTTATTTTTGAACGAAAGCAATGCATGATATTACTACACTTCTGGTCTTTATTTTCTTTCTATTTCAAACCAACTGTTGTTTTATGAATCTTTTTAGTGAAGAAATACAAATTATTGTTTATTTGTGGAATGTTCATCGCTCTTTCGCCAAATGGAAACATTTGGTCAATGATAGCAGAAAAATTGGCAGACCACCATTCGTTAGTATGTTCAAATAAGGTTCATATGATATTAAAACTTCATCCATTGCTTGATCATATATGTAGGGTGTGTCACTGGTTTAAAACAAAACATAGTTTTAAAAAACGGACACACTTTGATTCTACAAATATTGAACAAACAATGAGACATTTAAAAGGACAAGGCTATTTTGCTATAGTGGCTACTCGCACTAGTAACAATAGCATACCAAACAATATTCAAAACAATTATAGGCGGAGCACTTACTCGCCCGTCCTCAGTACCAAAGGAAGTCTCTCTTTTTCCCTAAAAACACTTACTTTGCTGCTGTCTGGAACCATACGCGATGCTCGCTGTCAACTAGCGACATCTATTAACAGTTCTGGATCCTGCAGCTCGGCATTCTGACCCACGTTTTCGACCTCGGAAACATAGATCAGATTTAATTGACATCCTCTAAAAATAGAACAAAATAAATGATGTGTAGGAAGTACACAGTTCTAAACAGGAATAGTCTAGGGCTTCATATGGTCAGCAGCTGTAGATGTATAACCTGGACCTTCATGATATCCCACTTTCTCCACCTGATAACGATCTTTAACCCTTTTTCCAATTATTCGATATGATCCAAAGAACTTGGGCTTTAACTTTAAACCACTTCCATACCGCGTGTGTTGTATGGCCACTAGATCATTGATGTTGTACACATGAGCCTTTTTTCTTTTCTTGTTATAAGTTCTTTTATTTTCTTCTTGAATTTTAAGAATTTCTTTCCTTGCCTCTTCTCGCATATCTTCTCTGTTCTTCATAAAAAGGTATGGACGATAAAAATCTTGCTTAAGAACACCTTCCGTCTTTGATAAAAAAATTTTGAGAAAACCTTTGCTTCCCCTAAATGATCTAAAACTTCCTCTATTTGAGCCTTCGGAAACGAGTCTTTAATCACCTTCTTATTTAATTCCCTAAAATCCACACACAAACGAGAAGTTCCATCCCGTTTCTTACCTAAAACAATCGGAGAAGCATATTCTGAACAAGAGGGTTTTATTACTCCATCCCGTAACCATTCGTCAATTTGTTAATCGACTACTTTTTGTTCCGAAAAAGGAATTCTTCTACAGCGCTGTGAAACCGGCAAATCATTTTTTAATATTATATTCATTTTTAAAACAGTTATACGTGGCTCTTTAAGTGGCTTAAAATTTTTAATTAATTTCAAAACACTATCGCGTAATTTTTTGTCAACAATATGAGCTAAATTTATATCCTCTCCCTCGCTAATCGCCGCAGAAATAAAAGACAAGGAATTATTCTCAACAAAACAAGAATCCTCCTTATTTAGTGAACAGGGCGAGCTGACGTCACTTGACCTTGACATTTTTGCTAACTCCCTACTTTCTATCATTTTCAAGAACAGAGGGGAGAAGATGCAGTTAAGGACCAGTGAACCACACATTGCCACTTCTAACTCAACTTGGGGATTTTCGCCTAAACAAAAACGAAACACAGACACTTCGGCGATAACTTTTTGGCCGAGACAACTTTCAACATCAATAGTCTTTATAGATTGCTTGTTCGGAAAAAGAGAACTGTTAACAATAATAAGCTCACTTCCTGAATCTTTTAGGCAATTTAATTTTTTCGCCATCGATTAATAATTCTATAAATTCTAACTGATTTACTACGCTGCTATATAACTTAGTTTTCACTCCCGATACAGTGTTTTTCTGACTATATTTTAAATTTTCATTTTTATCCTTGCTCTTATGAGAATCACGGGAATAATAGAAGTTTTCTCCCTTTTCCCCCCGCAAACATAAAAACATTGCTCGAATTTAGAGTTCTGATACGCGGAGTATTTGTTCTCTTTTGATATTTTTATTGAAACTAGATCCTTAATTCTTACAGCTTTCGTTTTTCGAGCTATTGACTTCCGGTTTGTTCTTGACGAAAAAAGTAAATCGTATTCCCTTCCCAATTCATCTGGAGTGAATCAATTCACGAATGCTAATATGTTCTCTAGTTTTAAAATCAAGAGTTTCGTATAATTTATCGGACACAATAAGATCACACAACTTTTAAAAGTCATTAACCTTCCTTAATCTACAATAATAATCGAAAGTTACCTAACTCGTGAAGCGAACTGTACATTGGATTCTGTAGAAAATTTTTGCGAATTTTTAAAATTACGTAAACACTCACGCGGTGTAGGCTGAAATTGTTTTAAAATTAATTCTTTAATTCATCATAATTAGAAATTTCCACTTCGGTAGCATAAGCTAAAACATTGTTATATTTATCACTTAATAGATTAATCAATATTTCCGATTTGAATTTAGTTGGAACATTTTTCGTTCTATAAGCTTTTTCAAGGGATTGAAAAAAGAAATGCAGAGCTTCTGGCCTTTCTGGCACAGTTATGGTGAGAATTTAAACACTTTTCATCACATTTTCTAGGCTTGTTGAAGCTGATTCAAAATTGTTCTCTGAATCATTTACATTTTCACTAACTGATCTCAGCTTTAAGTTTTGTAGCTCAATTTCTCTTTCGATTTGAGCTAATTTAATCCTTGCTAACTCGATTTCAGATTTTTCATCTGATATTTTATTCCTTTGATCTTCTGTGATCAACTTAACTATACCTTTTACAAATTAAATTTTCAATAATAGTTTTAATTTCTTTTAACTTTAGCTTCCGCCGGAACATTCAAACCTAAGTCTTCTGCAATAACTCTTAGCTCTCGTCTCTTTATATTATTAAGTAAATTACTTTTTCTAGAAAAGAACAACGGATCACATTAAAAACAGAAAAAAGTACTTTTCCTCAGTTGTTGGTAACCTGAGGTTGTAGACTTCGTATTCGGATTTTAATTCAATAAATATGATCTTCACTGCATATTTTTATCCACAGTTCCGTTAATTCAATCACTTCTCATTTCAATCATCAATCAATTCAATCACAATTAATTTCACTCACAACTTATCTCAATCGAGGCCGGACCCCCAGGAAATTGTAGGGTGTGTCATTTTAAACGCAATTTTAAAAACCGGACACACTTTAATTCTACAAATATTGGACAAACAATGCCATTTAAAATGACAAGGCTATTTTGCTATAGAACTTACTCGCACTAGTAACACTATCATACCAAACAATATTCGAAACAATTATAGGCGGAACACCTACTTGTACTTCGGCAGTACATAAGGAAGTCTCTCTTTTCCCTTAAAAACACTCATATTGCTGCTGTCTGGAACCATACTCGATGATCGCTGTCAACTAGCGACATCTATTAAGAGTTTTAGTTCCTACAAATATGTTAACTATTCTTTGTTTAATGACATTTTAAGACGAATAAATTGTATAAATTGCTACAAAGGAAGACTGCCCTGTCTATTGATTGCTCAAGACCTAAACTCTAACATTTCCAAGAACTTTAAAAATATTTTTAGCTTACTATAATATATGTTAAAGCAAATATTCTACTTTATTCCTTTCTTTGTAATTTAGTTATTTTTAATACAAAAATATTGAGATTTTTTCTTAGAAGAAAAATTAATTAATTATAATATTAAAAGAGATATCTCTTTAAAATAAAATGTGTAGCTTTACTGAAGTCATTTGAACTAAGTATACGCCTATAAATTTATATTAATGAGTGCATATGTTTTAAGATAAGATTTATTGGAGCAATATAAACCAAAATTATGTAAATTACTAACAAATAAATTATGAAGTTAGACAACTCTATATTCAGCACATAAATATTAAAATGTAAAAATAATTAAAAAGACTAATATTTCTGAAAAATAGAAACTTCTTAATGTACTCAGAATGCATCTTTAATGCATTTAATCTGACTCCTAATATCCTCAAAATAATTCTAAATAATATCTAAATTGATACATTTTGTATTACATTTTAGCTTCTGTGGTAACTAATGTTGTAAAAGACACCCTAACATTTACAAAAAAGTTTTATTTTGTATATAATTTGCATTAATAATCCCAATGGCTTCATAGTCGCACTTATCGCTCTCAAGGCACACATCCGAGTTTCAATCCTCGGGCTGGGCATGATTTACTCAGCCTTTCTTAACTTCATTGGGTCGATAAACTGAGTACCAAGCATGCTTGGGATCCAAACACTATGAGTTTCGCATTTCTGATCATCAAACAAAAACATATGCTTTGCACCCCTGGGATATCGGTCCGAAAAAGGTGTATAGGCCTTTTTCGTATGGACCACCTTATTTGTAAGCCTGGACCTACAAATAA
Organism: Latrodectus elegans; assembly: GCA_030067965.1. Lineage (NCBI taxonomy): Eukaryota > Metazoa > Arthropoda > Arachnida > Araneae > Theridiidae > Latrodectus > Latrodectus elegans. Next base: position 93,936,130 of record CM057822.1, read on the forward strand.
GGTGGTCCTACCACAGATTTAGTTTTGATATTTTATATAAAACACTCACACCACCATCACCGATGATGAAAAATAGATATTTCATCAAAGAATGAAAAAAGCTTTATTACTCAAGAATCTACAGTTTTCTGTATCATTTAGTTAAATATGGAATATAAAATGTATAATTTCAAACCATGGCATGAAAAGAAATAAATGCTCTTAATAAACAAATGTTGAAAACTATCCATTAAGAATGTCCAGGCATCTAAAATCAAATCGTAAAATTTATTTTACATTCATATTTACCATTCTGATTTTTAACAGGATCACATGCTAATTGAATCAATTATTTAAATTGAAAAGTAATTTGCATGTTAAGGTAATCGTAATACACAAATGACTCGATTTTGTCAAAATCGGCAGTCAAAAGAAATCCAGTTCCACAATCATAAGAATTCCTGAGTTAAATGAATATTTTAGATATCTATAAATTATAGTATCTGATATATTTTATTGTACTATAAAGATCAGATACTATCTATAAAGTATAGTATCTGATCTTTATAGTACAATAGTCCTATGGTCGTGGTGCTAGGTTCTTTTGGTACCACCCTACCTTAAATCTAGTATCTGATAACATTTAGCACAAAAATTAAGTACATATATCAGACATAAGAAAAAAATAATTTAAGAAAAATGTTTGAGTGAGCCGAAAGTTTTATGAAATATTTAATTTCTATATTCATTTGTCTAATTATTAATGGAATTTAAACTCAAGTTTGTTTCTCAAAAACTGAAGACAAAACTTGAATAAAATATAGAAATTAACTCAATTAAAACAGTTTGCAAGTTAAAAGAAATGATAAACATTTAATTGAATCCTTTCAAATGATTATCTTTACAACTTTAAAACTGTATACCGAAATTAAATTCTCATCTTTATTTATCAAATTAACTTAATTATCTGTTTAGTAATATAAGTAAATTTTTATTGACACTACTTACTTACATCACGATTTTTATATTACATACTAAAAATTGACAAATGAATTCATTTCCTTTTTTTCTTGAAAGTGTGAATAAATGTTCATGAATCATCCTTATTTCAACATTTAATATTATCATAATTTTTATATTTATGCTTGATAATTTATGCAAAGTATTTTTAGTTTTGAACCAATAAATAAAATTAATTATCACTTTCTTTTTCATGGATTAAATTTTTTTTCGTACCGAAGAGATCATTTTGATATTTCCTATAATTACAAACTTATTGATAACATTTACATTATGCTAAATGCCTCTCAAAATCAAAAATATTAGTCAACAAAAATAATAATAATACATTTTATGCGATAAAAATATTAAAAATTTATTTTAATATACATATAATAGTAATAATTTAATCAATATTTTAATAAAAAAATATTATGCATCATAACTCATTCACGTAAGGAAGAAAATTATCAGAGGCCTGAAAATTGAAATTATACCTGCAATAGAAACTTGAAGTTAAAATAACTAATCTTATTTTACTACTGAAAACATAAAAATATTATTATGATAAAAAAATGATGTTATTTGTTTCGAAAGAATATGGTTACTTGAATAACTTACGCGATTTGTAAACCAGAAGTTATTGAAAGATTAAACTGAATGAGAGGTAAAAATTCACAGGATAATTTGCTTTTTATGCTAAAAATAATTCAATATACTTTATTGATCATAGAGAACAAAAGATAAGAAAAAAAGAGAGATATTTACAGATATTTTATATGCGTGAATTTAGAAACAAAATGATATTTTAGTTTCATTTTTAAGATAGTGATATTTTTTTTTAAGTTAACATATCGTTATTTTAAGATCAAAGTGATATGTTTATGGTCATGTAATGATAGCAGTAGATGGTCATGTAATGATAGCAGTAGATGGTCATGTAATGACAGCAGTAAAAATATTAGTCAACAAAAATAATAATAATACATTTTATTTTAATACATTTAAAAATATTAAAAATTTACTTATTATTTTTGATAAAAATATTAAAATTAAAGATACGTCAATCAATTTTAAAAAATACTTAATGGTTTTTAATACGATACTTTTATTGGCCTGTTATTTTAAATTTTAAATATATGGTTAGAATAATCGAAAATCTATTACATTTTTAAAAGTTTTGAGATACTCTGTTTCCACAATTATTTATTAATTTAGATTAGATATAAAGCGATACAACGTCATTTATTAAGGAAATAAAAAAATAGAACTGTTTTACGTAATGAATTGTAAAATGTGAAATTCTACAAAATTGAATTCAAATAAAATTTTTTCAACAAATGAAGAAATATTTGAAGTATTAACAAGTATATAACATAAGAATTACTTATGTTATATACTTTTTAAAACAAATATTATACTGATTAAAGATATGTCAATCTAAATTGTATTCTGTTTCAAATTTGACAAATTATTTGAATCTTGTTAAAATATTGATGTTAATACTTACTTAAACATTTTAAAAAATAGTATCTATAAAAAATTACTAAACTTACCTTGAGTATAATGTCTTTTGATTAAGTTTGAAGCTATCAAAGTTGATTTTAAGAACTCATTCTCATTCACGAATTAAAAATCTATACAAATATCTAATAAAGACAAAATATTCATACAAAGTCGTTCGAGAATTTTAGCAATTTGAAATAATATTTGAGTTTATAAAGTGATCAAACAGACCGCAAAACATATATTTTTATTGAGGAAAAATTTTATTTCTTAGCATTTTTGTTACAATAATATTTTAAAAACTCATAGCTGTATGGTAAATTATTTTTTGTATATTTTTATTATAAGCAGACCTTTTCTCTTTCGTAGAATTTGAAGGAATGTGCTTTGTTCGATTTTTATATTATTAAATGTTGCTAAAGACACATACTTGTATTAATTCTGTCAAACTTACAGAGTAAATATCTAAACTATTCAATCTGAATAATTTCCTTTTTGTTATCACCTGACGGATGCAATATGGTAAACAAATATGTCTTACATTGAACGAGTTAGATTAAAATGCTTCAACTATTTCACAAAAGAATTCTTAGCTAATAAAACAAAAAAAATAAGATCAAACTCAAAAATAAAAAGAAAATTTTTCATTTGGAATTATGCGAAAATTGTTTTCTAACTATACGGAAAAAATATTTGAATATAAAGTTCCCATTAGATTTTGCATAACATTAATTAAGCATACATTTGGAACAAAGTCATATATATATATATATATATATATATATATATATATATATATATATATATATATATATATATATATATTATCTATATATATATATATATATATATATTATATATATATATATATATTTATATACATATATATTATATATATATATATATATATATATATATATATATATATATATATATATATATATATATATATATATATATATAGTGTTTTAAAGTTTAATAAAAAAAAGTTTTCTGTCAGATGATTAAAAAATAACTTTAAATTTTGGATTTTTAAATTAAATTAAATTAAATATTGAGAATTATTTATCACAAAATACTGATTAACTTTATAAAACTTAAATTTTAGGTTTAATTGAATTAGTAAATAAATTTTAAGTTGCACACATTGAATTAGCAAATAAATTTTAAATTTTAACGTTTTTTTTAATAAAATTTTATATTTCAGTCTTATACATACAAAAACATTTAGTGAATACGCTTCTCAACGCATATTTGTTATACTAAAAATATTTGTTGAAAATATTTATCGGTTTTTTTTTTTTTTTTTTTGAAGGCAGAAAATATTTTTCAGATTTACAACGAATTCAGAAGGGAGCATTTTTAATAGGAATGAAAATAATAAGCGAAACTTTTTAAAAGGAATAAGTTTATTGCACATAATTGCTGCACATAAAATATTTCATTACGCGAAAAACATAAAAATAAGTTTAAAATTTTCTTTAATGTGGATCATACATTAATATGAGCACAGACGTTATGCAAAACAATACAATATTCCACTTCTGAACAATATGTATATTTAGAGTTCATACAGACATTTTAGCAAATAAAAAATTTAAAAACGAAAGCATTACAAGCTATATTTTTAAAGGAAGTTTCCATGAAAGAAACTGATTTTTAATAATCTTATGTTCTAAACTTTAAATGGTAGTTTTTATTGAAATAAAAGTAAGATTTTATTATAAGTGTTTCCTCAATAACTGTTGATTGCCCATTAGAAACTATAAAATTTCTATATATATGTATACATTTTTTTTGTTTAAATTATTTATCATTCATAAAATTGCTTACAGATTTGGAGAGGTTTTCAAGGAAGTATAAGTACAAAAATTCAAGTCATGCATATTAGTAAATTTCATGTAAATGTAAATGATAATGAACACGAAATTTTTATGAACATAAAACACTAAAAAGGTCAAATACCTCTAATCGTACTCTTATGATTACTTCATAAGCACATTTATCTCTAACTAAAACGGTTTTTTGTTTCAACAATAGAATTGAATACAATGTTCTTCTCAGAATTCAAGAAAATGTTTCGTACTAATATTCTACCATTAGAACTAGATTTTTAATATATAAAAGGGGCTGAAAATTATTTTCAATTTAAAGAATTTTATATTATTATTGAAGCATTACAAGCAATATTTTGTGCAAGGAATTATTGTTGTTAGAAGGATATTGAATGATTTCAAATCACTTTGTTTTGGCTCGTTTGCGGATATGTCTGTATTTACGAGGGCCATTCAGAAACTAACCTCCGATTGGTCACAGTGCGGGTAGTGGGGGGAGTAGCGCGCCATCTGTGCATTCACGCGCTCAGCAGGTCAGTCGGCATCAAGCCGTAGTCGAGTGAACATCGTACCTACGCTAGTTTAGTTTTTGTGGCAGTTTGAAATGTGTGCTGCAATAGAAAATCCCGCCAAATGTGAGGTGCGTGCTGTTATAAGGTTTTTTACAGCCAAAGGATACTCTGCAGCAGCTATTCATCGTGAGCTTTGTGCCGTGTACGGACCAAAAGTTATGAGTGAAGGAGTTGTCCGTGAATGGGTACGTTTATTTAAAAGTGGACGAGAAAACGTTCATGATGAAGAGAGGAGTGGTAGACCATCATTGGTGACTGACGAACTCGTTCAGACAGTTGATGCAAAAGTTCGTGAAAATCGACGTTTCACAATGGCGGAGTTGTCTACTGATTTTCCACAGATTTCTAAGACTCTTTTGTACGAGATAGTGACAGCAAGATTGGGTTACCGTAAGTTCTGTGCACGATGGGTGCCGAAAATTCTTACCGACCACCACAAAACTCAAAGAATGGCCTCTGCATTAGACTTTCTGTCACGTTATGAGGACGAAGGAGAACCATTGTTAAACAGAATCGTGACCGGTGACGAAACCTGGATTAAGTACGTGAACCCTGAGACAAAAGAACAATCAAAGATGTGGGCACATTCAGATTCGCCTACCAAACCAAAAAAAAGCCCGGCAAGATTTTTCTGCCAGAAAACTGATGGCAACGGTGTTTTGGGATGCCAAAGGGGTGTTGTTGGTTGAATTCATGGAACGTGGGACGACCATTAATCAAGACGTGTACTGTGAAACACTAAAAGCATTACGACGGGCTATACAGAACAAACGCCGTGGTATGCTGACTTCCGGTATCGTTTTTTTGCACGATAACGCCCGTCCTCACTCTGCTCGCAGAACAACAGGCCTTCTTGAGTCCTTCAAGTGGGACGTTTTCAACCATCCACCTTACAGCTATTATCACCTCTTCATGCATATGAAGAAATGGCTCGGGTCCCAGCGGTTTGATGACGACGAAGAGCTCAAAGATGCGGTCACAGGCTGGCTCAAGGCACAAGCGGGTGATTTTTATGCAGAAGGAATTTCAAAGCTTGTGAAGAGATACGATAAGTGCCTCAATCGTAATGGTGACTATGTCGAAAATTAGTGCAAAGATGTAGTTGTAAGATGTATATATTAAAATATTTTTACTTAACTTGGTATATTTTTTTCAATTAACCGGAGGTTAGTTTCTGAACGGCCCTCGTATATGCAACTTCAATTTCAACACAAGAAATGATTTCACGCCAAATTATGCATTCTATCATATTTAGGATGTGTCTAAACAGTATAGTTTAATTAATATACTCAACACTTCGTAAACTTGTATGACATCAATGTTATGTTATGTAACTCCCCATAATTAAAAATATTTCCATGAACTAGAGCAAGTTTTAGATAAAAATGAGCTGAATATAGAGACAGCTAAAGTTTCCAAAACATCATTCCTCATAAGTGTTTTAACAGTAATTAAATTTGAATTATAAATAATTAAGAGATTAGATTTTTTAGTTTCCTTTTATTTTCAGATTATTTTCTTAAAACATAATTTTTATCAATAAATTGTAATCTTAATTTCATAAAACAGAGTTATAATTTCCTAATTATATATGAAATATAAAACTATTTTATTAAATCATATTTTGATGCAGATTTCAAAATTTAAAATCCTGTTGTTAATAAAGAATTGGAACATTATTTCACTCATTTTTTAATTATGAAAGGAAATGTTTTAAATCAAAATATTCATATTATGGTTTTTAAAACAACTAATTTAGAATAATAAGCAAAATTTAGAATGAATATATATACAGTGGTGGCCAAAATTGTGAGCACTTTTGGAAATTTTTATGTTTTTGAACTTTGTATGCTTATAGAAAATGTTACGTTTCGCAAAGTGCAAACTGATATATATCATTTTAAATAGAATTTATTACTGAATTCAATACAAAACACAAAATTCAATTATTTGAAATACAAAAAAGTTATATGTACTTTAATATAAATAAAAAGCACAGTTATGAAGTGGTTTGTAATGTATATCTTTCCTGTCCAATCACTGTTCTTGTTCTGAGAACCAATCACAAGTGTTAGTAACTGCCAGTAAAGGCTGACATCATGTTTACACTTGAAACAATTCATTATTTTGCTTTGCTCTATAGAAGGAGGACCTGTTTCTTATACACTACAATTACAAGTAGGAATTTTTGTACAAAATTTTAATATTTAGTCAAGAAGCACAATGACATCAAATAAAAGAGTAGATTGGACACCTAGAAAGATATGTAATATTATTGTGTTACGAGAAAGTGGTCTTTCCTTTGCTGAAATTGCAAGACGTTTTAATTACGTTCTTTAATTACGTTTTAAGCTCACTACAAATACTGCAATTCAAATTTGGAAAAGGAATTTTAGAGCTTTGTTTGTGTGATCATATAGAGACTGAAATCATGACATAAGTTTCACTTCTCATTCCATGGAACACTTATCAATTCAAACTTGGATTGATATTAGTTTGATGAACAAAATAAAGATTTTATTCATATCGACTTAAGTTACTTAGTTTAACTAACTTACTTTAGTTTTCTTGTCAGTAAACTATAAATTGTTTGTTTTGTGGAAAATAATATAGAAACCAAACAAAAAGAGCTATGAAGGCACAAGAATGTTGAGAGAATCTAATACGTCGAAATACGTTCTGTTCGGTGGTTCAGTGACTACATCTGGAGTCCGAAAGTTTTGGTTACGATATCTGGAAACAAATTCAATAAAAAACAAAGAAGGAAAAAGGTGCACCACATCTATTGATGACAGAAGAATAAAAATACTATGTCTCCAAGATAGAAAAATGTCATCAGCGGCCATCAGAAATGATCTGAATGATGCTGGTGTTTCTGTCAGTTCAAGAACAATCAGGAGAAGATTAACATATGCTGGACTGTTTTTAAATCTCCAATTTTACATAAAAATTAATGATCAATATCATTATTATCTGTATTTCCTGAATATAATATATATTTTAATTCGAAATCCGAGAGCTGTTTTAAACCTCTAACAATATTGCAGCCGTGAAAACAGATTGAAATATCACTAAAATATGAATTTCATTACATTCATCAGTAAAATTGTAAATTTATTTTATAAAAACATATCATTTCATACTTATGTAGAATAATATATATATAAACTTACTTTAGCATATTAAACTATTCTTTAGCATATTTTGAAAATTTAATATCCTTACATAGTAAAGAATTTTATCTGTTTACAACAAACTAAAGAATACAGATTAATGAAACCGTAAATTAGAGCAAACCATGAATACTTAAGAATACCTCTTTAATGATTGGAAAGGAAGATAATCTTTATTTTCCTTATTCTGAGAAAAGTAGCTTATAATTTTCTAAAAGAACTTAATGAAATTGGAATTTAACAGTTTTATTTTGTAGATCACGAATTGTTTGATATTTTCGTCTTACACTTAACAAATCTCCTTGGATCAAAGCGGAATTTTCAACAAGTGGCAATTTAAATTATTTTGCATAAAATGAAGAACTTTTGTTGATTAAATTACGCAATTAAATTCTCACTGTACAAAATGTATTTTCATGGTTTTAAATGTAAGTATTATATTTATTTAAGCGTATTAAATTTCCTGCTTGCAAAAGAAGCATCCTATCAAGAAATATATATGTTGAAGATTCTCATATAAACTATAAGTTATATAAATATATATATATATATATATATATATATGTATATATATATATATATATATATATATATAAATATATATATATATATATATATATATATATATATGTATATATATATATTATTAATTATTCTATTATTTATTAGAAATTTAATTACATTAATTGTAATAAAATATTTAATAATAGAAAATCTTTATTCCAAAACTTAAATTAATTTTTGGAATTACAAATTTGTAGCGTAAAATCTTTATACATTTCAGTACTTTATACTAAAAATGCGAAAATAATAATGATGGTCCATTCATTTAATGAATTATTTTTAGCAGTGATGTGATTATGGAGTTGCAAGAATACATTTTATGAATGAATAATTCTCACGGCTGTAAGGCAATTAATTACTTATTAAATTTGAAAAATGGGCTTAATACTAAGCTATAGGTTACCATATTAGTTCCATTATACATGTACATGTACTCATGCATAGGTAGTCCTAGGTACTCATGCATACGATCAGTTAGGCTAATCTTGATTAAATAACAATGCCATATGATTTCTTCTATTCTACTATGTGCAAATGAAATTAATATATTGCATTTTAATGGCACAATATTAAACGAACCGTTTAAAATATACATTTTTGAAGCTGTTCGATTATAACCTGCGAATCTTTTATTTTAAACAAAAATTAATATGATAATACTGAATTGAAAATCATTTTTATCTGTAAAATATCTATAGCACACTTTAAATTTAATATTTAAATAGAACAGAATTAGGCTTTAAAGTAAATAATATTAACTTATTTTAAAATAAATCAAGCTAATTAGAGAATTAAACATTATATTTAATAACTATAAAATTCCTTTAAAAAAATACATAATTATTATAAGTTTATTTATACCGATAAAATAGGTATTCTTAGAAATTGACCTTAACATGTGCTTCATGAAACTTTGTAATAAAATAAAGTATTTTGCTTGAGTTACGGAGATTTAAAACTTACCTCCAAGATGTCATATCATATTTTTCGAGCAGCTGATGAATAATCTAGCATGCCGTTAATTCAGAATTTTTTGGCGACGAAAAAATGTTGCCAAAAGAGCGTATTGTGACATCTCGCAAAGGCGAAAACACTATCGTTGACAAGAAAGAGTTTTGAGCACAGTTATTACGAAGGTAATAAACACCAGATTATAAAAAAGATATTCATTTCAATGACGTAATAAAATTCAAAGAGCCATATAAACAAAACAATCTGCGAAAACAATCACCAAACTCAAAATTTGACATTCTGGGTTATACGACAGCTATGCCATAGTTTGTAAATTAAAATAATAAATAAGTTTACAAACTTATTATGTGGTAGTTAAATTGAAATATGATAAATAATATACATAAAATTATGTATTCATATAACATTTAATATTGATCTATTTAATGTTCAACTTTGTTTTACATTCTCTTCTTAATTTATGCTTAATTGGAAGTTTAAACTATTAAAGTGATAAAAATATTTTTAATACATGGAATATTTGTTGGAAATGAATATAACATTTAATCAAATTTAAAAATGATTTTAAACCCTTTATCTTGTTAATTTTGTGATCAAAACCTTTGGGTTGATATATAAGGAATTTTATTTTATTAATTTTTCCAATAGTTTCACTACATAAGGATAAATGATATTAAATATAATTTAAAAATAAAATATAAAATATTCAACGTAAGTTATTAAAAGAAAAATATTGATAAACATGATCAAAATTTATAAGGAATACATTTTTCATATGATATATGAAATGAGATATTTGAATTCATATTTTTATTTGATACATATTCGTCATTATGCTTTATATTTCCCTTTTAAAAGATTTTAGTTTCCTATGGAATTCCAATCGTTGAATATTCAAGAATATTTTTCAAGTGTATGCTAAACATCCTGCCTTGATTCAAGAACTTCTAAGATCTTTTTCGTTTTTAAAATATTTCCGTTATTAAATACAAAAAAAATTTTCATATTTTATTTGATAATGCTTCATGTAATAGAGATACTCTTTACTTAATCAATTAAAATTTAAATTATGAAAAATTGCGAAAAGGATTTTAGTTTTAACATTATTATTCGTTTTACTAATAATTAAAATTAAATAATATTGTAAAAATTTTAAAAAAATTAATAAAAAAAACAGCTTATTATCTTACCGGTTTGAGATTGAAAGTGATGAAAATATACAAAATGTCTTACAAAAGCATTTATTTTTCCAGCAATTTATGTTATCATTATCTGATTTCATAAAAATAATATATATGCCGGAAATAAGAACAAAATAAGTTTTATGTTTCAATGAATATTTATATCTTCAAAAATCATAAAACTAAGTAAAATTTTTCAAAAGGCAAAAATAAAATTGCAAAGAAGTTGAAATGAAAAGGAAATGCTTCATAATATAATGAAAATTGCTTATAGGGTTTTTATATTTACATGTATTCTAATAAACATTACTTTTCTATGTTCTAATTAAAGGAATTAATTCGTTATAATTCAAACAATTTAAAATTTTAAAAAAAACTTCACTTGCTAAAGGCAATGTATTGAAATTTTAAATTCTTTGTTTTTATCGATAACTCTTATTTCATAAATTCAAAAGAACGTTTTTCTGTAGAAGTATTCAATTTCTCCAATTCTTTAAAAATTTAATTAATAAAAACAAATATGGATAAATTAGTTTTCCTCCTTGAGTTCCTTTCTAATCATAAATATTTATAAATATGTTTTTATTCATAAAACTAGTTTTTTTTTCATTTAAATTTCTTATTTATCTGGAAAGACAGCTTAAGTAATAATTTAAATATCTTGTTAAAAATTAATTTGAAATAAATTTCAGAAAACATGTTATTGTTTTGTAATGAATTCTTACAATATAAAGCCTTTATATTAATATTTTTGAGAATTTCAAGCGAAAGTTCTTTGAAAAATGATGTTAAAAATATCCTTAATTATTTAAAAGATAAAGTATTTCATAAATTAATTAGTTATATAATATTTATTCATTATACTTCTTTTTCATAAATTACTCATAAATATTCCAATTAATTAAAAGTGTTTTGGATTAATTTGAATAGTTATAAATTTGTTAAAGCCATAATATTGTAACAGAATTTTTTACTGTTTTGTACTCTGTGTATTTTAAAATAGAAAAAATATTTTATTAAAACTATATAAACTCTTATTAGTTTATAGAATATTCATTTTGAATTAATCTCATTTGAAATTCGAGTATTTAGTTTTTAAATATTAATTAGTTTTAATAAAATATTTTAATAAAACAATTAAAAACTTATCAATCTATACAGTATTTACTTAACATTAATCTAATTTGAAAATAAGTTAATTAACCTAAACGCATATTTTTCAAAAAAATATCTAATGTTTTATATTTTACTATGATAATTTGTAAATTTTATTTTTAATCATTCATTTCATTATAAAATTGCAAACATTGCTGATCAATTTTAACGACAAAAGTACAAAGCAAGAATTGATGCTGATAAGATTTCATATCCAGTTATGGAAACAGAGTATTGAAATTTTTTTAACAAAGATTTATCTTCCAGCACGTGCTGTTTTTATTTTGCTATATCTCATAGTTTAAATATTAACAGCTTTGCTACGCAATCTAATTTATGAATGAGATTACATTATAAATTTTATTTTCACGACACTTAATTTTGTTTGTAAAGAACGGAAAGTATAACAGGAATAATAAATATTAGGAAGCTTCTGATGTCACAACATATATTGTAGTTTCTGATGGATTCAGATTTTTACCATTTAGGATCCAAGATTACAAAGGCTGGAAGTGATTGCCCAGTGAGAGCTTCATCGTGACCCTGAAAATCCAATTTTCAATTTCAGAAACAGGCATCAAACAGAAGAGTCCCAGATCTGGACTACGACCTCCAAAGGTATTATTTGACATGGAAATATCGCGGCTATGACACATTTTAAATGTTTTATCTTCCTATTAGTGAACATAATTAACCTTTGTTTGAGTCGAAATTTGATGTCACAACCTTTCAATAATATGGACGATGTCTTAACCAACAAAGCCAATATGGCCTAAATTAACCATAACTAAATTTAATATAACACCATGACAACAATTTAACTTGACAACATAAAAGAAGTAAAAAATCTTCATTTAAGTTTTAAATATTTAGAGAAACTCTTAAAATTCAATTCAATTTATTAGGAATATAAACAAACGTAGGAAGAAATGGTAAAAGAGTTGAATATCATCTTTGTTGAAAAATGTAAATTTTATATTAAACCTTACGAATGTAAATATATAAGTTTATCATTAAATGCTTATACACGCACACACACACACACACACGAACACACACACACGCACACACACACGCACACACACACGCACACACACACACACACACACACGAACACACACACACACGAACACACACACACGCACGCACGCACACACGCACGCACGCACACACGCACGCACACACGCACACACACACGCACACACACCCGCACGCACACACACACACACACACACACACACACACACACACACACACACACGCACGCACACACACACGCACGCACACACACACACGCACGCACACACACACACGCATATATATATATATATCATTATAACTTGGCCTTTGATGCCTTGAGTGTGTGTGCCCCGATATACATTCGTGTACCAAGTCCAGAGTTGGGCTTTATTAGAAAGGTAAAAACAGTTGAGTAATTTAGAAACAGAGACCAAACAGAATCCTCTCTAATATTTGACTTGTTAAAGCTTGAAGTATCATTTCACTTGGAGGATATTTCAAAACTGACCTATTTAGAGTACTCCAGCTGGCATTGGTAAACACGACTGATTTTTTGTATATTATTATCTTGTGATTTGTGAAGGCGAATTCAAAATTACTACTTTTCGATAACGAGTAAGAAAGCTTAATCAACCAGATTATATGGTCTTTGGAGCATATGTAAATTTATTGAATTTGAAAGTGAAGTCAAAGAAATGATGAATATAAAGCAATATTTATCATCACTGTATAGAAACTTAAAAAATGGAAAATCTTTGGAAAGTATAATGGTCTCTCTCATATCGAGATGCTCAATGCAAATAAACAAGATACTTCAAAATTCTATAGGAAGATTTGAAGGGATGATAAAAGACATTAAGGTAAGGATAATCTCCAACAGAATATTCAGAGTAGGAAGTTGTAAGCCGCTTCAAAAAGACGGTAATACTTTTGAATAGAGAAGAGATAAAAAGTCCATATTTAATTATTAAATCCACGTTTTATGGTTTGTTTGACTGACTTCATAAATTGATTTTCACTCTTGGCAGAGATATGCAAATATATAATAACTTAATTGGTAAGTTAACTAGCAATAATTAGCTGTGAAAACGTACGCAACATAAATTAACGGAGTTGAAATAATAAGTGCGAGTAGTATTTATTTGTCTGCTGAAATAAGTATCATAATGGATGGAGATTTGATACTTTTTTACTTTACTCTCGCTTTTAATTATCGCCATAACGGAAAAAAAATCGTAATTTATTGTCGTATATATATACACATAATAATATATAACATATAAGAGTTAATAAGAACAGATTTGTGTTATTTCATTTGCATCATGAATTGTTTAAAAATCATGTTTCCAGAAACTTCTATAAAATAATACATTTTATTTTAATATTATAAACTAAGCAATTATTACTTACTAATAAAACTTATTAAACGCCAATGTTTATTTTTGGAGGAAACTAATTAACTATCGCATCGGTGATCGATTAATTAAGTACAATGTAACAGTACACTTTTCCAGTGAGACAAAATTAAATTTTCGTGTATTTAGTTGATTTTTGCCCTTGATGATTTGCGACCGTGATGCTTCATTTAACCAACAAAATTATCACCAAGCAATCTTTTGCACCAACTTGCTTTAACTTGTTTACCATTGTTTATAACTTTGTAGACAATTTTTGCACACAAAACAATTATTTAGTAATATTAAATTTAAGATAAAATTTTGAGCCAATAAAATCATCACATCTACGTCATATTATACTCTTTTCTCCATTAAATAGGGGTTATTTATTTAGAATCAAAAGCTAAGCGAAGACTGGTTTCATTGATATGCATTTCGACTTATCAGATGGTTGTCTACGTTGCAGCTGGCATCATATTTACCCTACAGACCTGGCATTTTTCAAGACTATTCAGAAATTATTATTTATGCCATTGTAGACTGTGAAATACCGTCAACGAGCACTGCTATCTACAAATCTTACAATAATTAATGCTTTTACATTTAGTGTTATACTTTTATCACATTACATTTATCATAGCATTACATTGCTGATGGTTTGATACAGACAAGCAAACTGGTGCAACAACAACATTGCTGGTTGTTATATGCATTTGGTTATATGCTGGTTGTTATTGCATGTCCGAAATCCTTCCATTGGTGTGGCGTGGTTGTAGAGAGGAAAGTGCTACCTCAGATGTGACTTCGTCATCTAAACGTGGTTGAAAATTTCGAGGCATTTAGGGATGGGAGAGTATTCCAAACCCGTTAGTCTTAAATTACAGTCCAGAACTCATAATCACAGCTATGTATAATTATTTTCAATAAATATTTTTATTATAAATTGTCATATAATTATATTATTGATTCATACTCTTCCCTTTTCTATTATAATTATTCATTCTTAGAATTTGCATGTCGCAGATATTTTAAAATATATTACAATTGAAAAGTTTCAGTTGAGAAGTTTTAGCAAAATAAAATTGCTGAAATTGACATTTGTGCTTCCTGACATTTGACATTTGTGTGAGAATTTTTGCATTTAACATTTAACTGAATTTAAACGCATGCATTTCATATTATTTTCGTATTATTTATACATATTATAGGAATGTTAGTAGTAAAATAAACTTTACTAACAGTATGATAAATTTTTCTAAATGTAGGTCATTATCTTTTATAATTTTATGAAATACAAAAAATTATTACTCGGTAATTATTTAATTTCCTGAAATTTATGTAACAATGTATAAATAATGATATAAACTTTATTAATCTATTCATGTCATGAAATTATAAATAACAATAAAAAATTTTAATGTGATAATCGATTTTAATTATTTTTATTTTATATATATTTTAAGAAAATTAACTTTTTTTTCGTTTCGAAGTTTATTTTTTCTCAAAACGTAATAATATGTATACCTGAATTTATGAATTTAGTATCAACATTTCTCTTAAAAATCCTATTCTCGTATCAACAAATAAGTTCATGCTAGCAAATTTGGTATATTAAATTAATTAATGGAAACCAACGAATAATTTGCACGGAAAGTAAGTATTTTTATAAAAGATATATGTTACAAGAACTTCAAATATTTTCATCCTCAATTTAAGAAGAATAAAATTTAAATAGCCATTTCAGTATGTAAAAAATTCAATTAAATACTTTTTTATTTTACGAAAAAATACTAATCGAAATATGTACATAAATGATATTGCTAAATTAAATTTCATATTCATGAGAAAATATCAACAATAAATGTTGTTTTTTAGTTTTTTAGGTAAAAACGCTTCTTTTACTATAAAACTGAACCGAAATGTTTACATTTTCTTGAAATATTCTAAAAATACTCTCATCCAACAAAGGAGCATATTAGAAATTCTACACTATAAATAAATCTTATTTTATTAAATTTCTCAAAGCAATCTAAACAAGAGATACTAGAGACACTACAGTAAATACAATTTTTTTTTTTTTTTACCATAGAAATGATTGCAACGAGAAAATTGGTTGATTTTCTTAACTCTTAGATGCATTTCTTTGAAGTCGTGTTTTCTTTCATACATATTTTTTCATGAGTTTGACTGAGGAAAAATATAAATTTAACATTGCAATTTTGAGAGCAGTATTTTAGTTTTATGTTCATCGCATTAATGAACTAAAAATTTTTTAATACTTCGTTGACAATTACCCACACAATGTACAAATTTTAATTCTTTTTTTATTTAGAATTTAAATTTTTTTCTCAAATATGTTTTTCCTGTTCATTTTTTGACACTAATGAAACAAGGTCAAACGTTTTCTTACTTTTTTTAGAAATTGAATTTTTAATTTTATATAAAAAATTTTATTAGGCTTAAATTTTAAGCAACAATAATGATATTTTTATTTATATGCAAAATATATTAATTTATAAAATACATTATATTATCGTTCAAATGTAAACAGAATAGCTTTCTGTTATCTTTCATTTCTCATAAAAATGAATCACTTGAATCACAGTTATAAATATTTATGTGTGAAATAAAACTCGATATATCTAAATATATAGTGCTATACTTACTTTTCGCAGAGTTACTTATTATAAAAATGATGTTTTTAAAAATATATTATCATATTCTTTTATTTATTAATCTTCTGTATTCAATAATATAATTTTTTTCTTATTGAATACAGAAGTATTTATAAAACTTACCTAAGAAAATAAGAAGAATTTACATAATATAGCTACGTTTTGTAGTCAGTAAAAACTAATTGATGTGTTTATATGTACTGCAGTTTAAAAATAATATAATAATTTACTAAAAAATTATTTTTATTTATATTTAACCATTTCTTTACATGAAGAATTAATAGGATAAAATTTGCATGACGAAAACTCCACAGGTTTCAAATTCTAGGAATTTTAATTTTCAAAAATTGTGAAAGTTCGACAAATATTTTAAATTAATTTTTAATGATAATTTTATGATTTATATTCAAGAATGGAAATATTGAGACACACCCACGCGAAATAGTATAGGGACTCCAAGAGCACAGAACTTTGGACTCAATTAAAATTTGAATGAGAATTTCGAAATCTATTCACACCATCACTTTCACAAAAGAATCTAAAAGTATGTGAAAAGGAAGATATATTTTGGAGTGACACATTGCATGACACATTCCATATTTGTTCAATGATGTTTATATCCGAGATTTAAGGAAGAGACAGTGGACATGTTTTTAAAAAAAAAACAGAGGAGTGATTCTGGAGCTACATAAAAACAACCCGCCAGGTGTGGTATGCCTCATTATTCTGCTGTTGTTTTATAGCTACAGAAAAATATAAGATGATAGATGTCACCGAACAACCAGTTGTCCTTCAACATGCATACCAGATATGAATAATAGTATGTTTTCAAACATGAATTTTATGCAAATTAGCATGATTCTTTCTTAAATATATTAGAGTTATCATAACATGCCACCAGCCTAATAACATCACAAGTATAACTATTTTAAGCACTCGATGTTGACGTAGCGTTCCCAGATTAATGGAATTTTTTCCATTCCTTATATATTTATTCACTCGATATGGGACATAGTAGGCTAGTGGTTACGGCATCGGCCTTTCGTCTGGAAGGGTGGGGTTTGATTCCCAATGCTGCCAAATACCCACGGAGTACAAGCGATATATGTGATCATTAAGTCTATGGAATCGAAAATCTTGTGGTCCGTTTTTGATCAGTTACTATGGGTGAAATGGTCTGGAAAAAACTTTTCTCCTCCTTCGGATCAATGTCAAAATTGAAGGAGTAGATTCTCTGGTGGTGCCATCTATCGGAGGAGTTTAGAGCAAAATTGTACTTTTACCTTCGTGGTGCTCTGGTTAAACAAAAGACGCACCCTACTGACTTAAATTCGCATAGCCAACGGCATAGCGAGTTTAGTATGTCCAAGTAACAACAACATTCACTCGGTACAAATGAAAAAATATTCATTTGAGACAAGGAAACTTGTGTGTTTCTATTCTTGATATCCCAGTATTAGGGTTAGGGACACGCAGAAGAGCGTAAAAATTTATATTAGCAATCCTTATCGGAGATAATACTGAATAATTCGCACTGTGACACTTAGTGATGATTTGATATTTCAATTTTCAGCAATAATTCGCACTGTGACACTTAGTGATGGTTTGGTATTTCAATTTTCAGCAATTTCAAGTAATGCAGCATTCTTTTTTTTCAGTTGTTGTCGATTGCAATATCAGAACGTTTATCTTATTTGAGAACTCTCATCTGTCATCGATGATGCAATTCTATCTATCTTTTTCAAGCCTTACCGCAGTCTAATATTTGATGCCTTAAGACACGTGATATTCAGGGTCAATTAGTAAGATGTACATACTTGAAGATCTAAATTTCATAGCTACCTATGAGATGTTGTGTTTCACATCTCGTGTAAAGGCAATTAAATCATTATGAATTGGTATATACCAGTAATAATTGTGATGTAGTACTTTTGCTAAATGACTATTGTCTTATATAAATGTGATTTAGAGCATTATACCCGTCAGAGCTTGCATTCATCCATTCTTTTGGCATGCATGTTTGTATCAGTTTTATGGGAGCTTGAGAGTGGTTTAATTCATATAAAAAATCCATAAATTCATTAAGTTGAATATAATTTTTCATCACTTTGCTATTAAAAGAGATTAAAAATCTTGATTACAATCATAAGATCTCTTTATACGAAATACACGTTATTTTATTCCTACAAAAATCATAGAAAAAAGTTTGAAAACAATTAAAGTACAAAATTTTTCTAAGAATGGCAAGTAATTGTTTCCTAGTTCTCAAAATACATTTATCATAAACTAATAACGAATTTCAAATAAAACATTTTAGTAAACATTTGAGAGAGAAAATTTTCAAAAAATCTTTCTGTCAGTGTGTTTTGATTTCACAAATATAAAAAAATTAAGGATACACTTCTGTTTACACTAAGAATTTAAACTCTACTCCTTGAATTTACACGAATATCCCAATCAAGTGGAGTAAATTATACTTTGCATTATGACCAAAAATAAAGTTTAAAACGTAATTTTCTCATTATTTATACTTTAAATCATATTTATTCTTTACTCATTATTTATTCTTTGCTCAATATTTAATAACTTATTTCTTTCTAATTTATTATATTTCCTTTAAAAAGAAAATTATCGAAAAGTGATATTACTACTTCTTCAAATTTATAAAACTTTTATGAAGAAAAATAATTTAACGTTTCCAATTAATAATCAATATATGCATATATTTTTTCTATAAAATTTATTCATTAATATAAAATGTATTTTAGTCATCTTACACAGTTATAATAAATATACATTTTCAAATTTATTAGAGACTTTTATAAAGAGAAATAATTTTATCATTTCGAGTAATAATCGATAAAAAATTGCTTATGATTTTTTTTTCTGTAGAATTTATTCATAAAGATAAAATGTATTTTAGAGATGTTAAATATTTGTAATAAATCATTTAAGATAAAATTGATTCTTTAATTTACATTTTAATTACTTAGAATAATGAAATTTTAATTGAATATAAATTAATTCAATTTTATATAGCTTTCAATATTTTTCCCAAATATTATTACAATTGAATAATTACAATTAAGTCTAAAATTATTAATAATTAATTTCTAAAAATATTTAAGCAGAATTGCTATTACTTAATAATTTAAACATCAATACAAAACAATCTCTGTCTGATTTAGAAAAAAAATAATTTTTATTGTTCAAATGAATTGGTAACTGAGTAATCATAAGAAATTTTACTAAAAAAATTTAGTTTTTAAGTAAACGTACATCCACACGTTTTTTATTTGCATTACTTTTAATTTCTTTCAAAACTATCTAGATAGAGATACTAATAGTATTGTTTAATTCATGTTAAATAATGTTGACATGTTAATTAAAAGAATATAAATGTAATATAATCTATAATACAACAAGTCTGATTTACTTTCTAAATAAAAAGAATTAAATCTTAAGCTATTAAATCCGATTTAATAAAAGTTGGAATAAAAAAATGTTTAAATTAAAGTATGGTTTCAAATCATAAATAACTATGATATATAAATAATTAAGATCATTTTAATGTTTCTTTGAGAACGATTCACATTAAAAACTAAAGACCACAATAATACTATTTGCTGAATTTCCCATGCATTTTACGAATAATTTTAATTCAAATGCATTTAGGAACTAAAATGATTAGTAAATATGAATTTTTAACACCCTATAGTATACAGTTTAACATCTGGATAATGCTAAAAATGTTTATTAAAAAATACATTTATTGCAAAGTTGCCTTTTGAGAAAACATTTCGTAAAAATGGACAACATTCAAGAGTTGAAAGAAAGGATATCTTAAAAATTCCTTTAATAAATGATACATGATAAATGTCCGAAAGAATGGAATAACCAGTGATAGTATATAGAGATTTTTAAATATATTTTTTACACCAAGAAGTGAGGAGTTAAAACCGTGGAAGAAAAATATTTCAGCATGCTTATTCTTTAGACTATTGGGTAATATTCATGTGTAACTTTGTATTTAACTGACTCCTAAAGACAGATAAGTATACAGAAAAAAGAAGCTGCACATCATTTTCTTAATAATGAACAGGGATCGAACACATGACTTTAATTAGGAAGAGCATAGCTCTACTACTAGTCTACAATAAAGTCTTAGTTACAAATGTTTTGATACCACATAGTTAACAGCCTAAAGGCCTGAGATTTTTCTAATATTCAACCCGTAACTTTCTTTCAAAAGAACTTTTCATACATTGTAGTCTATATTTATGGGTCATGATGGAAAAAAGCTGTAAATTTCTCAGGCATCCACCTTGAATGACGTTCGTACAGAGATTAAAAGTATGACTACCAACTTTTGTTGCCTAGTTGTGATTGGAATCGAACTGAGAACTATTCTCTCTGAAGACTATTTTACCATTAGGCTACGGTGAATCCCTTTAGATTAAAATATTTGACAATGTTATAAAAATAATTAAAATTGAGAAATTTACAAGTAGTTGTTGATGCAACTAATTTTTATGAAAGTGATATATTAAACATCTACTTTTAATGTTTAAAATTTACACTAAAATATCATTTAATATTTTATATAATATTTTTATAAATTACGAAGAATATATTGTTCGGTATAATTTTTTCAACGATTAACTTTCACTGAGTTTTTCCTTTCAATAACAAAGTGTATTTTATTAAAATATTCAAATTGCATTCTTCCAAAAATATTTGTATTTATCATAGCTATAAACTGCATTTGGGAAGTCTTCCAAAAAAGAAAATATCAATTTTAGATTTTTTACAAATTAATATTTTGTTCCTTTAATTGAATATTGCAATACTTTTAATTAAGTAAGCTAGATCAAAGTTACAAAACAGAAAGCGTCAATGAAAAAATGCTTAAAAAAACTACACGGGGAATAAAAAGCATTCGAATTATGAGAACATTTCAAAGAAATAAATTTTAATTAAAAATTTAGGTAATTAATAAATTAGGAACATTCAAAAAAAATGTAAATGATGCATTTCTTGATTTTAATTATATATCTTTATTAAAAAATAACGATATTCCAAAAATATTTTTTTAATTAAACAAGATTGTTTTGTTATTTTTAATAAGATAAATTAATTCCTATTATAAAGTTTAATAGTTAACTGATGCGTATTTAATTCCTAATTACTACTTATAGGGAATAATATAACACTTAAAAATATCAATTTTTTACTTCGGTCAACATGTTACTTTTTAATAATTTATACATTCTTATCGATATTTTTCGTCAATCATTATCCAAACACCTCAAAAAAAGTTAAATTTTTTTTATCATATTAAATAATAGGTTATGAAACTTCTCATTCATTGAATTAATAAATAAAACAAATTTGTCGGTATTTATAATTAATGTAATTTTGTTGAAAAATATTAAGAGAGGCACACTGTTAAATAACAAATAGTTAGATACTTTAATGAACTATAAAAAATTAAAATTAAAAAAAACGATATGGGATGTTAAATAAAAAAATCATCATACTTTCGTTTAAATAGTAAAATTTGAAATTAATAAGGAACTTAAACATATTATGTTAAAATAAGTAAGTGTTGAATTTTTTAAAAGTTCTTATTTAATATTTGAATTGCTGAGTAGATTGATTCATAAGATGACTTGTGATTTAAATATATTTTTATCTTCCATTAAGAAAGACAACGTTAAAATAATTTTAAGGTTAAGCATTCAGAAATTTTTTTTTTATTTTGTCATTTTATCAAATATTATATTAAGCAAAGTAAGTGATTCAAGGATAATGTACATTTAATAAATTTGAAAATTTTTGAATAAAATGCAATGCACTTTTTATCACAAGAAAATGTACTTTTGTTCAAATAAGTTTTCAAAAAGAAAGTTTTTTTGTAATATAAAGAACGCATTTCTTTGGTATTTGTAAGAATACAATTGCTATTTAAATAAAAATATATTTTATACTTTCTAAGAATTTGGAGCATGTTTATTTCAATGATATTTTTATGACATAGATTTGATATCTTTTTAACATATCTTTTTTCAAAGTATCAATAATATTACCGAACTTCTCATTGTAATCTTGAAATCTGGTTACAAATAAGCTCTTTTAACATTGGGGAAACTAACATATTATTGAAAATAAAGACCTATAAATTCTGTTTACAAATACCTTTATTTTTCTAGTTTTTGTTTCAACTAGTGCCATCGCTTTTACAACATACGTTTGATGATTTTTTATAGCTATGGCTGTAATTATATTATAAGACAGCAGATTCACAGATCAAAGGTCAAGGTATTTTGATTACAATATCAAATAATTACACGCTGCTGAATCATTCTGAGTTTGGCGCATTGAGTGTGCATTATTATTATCACTGATTTGAAATACTGATTATATAATTAAGATAAAGAATAAATAGCACTTAAATTGCTTTTCTATTTATTCTTTCATTTTAAAATTTATTACTCCCAATAATTAGCATTGTTAGAATGGCATTAGTAGACGTTGTCTGACACCACTACAACATCGAGACGGACAAAGTATCAAAAATTAATTTCTGAAAAGTGATTCACAAATTATTTATTAAAAGGACGAGACATTTTAAAATTTAAAGAAAAGTTTTCCTTATTTCACTTGAAAAATAGATATCACGTTGCAGAAACTTGGCATTTTTTGGCAAGAAAATAAAAAAACAAACATGATATCAGACTCACACTTTTCCCATTCCCTTATTTTAATTTTAAATTTTATACCTTGAAATGATTATATCATACTTTTATAGAATAGTTCTCATGAATTTCCAATAAGTCCAAAATAACAAAACTCTTGAACTTTTACTATCTTTTAAATCTTGGTAGTTTCTTCAATAAAACTTTACGTCTCCTTTAAACTTTTAAGCAAGAATTGGTGATAGAGTTGTAAACTCTAGTTCAATTTTTTTCCAATTATATATAGTATACTCGTTTTGCACCAAATTTATTTTACTTTCATTGTTTTCATAACACATTTTACTTTAACGTTCAATGTTAATTACATTTTCTAGAGGTGTTTAGCAAATTTATTTAAAAGAAATAAATATAGCGTTTTTATTGCTTCAATGTTTTACATTATTTTGCAGTTTAATATATCTGAAAATGAAGTTTTGATTAAAATATTGCTAGTTATATGCCTAACATATTACAAAATATAATATAACTCATAATTCAGAAGCATTAAATAATATATTAATCATGTATATGTAAATTACTATATTAATTTTATGCTGACGTAGTTTATTTTTGAATACTTGATTGTAGCAAATTTTAGAGAATATTAAGTTTATGCATTTATATTAAAAATTATTATTCATATGTAAATGGATGATCGAAGGATTTTAAAGGAATTAATTATTATTCATATGTAAATGGATGATAGAAGGATAAGGGATAAGAATATTTCACATCCCTTAAAATTGTAGTAAAAATCAATACCTATAATAGAATTGGACCATATTTAATTTATGAAAAAATTACGTTTATTTTGGATAAAAATTTTGATTAATATCATTCCGAATATATTTTTTTTTTGTCTTGTACCAGCTAGGCTGGCAATATAGGATGCGTTGCTCACTTTTCCATACTGAACCATATTTGGTGTGGAGTCCGATTGCTTCAGTACACACGTGCCATAGGGACCCATTTATAGAGTAGGCAACCATTCACACACACCTCATTCATACACAGAAAGGACAAAGACAGGATAGATAGAGAGAGAAAGTACATCCATGCCCTAACAGGGATTCCAACCCAGGACCTCCCTATCCGCAGTCAGGCAGTCTGACTATTAGACAGGGTGGTCGGTATTCCAGATATTTAATTTTAATTATAGAAGTAAATGTTTTTATATAGTCACAAAGAACTGATATACCAATGTATTGATAAATTAACTTCCCACATGACACATAATAAAATTGAAAACATGCGCAGTAATTTTAGTATTTTTATTCATTTTAATTTATTAGCCTATTGATATTACTATTCAAAAATTAGGTATTAATCTATTTTTTATAATACAGAATAATGTTTACAATATATAAAGGAAAATAAATTAGAATTCTAAAAGAAAAATATGTGCTTTGTGCATTTTAATTAAAAGATATTTAAAAGTTGGATCATTTTTTTAATTATTAGTCTGAAAATATATTGCAGTTATATGATATATGGATACCAGAAATAACACATACGATTAAAATCAATCATATGCAATGATAATTTTCTTATATTAATTTTAATTTAATTGTATGCTATTTCTATTCTGACATAAGTTATTAATCTAACATCATAGAACACAAAAAACAAATGTTATATATATATATATATATATATATATATATACACAACAATACATAAATTTAAATAAAATGGATAATTAGACAGGTTATAGAATGTATTTTTCAATATTTTTCTATGTTGATATATTTACACCGAAATCTTGTTACTATTTTGATACTATGTATTAGACAAGCTAAAAGCTAAATTCTATTATAAAATTTTTTCACTATTTATTATAACTCATTTTATTGAAAACGTTTTAATAGTATAGATACTGGGCCTTATTTGGGTATCGCAAAGGAGAAAAACTCGAAAAATACTTAAGGACATAGCTCTACAATTGCACACGACTGAAAATGAAAGCGTAACACCAATGTTTCATTGTTTAGTAGTTTCTGGAATCGCTGAATGAGCTTCTCCACTTCGAGGAATGCGAATTTGATCATATTTCTCAGTGAAACCCAGCTGCAAATATTTTACTTGGCGTAATGAGTACTTACAGTAAAGAATTTAATTGGAATATCAGACTGTTTAATAGTTATGTTAGCTCTCTACAATATATGCTGATACATGTCTACAGCCAATTCGGTGAAAATGCATCAATAATATCAACTTTCAATATTAAGTAAAACAACTTCTGATTTTTGAAAAAAATATCTCGGACTTTTGGTGTAAAGCCATTTGTTTTAGCAATATTCTCAAAATACTTTATATCAATATTTTCTCCTAATGGCAGCCATTTAATGATTAATTCTTCACCATAACAAGATCAGAAACTGTTACTCTGTTACCATTATTCGGTGGGCACCTGTGAACAAGCCAAGAAGGAGAGCAACATTATCCCTTTCACTCCACCACAAACACGTTTACAGTATCTAATCCACATTCATTAGGCATCTCAAATAATGGACAAGAAACAGAAAGAGAAAGGAAGATGCTCAAACCAGAATTCGAATCCGGGTTTAACAGCTTAGAAAAAAGAAAAGCTAATTTTCTTGAAGTAAAAAAAGTTTCATTTGAATCGGAATTATGTAATGTAGAGCTTAGGTAGAATATACTACGTATGTAGCCTTTTTTTTTTAATTTAATTAATTTAACACTTTATAACCGAACGGGATTCAAATCCAGAACCAACATGTTCAAATCCCGGCTCGGCCTAAGATTCAGGCACGCTAACACTTAGCCTTCAGCCGGCCTTTTAAAAAATCTAGAGTGATTTTAAAAGTATAAATATTTTTTCCTCCTATTTTATTTGGGAAAATATTCTCAATCACTAAATAAAATGAAAGAAATCATTAAAATATTTATTTTTCAAATTTATTTTAATGAAAAGTCTAAAAATCGTATCGAAATAAATTAAAAATCTAAAAGGAATAGAATATATAGTTGTGGATTAAATTATATATACAACATAGATATAAGGAACGCATTTAACAAAACTTAATAAAATATAAATATATTCTCTGAAAAATGAAAGTAAACTGCAAAAACTTTTAATTATTTTTTTTATTTTAAATTAAGTTTCTTTTAACAATTTTAAAACAATGTATGATTTCAACATAATTTAATCACTCAAAAGTGATATATTTATTTTTAAAGAAATTTACCATATGTTTAACACAGGAAACTATACTTTTTCCTTTTAATCATTGAAAAGAGTATGTTGTAATCATTGATCTAATATTCCTCAATAAAAAAGTATTTTGAATATTTAATGAAATATTTCATTATATTGGGTCAAACAAAAAGTTATTCATTGTTCTGTTACTTTAATTTTTACTATCTTAATTATGCTAACAGTTTTCATGTAAATTATATATAAAACTATGACACTAAATATTTTAAACATACTTTTAGAATATTTTTATTTGTAATAAAACTTGAAAAGTTACTAAAATTTCGCGTATAATTAAAAGATTTCTTACTTTCATTAACTTTTTTTATATTTTCTTTTTAAAAATGATTTCTATAGTATAAATACTATATGAATATTTTATTATAAATACTGTTTTATTTAATTAAACTCAGAAATTTATAATTACTATGCAAGACCATTAATATTTCAGCTAATTAAATTAAACTGTTTATTTATATTAGTTTTGTCAAAACAAATTTTTTGGTATGTCAAATATTTTTAACAATATGAAATGAAGATTTTTTAATATTAAAAATAATTTATAAAATTATTTTCAATAGTTTAGCAATTTACATAAAATCTTACGAAATACATACAAATTTAAATCACAACAAATTCGCTTTAAATTGCTTCCTTAGAAATCATCCCACTAAATGAAAGCTTTCTGATAATAATGTATGTAATTTATGCCGGCATGCAGTACACAATAAAATATAAATAAATTTATATTATATGCAAAGAAGACTCTATTTTTCTTCTTAAATGTTTTATAACCTTATAAATGACTCTCTCTTTTAAATCATATTATATATATATATATATATATATATATATATATATATATATATATGAATTTTTAAAACACATTTTTAAACTTGGATTAAATTTATATAAATGCTTTGATTAAAATGAATATATAATGATAAGTACTTATAAATAAACACTACACAATCTTTGTGAGCATTTTTTTTCTATTACTAAAGTAGAAAATAAATCGTATAATAGAAATAATTTTAATTGCAAAATAATACTTACGTGCAAAAGAGCCAGATAATAGTAACATTCCCAAACACGCCAATAATCATAATGATAATATAAAGCATAGCAAGTATATTGTTTACATACTGGTCAGGTGGTTTAAATTTTAACCAAAGTTTAGGTATAGTCTTTTTTATCTCTGGATCTAAAATAAATTCCCAAGTAAGATTATCTGCAAAATTCTCAATTTGATTCATTTCGTTATTATTAAAATAAATTATTTGGATGAAACATAGTGGGATGCATGAAGCAATAGCGAGCCATCTTGAACTGTGAGATTAGTTTATGAATGTCTCTCAATGACTTTACAGCGTTGTTGCTTCGGCACTCAACAAGCATGCCTGAAACATTCAGGGCGACAGAAGTTTCCACAGCGCCGGTTGCGCCGTACAGGTTTACCGTAGTAGAAATCGCCAAATATTTCGCCAATTGTCTTGTGCCAAAGTATAACTTGCGAAGAGCTTATGCTTGATAATTCCTTTGGGAAACTATAAATTGATAGGTATAATTTTCAATTTTTATTTTTCCTGAAAATATAGAAGATATATAAATAAAATTGTAATGCTAAATTTATTATTTATAAAATTCTAAGAGATTTTTTTATACTTACTTAATTTTAATTTAATTTTATTTAAATATATATATTTTTATTAAATGAAATAATATAAGAAATAGCGATATTTTTTCCTTAGCAAATGTAAATAAATATGTTTTCTACCTCAAAAACCATTTCGCTTCATAAATTTTGTGAAATTGTTTCAAGCATAGATATTACATAAATATGATTTTATCCAATATCTGTAAACTTTTAATCTAAATACTAAAAAAATATTGACACAAAATTTCGTACTGTTTAATGCTTACAAATCTATTGCTGAAATTTTAAGTGTTTCCCTTTAAAGTAATAAAATTTTTTTCATTGATAACATATATTACAAATATTCATGAAAATTTAAGTTTTGAAGTTTATCAAGAGTGCGCTTTTTGTATTAAGAATCAAAACTAATTTTTATTAATTAAAAATTGTATATAATTTATATTATCTATATTCCTTAAAACAGAAAATATAACTACTTACATATTACAATTAAAAACTGTCACTATGCAAAGTTTAATTAACTATTCTTAATGTAAAACATACAATTAAAAATTTTCTGATAGAACAGCTTTGAAGTATTCTATCTTAAAATACAGATTAATAATGTTTGTCTTATCTTTACATCTGGACAAAAAATTCATATATATTTTATATACATATCTAAGTTGTAGAAATATTCTGGGTACGATTCGATTTTGCTGGAGGAAAACTCGTCATGTTGACGTTTTCGATGAAAACTCGCCTGCGCTGATGAAATGGAAAAGCTCCAAATTCTGATATAAAATTGCTATTAATTTTTTTTATCAAAAACTTTTTATATTCTTTATAAAATATTATATTCATACTTCATTTCATTTAATGAACGCTTTAAATTACTTACAAAATAAAGTAAAATTAATCACAAAATTATTTAAATTCAAGTATAAAATCAGAAAAAGTTATTTATTTGTTCGAGCATTATTCTACTTTTTGACATGAAGCCTAAATTTTTAAATTTTTAAAGAAATTTCTTATATATTTAAAAGCTATAGAACTTTTCAGATTGATTAGTTATTCTCTTTTAGGAATAGTTTTAAGAAATTAATACCTTTATAATTTTCTTTATATTCAAAAAGATTCTTTAAATTCTTAGAAATGTTTTTTTTTATATTTTAAATCTGACACTCCTTAATGTGCAAACTGTTTAAGAACTTAACTTATTTATTTCGGTACAAAGAATGAGTAATAACATCTAATTAAGGGAAATGATCAAATAAACCAAAAGTGCTTGAATAAAATAAATAATATGTCAGTGAATTGCTTCTAGAAAACAATAAGATAGTTGTTCAATTTATACGTCCGAAAGTATCAAAGGAACTGATATGAATTTATTTTTTTTATAAATTAATTCACTTTCATAAAAAATTATGTTTTAATAATTCATATGAAACACAAATCAATTACAACCTAATTTTAAAGTTATGTATTTCTAACAATGAAACTGTTATATATTTTACAATTTAATATAATTAAATGTAACAGTATGAACCAGTTTAAATTTAACCTAAAATGTACAGCGCATAATATTTACGCAAACATAAAAATTGTTATGCTAATTTACGCAAATTCTTAATTTCGAATATAAGATCCATGTTCAGGAAATAAAACAAAACAAGAAAATAGCAAGTAATATTATATGTGTTTTTGTGATCTGCTTTTAAGAATTTATCCCCTTTATAAGAAAACTAGGGTAATTTGCAAATATGTAGTCTGAATCATTTGTTACGAAAAGCTATTCAAAATCAAAGTAACTTGCCATTTTATATTTTGAGTAAATGTACATATTTTTAGAAAAATAATTAATATTTCCCTATTTTTGCACAAAAATAGGGAAATAACTGCATTATAATTAATATTTCCCTATTTCTGTGCAAAAATAGGGAAATATTACTTATAAAGATAAAGGTAAAGATACCATAAAACAAAAAATTACTCACTAAAAAAACTAGAAAACTAGAAAAACTAAAAAAAAAACTAGAACTGTTCTTCGCAAAAACAGTCTTTAAATATAAAATTTGTAATTCGTAGTGGTAGTCAGAAAGGGGTTACTTAAAATTTGTAATTCATGATAATAGAGTCAGTAAAGAGTTACTTAAAATTTGTAATTCATGATAATAGAGTCAGTAAAGAGTTACTTAAAATTTGTAATTCAAGGTTAGTAGTCAACAAAGGGTACTTACTATAAACTCAGATAATTTAAATATGAAGTCCGTGTAGATTTTATTCATAAAATTCCTTTAGTCTTAAAGTATGCTTTGAATCTTTAATTTAAATAAGTTTTTTATGATATTATTTACTCATGATGCTTTTAATTTCTTAAACAACAGATGGAAAAAATTTGTTTAATTTTATGGATGTTACGTTACATAACTATTACAGTTTTGTTCAGTAATAAATAGTAATAAGAAATCAATCAATCTATTAAAAGACTAATTGCAGTTCTTTAAATTTCATGTCACAATATAATAAAATATTTTGATTAAATGAATAATGAAAAAATACTAAAAAAATGTGGTAGGAGGTGGTTTTAAAAAATGAAGAAAAATAGAACAATCCTCATAAAAGGGTGTGTAGAGCTTTTACATAAAACATTTTGATGATTTGGGAGCCAAATATACTTTATTATTGACTATTAACTGCATGGTTTTTTGTTTCCCAAAGGTCATTTTTTGCTCTAAAAGTATAGATTGAAGCGAAGGAGAACTTCTTTGTTATTAAAACAATAGCTGGAGGAGTAAAACATTTTCAAAGGAAAGTTAACTCCTGGAAAACTTTTAATCCTTATTTAATACGTGTCACATAATACAGCAAACTCTCAGAACATTAATTGCTTATGTCAATCATTTTATGAAAGAATTCTTGTTAATTATAGCACATGTTTTTAAATAAGATTATTTTTTCCAGATTTATTGATTTATGCTATGTTTATCAATCGAATTTATCATAGTATTGATAAATATTCATGCTTTACTCAGTATACTTTTTATAATTAGTTTTTTTATATTACTTTAGGATAGTTGGAACACATTAGAAGCAAATAAATTTAATAATTTCTGAAACAATCTGTCTACTTAAATAGAACAATTTTAATCAAAATAGTTCAATTTGTATCTATTACAAAATGCATTGCAGTTTTTATTTATCTATTATATATTAAATAATAAAATTTTCATCATACTGACCAAGGAGTAATTTATTTAAATCAAATATAATGTAATATATTGATCAAAACTTATTTTGAGTAAAATAATTAATATTTCCTTATTTTTGGGCTGAAGAACGATGCTTTTACTTAAGCTAAATTTTAAGAAACATGTCTTAAATTTAAAAGAGTAATTAAAGATCTGTATTGAGTGAATTTAACTCTATAAAAGAAACTTTGTTTGATGTTTTTTGAAAAACTGAAAATTTAAGTTTGATGCAAATTTTTCTTTGTATAATATATATTCTACCTTAGAACTTGTATTACGTGTTTTACAATTTCAATCGGAAATCTTAATCCTTGAAAACAATATTTTCTTGTTGAAAGAAGTTTATTACCTGTATCATTTTAAAATGTTAATGTATTACTTTTTACATCTTGTACAAAGTGTTAACATATCCTCTACGTACATAGATTGAAAATAATAAAAAACATTACTCTGAAAAAAAGTTATTACAAACAAAAATCATAAAATTTTGATGTATGCTACGCTTTCCATATGATATATTTTCCTTAAAAAGTATATATGCTTGAAAGGAAAGTTAAAGTATTATTTTATCCCAAAAAAGAATTTTTTGAGAAATATATTCAATAGAAAAAACATTAAAGTTTTTTTAATATTATTAAAAACCCAACGAAATTATTAGAAAATATAACAAGCAACAAAAATAATAAACTATTAAAATCAATTGCCTTAATCCTATAAAACTTGAGCTTTGAAATAATTTGTGTTTAGTAAAAATCCACTTCAAATTTATTTTTTAATATATAATCCTAGACCATATACTTTTTAAATGAATTTTAAAAATTTTTTATCAGACACACATTATATTATTCTTTGAAATGTCGATAATGAATAATCTCTCTCTCTCTTTCTCTCTCTCATTTAAAGTTATCAATAACTTTACCAATAGCTATAAATTTGACAAATATTTAAATTTTATTCACACATTATAAACAAAAGATTTTTTTTAATTTCATATCTGAAAAGTCATGTATATTTTTACAAATGAGGAAATGTGAATTTTTATTGATGATCATATATTAACATAATATTTATTAGATGAATTTGCGCTGTTTATTGCATGTAAAGATATATCTAATTAGTGAAAGTAAATTAGGTAATGCTTGTGTCAAATTTTTAAAATGTTTCTTTTTTTTTGGAAAATTAAATTTGACAAATAATTATCAAAATATTGAAATCACCTATAGATAAAAGGGACAGTTTTGAATGCGCTTCCTAGGTATTAAGTTATAATAATAATATCTACCATATTTCATAGATAAAATCTGTCGTAGTGTAAAACGATATAAGGACAAAGGGACATTTTTAATGATCTTCCAAAGCATTAAGCTATAATGGTATCTATCAGATTTCATAAATCTGTCGTAGTATGAAGCGACATATCCAAACCCTGAGAAAATAGATGTTTATATTTTTATTGTCACTTTAAATTTAAAAACTTTTCCTCTATTCCTTTCAAACTACGCTGTTAGAAAATAAAGGATAGGATGTAATAAAAATTGAGACAATGAGACAAGTGTAATAACGGAATAAATTTTTCTTTTTGAAATGGATGTGTGGTCTTAAGTATGATTCAAGAACGTTTGATTTTATAATACCTTTTATATGTAAATCTGGCCAGTCGGGATTGAGAGGGAAAGATTTCTGACCTATCCCATAGAAGTATAGGAGGTACTATCAAACTTTATAGAACCAATGGTGTAGAGAGAAGGAGCCAAGATGAGAATTATGAAGAATTGAAAATTGCATCTAAAACAGAATAAGTCGGAGAAAAAAGGAGATAGACTGGATCCTCATTGAGCAGAATGTGAGTAGCTGAAATATTTAAGTTATAAACGTATTACAACTACCCTGTCCTGTCAAAGCCCGGCCTCGAATTTCAGAGCCATAAGCCTTCCGACTAATAGATGAGGATAAAAGGCAAGAAATTATATAAAAAAGACAACAAAATTCTGATGAGAGATAGCAAAGAAAAGAAGAAATTACATGATGAATGAGAGAACTTGAGTAACAGCAAACCAAGTGAGATTTTGAAATATCAGCAGATGGAAATGGAAAGCGAAGATGACGAGTACAGGATTAGAAGTGACTGAAAGAAGAAAATCATCGACACTGGAGAGTGAAGAAGACAATGACGATTGAAGACAACGCAAGACAAATGTACTTCTAAAAGGGGTGAGTCCGATCTCCCGTTCTGATTCCATCTGGTCACACTTAGTTATGATATATTACAGTGTAAATGTCACAATAGAGATTTAAAATTAGAATTTAGTTTATTATTTAATCTAGAATGATTTAATTACAAATGTAAACTTCTCTTGTCATTAAGTTGCTAAAATAAATTATGAAGTTTAATTATATTTGTTTTGAATCTATATCTCTGTCATTCAATTATTAAAAACGAATCTGGGTTTTCCACATTGTTTTTCTGAAATAATATGTGAGTTTCATCACAACAAAATATATATATTCTGGCATACCAAACATCGCGATTAAGGTGAGCCCTGGACTATACCTTAAGGTTAACGTATTTGAAATACTCCCCCATTCCTCATCCTTTTGCACCGCGATCAAGTGAGGAAGTCAGACCAGAGCTGGAACTCTCCTCTCTACATCCAAGCCTCACATGCGGAAGGACTTTGGACATCACAGATTACTGTGGACACATCCCTAACACAGTGATCCAGTGAGGGAGAATATGTCAATCACTGCCCGCTGCAAATGAGGCTCCACTTTACTGATGTTAGCGGGAAGCGGTGTGAAGTCATTGAGGAACTAGAACTTATATATTCTGGCATCTTGTAGAAGCCTTATTGAAGTTCTTAAGTTTAGTTGTTTTCAAAAACGTAAAATTTTGAACATTTTAGAGTTTAAGGGAGGGTCTAATTGTAGTCAGCTGGAGCACTGTAATCAAAACATACTAACTTTCAGGCGCTTCTGAAGGTACATTGCTTAATGAAATGACAGTATACTCATATCACGGAAAGACTTGCCTTGCAAAACTAAATAATGTAGGGAAAAATAGCTAAGTGAAAAATGCCAATGGGTATTGAAGCAGTTTTTGATGTCTAAAGACTAAATAATTGCAAGAAAATTGATTGCAGCTCAATCAGCATCCAGACTTTCCTATATCAATGATTAGAGTTAGAACACACATTAACGAGCAAAATATTTGCAGTTTGAGCAAAAACACTCAAACCAATTGTCACAAATGTTAATGTCAAACGTTGCCAACAGGTGTCACGCTTACAAAACCTGGTTGATAAGTGGATAAAAATAATACGATATGACAAATTGTTTCAGAAGTTTTTCTTCAACAGTACTCTTGAAGAACACCCACAGTTCATGATAGTGATTGTCTTCTTCTAACTATCAACAATAGTAGTTCAATCGTCATCATATTGAAAGCTATGTCTCAATTTTCTTTTGAACCATTCAACACTTTAAAAGGAATGCTCACAGGAGAGATTCATACAAAAATTTATGTTGAACAGGTTCATCCTATGATACAAAATTTGTTTCTTAAAGTAAATAGAATTATCTATGATAATAATGAAAATATCCATTCTGTAGAGCTTGTACAACCATGGTTTAAGGAATACACTAGGATGGAGTTTAACATCGACCTTCTCTTGCACAATTACTCTACATCAATCAAACAGACTCATTATGATCTAGTTGATTGGGTTAGATGGAGTTTAACATCGACCTTCTCTTGCACAATTACTCTACATCAATCAAACTGAGCCATTATGATCTATTTTAAACCATTCAATAAAAAATCAATATCATTATGTTTTTTTTTTTTCAGAAATTTCAGAATATACCAATAAGAATAGTACAATATTCTACTAAACCTTGAATGAGTCTATTTGTAGGCTAATCCAAGCGTTATTACATACCAAAAGTGGTCCTGCATCATACATGTAAAATATTCTTTATAAATTTAAAGTGTTTTAATTATTATGATAAGAACATTTAGCTCTTAAAAATATAAATTATTTTACTTTTTTATGATCAAAATTATTCAAAAACGGAAATTTAAGATAAATAAGTTTAAAATATTATTAAAAATCCTTTTCATTGATCATTTAAATATGAG
Source organism: Latrodectus elegans (assembly GCA_030067965.1). NCBI lineage: Eukaryota > Metazoa > Arthropoda > Arachnida > Araneae > Theridiidae > Latrodectus > Latrodectus elegans. The sequence continues at coordinate 93,972,137 of CM057822.1, forward strand.
TTTAAATATGATAGCAATTTAATCTATTCATATTTAATTATTTTATACTTTATATAATTTACTTAATTTAGCGAAGAATTTATTACAGGGATTTTGAAAAATGAAATTTTTTTTTATGTTTGTGACTAGAATAAAATATTTACAACCAAATATTTTCATATATTACGCTAATTCATACAAAACAAAAAAATCATTTAAAATATAAATCATTATTCATTATAATATCACTCAGGGCAAAATCATTTAAAACTTAAAAACTGCATCAAAAATGAACTATAAATTCGAAAGTTATTCATGTCAATTGATGAAAAACAAAATCTAATAAGTGATTAAGGCATTATTTAAGAAGTTTACATTTGATTTGATTATTGTTAAACAGTTTTACAAAGATTGCTTTTAGAGATGTAAATTCCAAAATGTTGCTAACTTTGGATGATGACTTTCGTAGTTTCATTAACTTTGCCTTTGATAACTGATACGTATTTTATTAAGATAAAATTTTTTCACCTAACAAGTGTCTTGTTAATCAATATTTGGAAGAAATCTGAATTCAATAAAGTTCTAAAATGAATCTAATCCAAATAATTCCACAAGCATTCGACTCATTCCGTGGCTTCCCATGTAACAGTTTTTGCTTTCTATGACTAAAATCACATATTCATGGTCAATCATTTCAACTTACTTTTTTCCGTAAATGAAATGAAACAACGAGTCATCCAAGAGATCAGTACATTTTCTCTCAAGTTTACTTTGTTTATGAGAGAAAAATTTGAAATATTTAACTCAATTCGATATTTGTTTATTTTTTCTTTAAAAAAAATGTAATGAAAGTTGTATTTCAGACTTCTCTTTTATGCTTCTCTCAATTAATCCTAAAATTCTTATATATTATAATATAAAGCTAATTAGTTTCATTCTAGAATAAATAACAAACTTCATTTGCGTGTTATTTATTATCATGTGACATGAAAATGCAATAGCATTTATAATGAAACATAGGAATATTAAGGAATAAAAAGTGCAACTCTTAACAAATAAATGTCTTTCATTTACTAAAAGGAGCAATGTATTCTTACAGACCGAGAATAATATGAAAAAGTTAAAATGGGAATAAACTTCATTTTTAGAAATATAGGTCGAGTAAAAATATAGGTCGCAAATATTTATAAAAACATGCAGATATAATTTAAAAGAAGGTGAATTTGAAATTGACAAAAATACAAAGCAAGAATTTTTTCTAGAAAAAGCAATTTTAAATTTTAACATTCTTTTTGTTCTTTATGAAACAACTTTTCCTATTTACACGACTTTGGTAAAAAAAAATATTTGTAATTTTGAAAAATTTTAGGAAATAACGTGAATTTTTGGAAGAAAATACCATTTCGTCAAACTTAAATATGAATTCCTAAATTACTTAGCGAAAGAAGAAAGCTTTATTCACCTGAATATCTGACTTTCCTAAGAAAAACCTGCTACGTAGAAAAATATATGAGAGGACAGTAATATAAGCAATCATATATAAATATATATGTATAAACGTAGTATGCTTAATTATTTGTTTTTATTGTTAATTTGAAAATAATTTAGAAAAAAAGTTTAACTACTCATTATTAAAATATGCAAAACATTACTTTATCATTCATAACAAATACATTTTTTAGCAATTATTTACTAGACATTTCTTGAAAATAGATCAAAGCTTATTTTAAATAAACTTGTGATGAGGCAAAAAGCATAGATTGGAATTACAAGTGTAACTATGTCTTATTTTTTATTTAAAATCCGTTTATTTAAAAAATGCAAAAAATAAACATAATTGATTAATGTAATACACTGGAATTTAAATACGATAAATAGACTCGAGATGTTTTTCTTCCTAAATATATAAAAGTCTAAAAAGAAAACATTTTATTTTAAATTTAAGAAAAATCTAAGGCTGATATTTGTGTGTGTGTGTGCGTGCGTGTGTGTGTGTGTGCGTGCGTGTGTGTGTGTGTGCGTGCGTGTGTGTGTGTGTGCGTGCGTGTGTGTGTGTGTGTGCGTGCGTGTGTGTGTGTGTGCGTGCGTGTGTGTGTGTGTGCGTGCGTGCGTGTGTGTGTGTGCGTGCGTGTGTGAGTGTGCGTGCGTGCGTGCGTGTGTGCGTGTGAGTGTGCATGCGTGTGTGTGTGTGTGTCTGTGTGTGTGTGTGTGTGTCTGTGTGTGTGTGTGTGTGTGTGTGTGTGTGTGTGTCTGTGTGTGTGTGTGTGTGTGTGTACAAGCTTATATTCTTTCATCATTCTATTGTTTTTCAAACAAAATTTATTCCAAAAGAGGCATGTTACTTTACTTTTTACACTTTATTTCAAGATGACATTATTTTAGTATATTGCTTATTATCTTCGAAATATTTTCATTACATTATATTGAATGAAGATAATATTATAAAATCATTTTGGTATATATATTTACAGGTATTTCGATTTTATAACCTTAAAAATATTATGTATTATTTTTTTTTAGAATTTTATTTGTTTTAAAGTAAAAACCCCTAATATTTTCAAAATACTAAAAACTTTTCAATTTTGGATTACATAATAATTTATATTTCAAGTTTATGAAGTAAAATATTTGTGCCTCATTACAATATTATTTCTGTATTTGTTTTCTTTGAGTTAATAATTACAATTCTATTTTTTCTCACATGAAATTTTTATAAATATTTCACCTATATCATGTAATTTTCTCACTTTAAAAAGAACTCATAATAACCTTTGCGTTGGAGAGTGTTAAAATAAAAATATCTAAAATAATCAGGTAATTATAGAAACTTAATTAAATTGTGTTAAATTATAAAGATATAGATGTGTGTCACTTTATTTAACACCTCAGTATCTTATTAAAAATCACTTAAATATACAGATTATGGGAAAAATTTAGTGTGATAAAATATTTTAAGTTCTCAGATTTTTTTAATGAGTATTAATCATGTTTATTAACTATAAACACTGCTAAAAATGCCATGGATATGTTCATTGTTGATGATGACAAATATTTTATTTCAAAAATGTTTTATCCTGGGTTTAAAAAATGCTTTTTTAAACTCTTCTTTATCAATTGATCAAACATAATTGAAAATAAAATCAAGAAAACGGGTTACAAATATATAAAATCAATTTAAAATTAAGATATTGTTTAAAATAAGAAGAAAATATTTAAATATTAATATTTCATAGCTCGTGATAAAGTACTTTTCGTTACGTCACTTAAAAAAATTAAACAGCATTAATTAAATAAATAGTTCTCACTGCCTGAGTATTATTTTATAACTGACGCTTCTTTTATTTAGGCTTGTTTGTTTCTAGTGAAATAACTGGGAAAAACTCTTTTTTAAAACCTTGAAAGAGAAAGTAAACAGGTGACATGATAAAAGTTTCTTAGTTATTTTCCTAGTAAAATTGCATTTGTGAATTTCCAAGGAACATGTTGTTAATTTCTTAACCCTTAGAGTAAAGCTTATTTACACACACACACATACACAACACACACACACACAACACAACACACACACACACACACACACACACAACACACACACACACACACAACACACACACACACACACACACACACACAACACAACACACACACAACACACACACACAACACAACACACACACACACAACACACACACACACAACACAACACACACACACAACACACACACACAACACAACACACACACACACACAACACACACACACACAACACAACACACACACACACAAAACACACAACACACACACACACACAACACACAGAACACACACACAACACACAGAACACACACACACAACACACACGCACAATAAGAGATAGCAGATTTCTATTGTTACTGCAATATTGGAGTACAAATTTAAATTTAAATTAAATACATTCCATTTAGTAATTTTTTTACAGTACAATTTTAAAAAAAAATTTGAAATACTTATTCCCTACTATCTAAATTATTAATGGTTGAAGTAATGCATGGCACGTTGAACATTTTATTCACAGATTTCCTTTTTGATTAAGCCGTATTCTTAAATATTTAAAAACATTTCCAGATATATCTATAAATTTTCTTATAATTTCACTAAAAAATTGTACCGAAGTCTGTATGATTTATTTCATTACAAAAAATATAATATAATTTAATATATATATTTAAAAAAACATCATTTTTATCATTGTACATTTTTACGTATTCTTTATCAAAGACAATAAATATATATTAGATAAAAACGTTATTCAATTGCTCTCTAGTGAAAAAAATCTTTAATTCCGGAAAGTTACATATAGCAGGTGATTAATTTTCTTTACAATAAAAATTTTCTAATATAGTATTGGAAGAGTTAAATTTGTGTTTTGTAAATCCTTACTATTTTTGATTTGGGAGATAATATATATAAATTGCTTTCAGCCGATTGCAATTGCTTCTGAGAGAAAAGATTAACGACATCTTCTTGGACAGGAGTCAGTATAGCTTAGGTAAAAGATTCTTCGGGTTCTAGATATAATTTGTCATATATAAAAGAATTTATATCAAATAATACACGCTTTGGTATTCAAACTCTCGAGGTATAGTTAGGCTTCCAATTTGTAAATATTCTGAATATTATATTGAATTTTAGGCAGTGAAATTCCAAGTTAATATCTCTAGCCATAGTTTTTGCTTATTGTGCATAAAAATTCGTCGTTATTTTCATGAACTTTATCAACATTTTAATAATAACTGCAAACTGGCATTCAGTAAATTCAATATAAAAGTTAGGAAATATTATTTCTTAATTTATATTTTTCTATTTAGGATATCTTCGTCTTTTACTTTAGCAAAATAATTTCATTAATAATTCTTTAACAGAAGTAGTTAAATTTTTAATAAGGATATTAAAAATGAAAATAATAGATAATAAACTACAGGTAAGAATTTTTTTTACAATCATAAAGATAAAATTATTTATAATTTTTAAATATTCTTTCATAAATTCATTTAGGAATATTAATAATAATTTTGAATTCCATAGAATGAACATGGAGACTTGTATAATACTTAGGTATGAATGGACGTTTTAAATAATATAATAATTTATTTTATGAGTTCAGTTTTATTAAAATATAAACTTATTAATTAAAATAGTCACAATAGTTTATTTAATAAGAACTCATTTTGATGTTACAGAAAATGGTTTTGTTTTTTAGAAACAATCATTTAAAATAGCATGTAAAAAGGAAATTATACTAAAAAACTTTTTAAATTTTTGCTTAAAATAATTTGTAAGAATCTTCAAAGATAATGGTACATATTACTACGATACTACGAATATTTATCCTTAATTTCTTAGTCTAAAATATACTTAGTACTATGTAGATTAATTTATAGATTAAAATTTTTTAAAAGACTATAGGCTTTTTTATTTTTATTAATTTATTTAATTTTGAAAAAAAAATTATTAACCCTAAAATATGCAACAAAATACAATTTAAAATGAATTATAAAGTACGATAATGCCTTGAAAGTACAGTAAACATAATTGTATGAAAGATAAATTTTAATTCACAGATTTCCTTTTTGATTAAATCATTATTAATTCATTCCCAGATGTATTTATAAATCTTTTCATGATTTCACAAAAAACTGTACAGAAGCCTGTAGGATTTATTTTATCACAAAAAATATTATTTCTATAAATCAATATACGTTTACATAAGTAATGTAGTCATTTTAAATCACTGAATATCATATTACAAAGTAAAGCAAAAATATCTCATATTCCTGTAAAATAAAAATGGGTGAGTCAGATGACTAAAGTTTCTTTCTGTTTAATTTATTATAGAATTTGAGTCCCATATCTTGTAACAAGCAGGTGACCAACTTTTTCAAAACCAATTTACTTGAACAAAGGTAATAATAAATCATTGATTCAAATTGAATATGCAAGATACGTTTGGAAACATATATTTTTTGTAAAGATTAAATATTGATGCAATGAAATTTTTCCGTATCTTATTGCCCGAGGCAATAAAAAGATTATATTTGCTAGCATGCAATACTTTGAAATTTTATTAATCGTATGTTCTTACATGCCTGCAGTTAGATAACATATATTATATATTTATCATAGAAATTAAACATTTATTGCTCACGAAGTGGAGTTGTTTATATTTTGCATTAATTTGCTTACAGCGAAAGCCGTAGACTTTAATAGAAGCAGCAGAGAGTTTAAAATAATTTTAAAATTAACTACTCGAGAGATGTGTCTATTCAATCCATGATCCATTTAGATGAAAAAAGAGCCCAAACTACTACATTGATTAATTCTAGCTGAAAGATTCATTATTTTTATGAATTTTAAAAAAAAGAAATAACATTTTGATGATACTTATTAGCTTTGAGGATTCATTAATTTGGTATCTTCCAAGCAATATAATGAAGTTAAGCAATTGTAAATTACGCACAACATTAAAACAAATGCGTGTCAGATAATAGAAAAGTTTTATTTGAAAAATTGCATTTATTTCTCCTTTATATTAATTAAATAGAAACCATGGTTGAGCACACTTGTTCTAGGACACTGGTTTTACATTTTCATTTCCGTGAGAAATTAATTAAACTTATTTACATATATATATATATATATATATATATATATATATATATATATATATATATATATATATATATATATATATATATATATATATATATATATATATATATATATATATTAGCTTTATATTTTATTTATAATTTTGTTATATATTTTAGCTATATTATTTTCTGACTTTTGGATCACGCTGCATATTAAATATGAATAAATAAAATTTTTATAATTTAGGAAACGAAGTTATTTTGTTCTGCGTAAAATATTTAATTAAATTTTTCAAAATTCTTCCACAACTCTCTTTCTCTATTTTACATGACATTTTAAATTTTTTTGATAATTTTATATATTTATTATTTCTCGTTTTATTAATTTATGGACAGAAACACAATTAGGTAACAATTTAAAAATTATTCTTTTAAATATTTTAACTAATATATGTTTTATAATTATTAGTTTTACATAATGTAGTTATTTTTTAAGTTCCTCAAACACTTTTGCATAACTATCGCCCTACCGTTTAGATACAGTTTAAATTTTATCAATAACTTTATATATCAACTATATTTTTAGGTTATATCAATGCACGCTTCAAAAGCTTATTACGTAATAATTCAAATTCCTCATTTATCATTTGAAATACTCTAAAACCATAAAAATGTTATAACGTTATAAAACAAATTTTGTGGCTTAGGTGTAACTTTAGTTTAAAAATATTCCTCTTTTGGTGATAAAATAGCTTTATAAATGAAAATTAATTTAAAATTTAAAAAAACGTTATTCATTTTAAAAATTTCATAAAATTTTAAAAAATGTATGTTTATTGTTACTCATTATTGAAATTAATGTTTGCTAATTTTCCATTAACATCATTAACAACTGTACCCGCACCTCAATTTGCTTGATATCCAACTATTAATTCTCTTCATTGGCTTATGATTTAATTACATATCAGTATATCATTATTTTAATGATCCTCAAATTTGAATTATTAAGTGAATTACCCGAAAGAATTCTCAAAAGTTGGAAGATATTAATTTAGTTTATAAGTGAAATCGCGAGAGTGATTTTAATTTATGTAAATTTAACGTCTAACTATCACCTAAATTTAACTTATAAAAATAAATGTATTAAATATTATGTGGTTAAAATTTTAAAAGATAACAAGCAGTTATTCATTTATGTACAAAGTTATGATATACAGTAATCTCCACCTACATTACGTTTTATGTAATATTACACGATTTTATATCCTTCATATAACTCGTTTTTTCTAACATATAACGCATTGTATTCCCCAAGTTATATTTCTCTGCTGTATGTAATTTACATAATGATTTATAAAGTCCACAACAAATTTCACTTGCGTTTTCCCACTGTGTTCTCATGGAACTAAATTATATTATTGACCTTTAAACATTCTGCTTAAAAAAAGATGACAGAGGAACGCTATTTCAGATAGCCCCTACAAAGAATATGCGATAAAACTGTTTTTGGAATTATTTGATTTATATCTGAAATTAACTTTTTTTATTTACATTTGTATAATTTTTTGATTTAAAATACTCTTAATTTTAATTTATTTTTAATAAAACACACACATTTTGTCCCTAACATAGTTTTCCTCAATATTTGGTTTAAACTTTCTTTAACAAGAAAAGTTGAACGTGAATCATTTATACATAAAGCGTTGTACGAGGTCCCATTTCCCCTGAATGTTTGTATAACACGTTTTCCTATAAGTGGAACTAATAAACAGTAGAATTGGGGGATTACAATAGCAATTAAATGTATGTGTGTTTCTTCTTTCTATATATTTTTAGCTGAATTTACTCTTACCATATAGACTATACAGACTCTATGTATACCAATTCCTAAAATTTAAAACCTAGAAAAAACATTAATAAAGATTTAATTTTTTAAAAATAGTTGAGAATTACTTGAATTTTTACAAAAATGTTTATTTTGAAGAATATTTTGAATTTTTACAAAAATATTTATTAAAAAATGCTTTAATTTTCAGTTTTACACAAGTGTTTTGTAGTTTCACGTACCAAATTAATGAGAAATTATTGCATGCATAAATTAAAATTTTGTTATAAGTATAAATAAGAGCCTTAATCAGAATAAAAAAGATATTTCAGATGTTATTATTCGTATTTCTAATTTTCTGTACTAAATTATCTAATTGTACTTATTTATATCTATAAAGTTAACTATTCATTATACTTTAAGTTATTTAACCTTTTTTGAAATATGATCAATAAAGGAAACACAGTTTTGGGGTAGATATATTTAAATAATTTTAAAAACAATTATCGCTCTATTTACATATAAATACATAGAATACTGAATATACATTAACTAAAAACTTAATTTTAATTTTTAAGTAATTTTCTGCTAAAAACTTATAAATCAGAAGTGTCTGACAATTTATAAGAAAACCAAATGAATTCTTTTTGTTTGTTTGTACAAATGATACTTTCCTAATAATTCGGTATACATATAAAATTCTAATTATTTTATTTTGATTTGATTAAAAATTTTAACGTTAGAATATTTTAAAATTAAGTTTCGTATTTTATATTTTTATGTTTATTTATGATCTTTATGTTATATTCTTATGTTAACATACTTTACAGCAATTAATACCATTAAGTGAGTAAATGTGTAAAATTAAAATTGAAAGGAAGTAAATAATTAATTAAGTAGGAAGTTCTAAAATTCGAAATTCTTTTTAACAGTATTTTTATCCTACTTTATATTTCTATATAATATAAGTACAAGTCTATCATTCATTTAACTTTACTATGAATGTAATTTCCTTTGTCTTATTTACCAACATAGCAAATTAAAAAAATTGAAAATAAACTCCAGAACTAACTAAAATTTTGAATTTGTATTTCCTGTATTTATATTATACTATTTTCTAAAAAAAATGTATAAAATGCATGCGAATTCTTGATATAAATTTTCATTTAAAGTAATTAAAAGAATTTCTCAAAAAGTGCATACTTTAATATTATTTTACATTAAAATATTTAAACTGATATATATTTATCAATGAAATCGTTTGTTTGAATTTACTTTCTTTAATATTCTACAGTATTACTTTTATTTGTTTATTATTAAACTATTTATAAAATACTATTTATTAACTTAAATTCTTCAAAACTTTTTTAAATAAGGTTCAGTAACAGTAATCTTTGTAACATATTTAGAAATAACAAATTTTAAGAAAATGAATTTCATTGCAAAATACATTTCTTTTTATTCTCAAATTATTTTTCAACACATACATTTTACTTTATATTGGCAAGAATAAGAGTTTTACATTTTACAGAATTCTAAAAATTAATCGTTTTTTTAATTGTAGTGTTTCTAATTTGAAATTAATATTTGATAAAAAAAATAATTATTTTAATAAATTAAAGTTTTAAATTAACTATTAATACTTTATTTTTCAAATAAATATTCAATTATTTTCAATTTGATTAGGATATCTTTTATCGAAAATTAAGAACATAGATAACAATGTTTATTTTAACTGATAAAAAATATTTAAGCTCTTTTTTGATAAAAATTCTGATAAGAAATACTTAAGGAGTCTTCCCAAGATTATATTTTTTTACTTTTATTCAAACTTGCCATCATGAACTTTATTATTTTATCACATGCATCTGAAAAGTTATCATTTTAATTAATTCTTTAATTAGATTCCATAAAATTTAAAATTGAGTTTATTTAAATATGCGTGCATCCTTTAAAAAGAAATATTTATTATTTTCTTATATATTTAATTTTTAAAAAAGTTTAATTAAAATCCTTTCATTGTTATAATAAAACTAACAACTAATTTTTAATTCATACTTTATAACGCTAATAAGGCATTCTAGATAATTAGTAACACTAATCTGGAAAACAATTACTTTTTAGAGCAGATTTTGTAGATTAAATACATAATATTTCAGGCTACTTATCTTTTATATTAATATTTATACACTGTAAAATATAACACACCAAAAAAGAAGCTATTTAAAATAACTAATTAAAAATATTTTTAAAATAAATAAATGTATGGAAAATATTAAAGAAATTTTTGAAATAATTATAAGAACTCTATCAATATAAGGAAAAATTGTTATAATCAAAACTCTTTTAAATGTATTATTGAATTTCTCTTTTAAATTTTTTGTACGAAAATTATTCTATCCTACAGTAGCAATTATTTTTTTATAATTTAAGTCATTTAAAAAAATATAACTTCAATATAGCTTCTTGTGAAAAATATCACTTTACCGTTTAATATGTCGTAAAAATTCCGTCATAATATTGGCTTTTAATTAATAGAACTAATAAACTGTTTTACAAATAGAAATACTTTTCAAAATTATATACTTTTGGATCTAAATTAATTTAAAAATTACTCATTTATTCTTCAATAATTTTACCATTAGGTTTTTTATTACATTAAAATTTTCTTATGATGGTACAAGATTTCTATGAAATGCTATTTCATTAGTGTATTAATTTTTATTAAATAAAACGTATTACTTTTTGCATTAGTATTTGTTTGTCCACATAAAAAAAGAAAAAAATTTAAAGTTAAAAAAAGGAAATTAAAGATGGCTGCTTTGATAAAGAAAACAATTTTTTCCACAATTTTATTCAAATATTTTTAATTTCAAATTACATTACTTATGTAATAAGTATAAGCTATTTATTAGCGAAACATAAAAACTTTAAGAATAATCAATCGATTATATCGGAATTAAATATAATACGTACATACGTGCTATATTTAATTAAGATACAATCGATTAAACTTATCAAAGATATTAAACATATGATATGTACGTAAATGCATTTAAATTGGCATGCATGCATGAAATTGGCCTACTACAGAAAAACTATATATCATTTCAATTATAATCCAATTTTTAAAAACATAATTTCAAATAGTTATATTACATTAATAAATTACTTCCCATGAGTTTTCTGTTGGTGTGTACAAAGTACTTTAATTTTTGTATTAAAATCACTTTATGTTTTAATATCTGCAATATAATATCAAATTACCACGCTTGTTTTATATTGAATAAATAAATAAATTATTAACTTTTGTATTCATCTATGATAAGTATGAAATTTATAAATATATGAAAGAATAACATCCCGTTGGAGAAAACTATTATTTTAAATAAAAATTATTTTTAATACTATGCTTTCTCTTTAGAGATAAATATATGTTGCAAAAAAGTTTTTATTAAACAATAAAGGAAAGAAATAATTATTTATATAGTGTGAGAATGCTAATAGAGTTACTAATCATCATTAAAAATATTATTTGCAAACAAACTTCTATAAATTGAAATGAACTCAAAATATAGGCCATACAGTTTGCTGAGTATAAATTTCATGAAATTAAGATATTATTAATTTAATAAATGTGATATTTAAATTGTTAAGCTAATAAATTTCAAATGCATTTTTCCTTTTTGTCAAAAGAAGGATTAAGAAGGATTGTATAAAGAAGGATTATGATACATCAAAAGGTAAAATATTACAAAAAAAGTTTTTTTAATAATTTGGTAACTAATTATTAACATGAAAATAAACTTTGATTCTAAAAATACTTTAAATGATTTGGTACAGCATTTTTACAAAGAAATTCTGTATAAATTGAATTTATTTCTGTTAATTATTCAAGGAAAATATTTTACTTAATTTATTAATATTATAAACTAATAATTTATTAATAATGCACAGTTAACAATAGTTAAATTGGCGACAAAACAAATTCCTACTTATTTATATTTAAAAATCGTCGGTTCTTAATAATTCAGTATCTGCATTAAGATACGAGGGTCGGTGAAGAATTAGTCTTGATTTTTGATCATTATTTTATCCTTTTTCAATAGGAAATGGAATTTAACAATATGTTTCATGTCATTTTATGGTAGTGGAAATCTGATAGAGCAACAGAAGTTTAAGAATCTTTTCAAAACCAAGAATGGAATTGAACAAAAAAGAATACTAAATATTTGTATTTCTCTTATTCAACTAAGAGAGCTGATTACATTTATCGAAAAATATGCAATCTAGAATCATCAATCAGATTCATTTTTTTAACAAGTAGTTTTCACTTTTGACAGTAATAGATGAAATGTTTGTTCTGAAAAGAAGGTAGTATAAGATTTAATCAATCAAATACTTCTGTAAAAAGTATTGAATTGCTGAATTGAATGACTGGCTAAATTGCAATGTGAACATTTTTTCAATAACCATATTTACTTCGAAATCTTAAACAGGAAAACACTTCATCTGAAAGTGTTTTGGTAATATTTCAAAATGATTGGAAACATAACATATAACTCATGAAATTCGGAAGTTATTAATCCAGATTTATTCAATAAATCGGTCTTATTGAGATATGTTTCAATGATCAATTGCAGAATCAAGTATTTTAATGGTTCATTAAGCTTAATTAAAGATACCAAGCGATGCATTTCGAATGAATTGTAGGCATTTAAAGCAACTCAGCCGCTTTATTGAAAGTGCTCTCAGTGTCCAAAGGACAGTGGGATAGATACTTGAGTCAAATTTATTGTCATTTAATTGTGGCTGGGACATGTAATGTAAGTCGAGGTTGCATTATCTTCCAAGAAAAGTGATACTCATGAGAGTAGCGGGTCAAATCGGAGGATCTTTCACTTCGACACCGGCTTCCAAATTATGATGACACTCTTTCTAGAATATTAAATAGTTTTATACACAATGATGCTCCCTATGTAATGAACCGAAGTTATAAGATTATTTTACATGAGTAATCAGGTATTAAACATTCAGGTATTGGTCTCGAGGAAAACTGGCACCATATCCAACTATCAATGTAATTAAAAACAAAAGCAAAACTGTTTTGAATAATGTGTGATTGTTTTCACTCATGTCCTAATATGAAAGAAACAATGAAATAAAATACTCTTCACACAATAAAGAATATTTATTGATTGAAACGGGTGTTCTTACTTAAAAATTTTATAAATATTTCAATATTTTCTATAAGATGTTCTTCATTAGAAATACTGTTGTTGTTCTCGTGCGCCAGCTAGGCTGGCTAATTGGAGTGCGCTGTTCCACTTTTCCAACTGAACAGTATTTGGTGTGGAGTCCGACTTCTTCAGTACACACACATGCCATAGGGACCCGTTTATAGGGTGGGCAACCATTCACACCTCATTCACACACAAGGAAAGGACAAGATAGGATAGAGAAAGTACATGCATGCCTGAACCGGAATTCGAACCCAGGACCTCCCTATCCGTAGTCAGGCACGCTGACCACTAGACAAGTTGGCCGGCTCATTAGAAATATTAATTTTCACTATTTACCTCTTTCATAATTTATATCTCTTAAAAATATATAACTGCTTAAAAGGTTACAGATTACAATGTCAATATTTTATCAGCGGTACAAAATTATACAAAAATTAAATACAAAGGGAAACTCTGTAATTTTCTGATATTGGATTACATTGTTTAATCTTAATTCAAATAAATTGCCTCATTTTTTTTTTTTTTTTACTTCGAAAGTCTTAAATATTAAAATTGGTAAACCATAATATTTAGAAAAAGCTATCAAGTGAAACTATACTTAAAATAATTAATTAAAAAATAGAATCATAAAATATTTTTGTAGACAAGTACAATTCAGTTACATATTATCAGAGACATCTGTTTAAGTTCTAAGTTTCGATATTATCGTATGTATTTGATAACGAGTCCATCAAAAAAAATGTAAGATATGAATACAATAAGTACTAAGATCACTTTCGACAATAATAAGCACATCCATTTACCTCATTTGAATTTGTGCTTGTTTCGTGAAATAATTATTGAACACAAATTTAAATAATTTTTTGAAATTAAAAACATTTTATCTACAATTATCCTCCATAGTTTATGGATTTTTAATCTCTTTTAGTGTATTGAACAATGTTGTTTGCTTTAATATCTTTTTTATATAATATTATAAATGTTTTTGAAAATGTTTATATTAAATATACTTCATCCAATTTTAAATATTCTTAACTCCTTATAAGAATTTGGAATTTACTAAGCTGTTTTATTTAAAGAGAAAACCTTAGAATTCACTATCAAGAAAAAAATCAATCGCAACACCTCTTTATATTAAACTGTAGAAAATATTTTCTAAGTTCATCAAATATTTTCTCAATCTTAAGACTTTCTAATACCATATGGATATAAAAAATACCTAATTATAGATTGAATAATATTGTAACACGTTTTAAATTTTAAAGAGTTATATAATACTGAAAATATATTGCAAATAAGAAATTAAAAGATAATAAATTTTTCAAATCAAACCTCAATATTTAGTTATTATATTTATAACATAATTTTTTGCCTAAATTTATTTCATAATAGTTACAAAATTAAGTTTTAAAACAATCCTATTACTATTTTTATATTCCTTTGCGTATATAAATTAAAAGTAGGAATATTAAAGCATTTGAAAGATAAGAAACTTCATGGGAATAAAAATGTATGTCACTTGACAAGTGAAAAGTGCATTTTTATTTGTAAAGTCACAAAAAAGTCTATAAAATCTTACCCTTCACACAAGATGTTTATCAAACTTCAAATATATTTTTTCGCTTTCTTGGCGAACCATAAATACATGGAAATAGTTATATTCCTATTCAATTCCAAATTGTTTTTAACTATGATATTTTTCTTATTCTACTCATTCGCAAATAAACATTGTTAATTTTTATGCGTAATAAAATAAATAATCAGAGAAGTGTTGATTTTGATTATTGTTCTATTCAAATACAACTTTTGTTTAGTTGAAGGAATAATATTTAGTAACAGAGGTAAATGTCTTCCTTAATGTAAAATGTCTTAAAATACAAAGTATATTTGATTTAAGTTTTACTTTTGTGAATAAGGCAGTAGAAAACAATATTTTCATGTTTCCCATTCACATCACTATATGCTGTCGTGAATTGCATGACAGTTTCCAAACAAAATACAGTTATTAGTTTATTTAACTTTGAAGAAAATAAAGACTTGATATATTTTACAAGCAATCTTAAACTTCAACACTAGTTTGATTGGTTATTTTCTTGACGGAATATATTCAACCAAAATATCAGAAAAGAATTTTTAAATAATAGTGATATTATATGACAATTTAAATTAATAATATTATCATATAAATAATTGAATACATAGATATTTTTAAATAAATAAATATTGATAAATGAACTTCTAAAAATTTTGAAAAATTAATTAGCTTGACTGCAAACTTTGTAAAATAAACTATATTTAATACCCTAAAGTGAAGCAGTAGTAAAACAATTACTTAACTTCAAAGATAAACAAACAAATAATAAGCTGTTGTTTTTCAAAAAATTTAAAAAAATAACCGTAGAAAAGAAGCTATAAATTCATTGAATCCGATGAAATGACGAATAGAAGTGATTTTCATTCTAAAATATTTTACTTTTAAAAATAGAACTGAATATTGCATTTTCTCTGAGTGTTTTATTTTTCTCGATAATCAATATAGGTCATTTCTCTCTTAAATTCTCTTGATGCATTAAATATTGATTTGATTTTAGTAGGTATAATTTTCCTATTTATAGAATCATTTAGACTTTATTTCTATTAGCATTTCATATAATATTTTTAAATCAATGAATTTAGGCCAGATAAATAAAGCATGATATTTTATACAACACATTATAATCTAAAATACTGACTATTCTCTTTAATTTGAATTTAAAAATAGTTAAACTTTTAATAAGATATATTATTTAAAGATATTAATTACTTAAACTTCATATCATTTTTGAAAATCTGTAATCAAATTGAATCATAATTAAAAGGGAATATTAATTTAAATTAAAAATTGTAAATTTTTAATTAAAAAAATTTTTGTGAACATTAGTATGATATCTTTATCAGTCAATGTTAATTTAATCACTATCATACAAAATTTAATTGTTCTGTACTTATCGCTAGATGAGACATCATGTTTTTTATTTGGATATATTAGTATTATACTTGCTTTTAAGTTTTAACAACAAGTGATTACAGCTCTTTTCTCAATTGAAAGACGTATTTCTATTTCATTTATATGTATTATATTCTGTTTAAGAAGAATATAAAGTAAGAAAAGTATTTTATATAATAAAGAAGAGAGATTTTATGAAATGTTTTCTTGTATTGATTTCATCAGAGTGTCTGACTCAAAATAATGGCGATCTTGATAAAACAATGGTCTGATTTTATCCTAGTTTAAAGTAGTTTGATCCTTACTCGAAATTCTTTAATAATAAAGGAGAGTGTGGTAATGGTCGAATAGTAATAAATGAGACAGATCACAGCAAATAAAGAAAAATAATTTTTCAAGTATAATATGAAGAAATAATTGTAAAAACCTTACTTAATTTAAAAAGTTTAAATTATTCAAATTTTAAAGTTTAACCAATTATGTAGAATGTATTTTACTTAAACTATAGATGCGCATAAAAATATTTCACGCATATTTGTTATGTTTCTCAAACAAATATTTTACTGAAAATAATAAAAACAATTATTCATGCTGATTTTGGGTTGTCTGTTAGATAATATAATTTAAGGAATTTATGAGGTAAAATATGAACGTTAAAAACCATACAAATTGTAATTCAAAAAATTATTAGAAACTTTTTCTTTTGTTTGAATTATAGCGCATTAATTTTAACTTAATTTAAGTAGTATTCCTTACTTCAGAATTATTAAGTATTTTTTAAGCATTTATATGTTTTAGAATTAAAATTCAATGAATTTACACCAAAATGGGTAGAATCCCTTGTCTAACATTCCTATAAGTTTTATAGTCGAAATGGTTATAATGGAAGCAAGAAGTTCATAAATTTCGACTTCAATTAGTTAGTATCGTTATACAACCAAAACTTCCACAAATTTTTTTGTTGACTCAGTCAATAGATCTCTGATGTAACGCTATAATTGCATCTGAAATGGACGGCGTGGTCGATTCCGTGACTGCAGGAGAGCACATTAGTGTCACAGCCAGACGTAATCAAGTTTGTTCGTGTTGGAGTCATGTACCTTGCATCTGCAGGGAAACATAACACGGAAGCATTACTGAAGATCCGCCGTATACTTAGTCGACAATCTATAAAGATAGCTTGATTATATAAAGCTTGCGAGACCTGTTCGCTCCAAAATGAGTGGAAATAACAAGGTGGAGTCGATTTCGACTTCAACGGTAGGTGGAGCTTGCATATACTTCTTTGAATTGACACGTGGATTACTAGTCAGAGGTAAGGCGTCCTTAACTTTGACAAAGGTCATATTAAGAATGAGACATATTGCGTAATATGATTTTATGTCTGGATTCATAATGAAAACTAAAATCTTTTCACACATGCATGAAAGGAAATTGAGCTCAAGTATATAAAGACTAATACACACACTACGAACTTTGATCAAATATCTGTCCTATATTTAAAAGTCTTCACTTATACTTTACTTTTCTACAACATCTTTACCAAAGTTAAGATAGTACTTTGGTAGCTAATTAATGTTAAGTAATGATATCTTGTATTATACTACAAAAAATCGAATAGTTTGTAAAGAATGAAATGTAATAGTACACATTTATTTCTCAAAATTAATCAGACATCGGAAATGAATTAATTTATATATTTAATATTAATAACATCACTGTAAAAAATTCTGTGATTCTTCCTCAGTTTCAGTTTTCCAATTCTTGAATTTCTCATTTTGGTACATATTAAATTTTGCAAAAATTTTGGTTGTAAATAATAGTTAAAATTTTGAAAAAATATGCAGTCAAATAATTATAAACATTTAAGTAAATATGCAAGGCTGAATTTTTAATTCAACTTTATCGGCATAATTTATAATTAACTAAAATTTTAGTACTATTAGTACATAGAAAAAAAATAATTTACAATATCAGAATAATAAGATTTTCCCATAGATATATTTTTAAGAAAACTCATTTATCAACTCTTCATGATTTCGTTTATATTAAGATACTATTAAATGTTCATAATAAATGACTTTTTTAACTTAAGAATTATTCAAAAAATTAAGCAGCTCAAAGTACTTAGTGGTAGAACAACACACTTAAGAATAAGTGTTCTGGTTCGCTGTTAAACGGGAGATGGAATTTGCGCTTCGCCATGCAGGTGTTTTGAGGTGGATGCTTGAGAATATTCAGGATTATCCCTTTAAGAAAAATGAATACACATCTTACTATCTATGAAAAGTTCTTCAGGAAACTGTTTTATATGGTGGATATTAAAATTCCTTTCAGCAACTTCGGCCATTTAAGTTATTCCTTATGTCGTGAAAAAGTTAAATTAAGAACTTAAGATCAAAATTTTGTTTTATTAAATATATAATTCTAAATATATTTCTTTCTCAATATCATATAAATAAGTATATAATGATATATGTATGCACACTTATATATTTTAAAACAAACCTATTAAATTTTATATTTCAAAATCTTATTGATATAAATCATTTTAAAAAGTTTTAATGTATCACTCCAAATGTAGAATATTTTAAAAAATAAGATCATAATGAAAGGTTGCGATATTCGTACATCATACATAAACATAGAACAATAGTTATTTTAATGATAATAAGGAAAATATTTTTAAAAACCTAATTTTGAGATTTCTTTCCTGCATAAGAAAGCTAATTGGATATTTTCCAGATGTATACGTGGTCTATAAATCACAGAGAAATTAGTTTTGAATATTTTTATAAAGATAAAACGTTAAAAAAGTTAAAATTTCGAAGCAATGTCTTTCTGATTTTTATCTTCAACAAAAAATAATAAGCGTACATTTTTTATTTCGCAAATTATGTATAAAAAATGGAAGTAAGCAAACATTTAAGTACTCTTTCTTTTTAGAAATGAAACGAGATATGTTAATGATTTTACTTTTTCTTTATAGTAATGCAATTATGTTAATAACTTACTGATAAGATTTATTTGATGCTAATATATTTTCTACAATTAAAGTAAAAATAGATATCTAATTTTTTATAATAAATGACTCAAAAAAGAGGTAATTATTTTCGTTTTTAATAAATTAATTTGCTTTGCTTAGATCTTTTTAATAAAAATGAAAAAAGATGATACCAATTAATTTGCGGGTAGTGAATCCTTAAAATCGTAAAATAATTACATACATACATACATACATACATACATATATATATATATATATATATATATATATATATATATATATATATATATATATATATATATATATTTATATATATCTATATATATATATTTATATATATTATATATATATATATATATATATATATATATATATATTTATATATATATATATATTTATATATATTATATATATATATATATATATATATATATATATATATATATATATATATATATATATATATATATATATATATTATATATATTATATATATATATATCTATTATATATATTACGCTTCAAAATCATTTAATAATTTTATTATAAATATATTTGCTACTTTGCATTAGACCATAAAAAATAAACTCTTTTCAGAAATAAAATCTTACACATTATTTACAAAATCGTGGATACATATAGGTTTATTTTTAATAAAATTGCAATTAATTACAAATTTTATGCAATATAATTACTTTCTTTGCATCTCAAATATTACATGGAATCATAAAATGCAATATGTTTTATTATGTAAAATATGAAATTTTGTAACTCTATGAATATTCAGTGAATAATTCGGACTTTTGTGCCCAGAAAATTAACTCAGAATACAAGATATTCATATATGGGCATATTTTATAGACCATTTTTTTTAAATTATTAAAATACATCGAATGAAATTTACATTTTTCTTTTGCAACTTATTTAAAAAAAATAAAGTACTTAATACACATTAAAAACAGAAAAGAAGATTAGAAGCAATATTTCATAGGAATTAATTTTTAAAAAATTTATACAGTTCCGACTTCAAATATTAATTACGGTTTCGATTACAAATTTTCCTAGTATCACATATTTAGGGAAAATTATATCTCACCATATATATATATATAATTAAAGTGATGATATAAATACTTTTACAAATACCGTTTGACATATTCAATATTTTTGTACGAAATAATCATCAGCATTCTTTGAATAAATAAGGAATTCAGAAAATAGTTTTAAAAGCTACTGAATCTTATATTTATAATTGATAATTTACAACATATTTATTTCTCAATTTTTGGAAAAGACATAGAAAAAGCTTCTTTATACTTAAAAATGATAAGTTTTATTATACTTCTGAAATACGCAAATGGCTACCAAAACAACTGAACCACCTTCGATTTATAAAAAATCCTTTAATAGTATGATAAAGATCGCCTTAGGTTTATAATACAATTTTGATTCGCCAAAGAAACGATTCATGCTAGCAGTTGTTGGAGTTGACAGGCATATTGTGCCATTCTTCATAGGCATGTTATGAAAGCTCTGGAATAGATTCTGGTGAAATATATCGATTACGTATTGGACGTTCTAAAGAAGACCATCACATTAAAATTGTTTCAATCATATTAAAGTCGGTGGCTATGTGATCCAAAGTAGATGTTTAAGGAAAATTCCTCAGAGTTATCACTAATATTCAATATAGCTCAGATCACAATATTTCTTATTATCACTTTATTTTCACAAAATAAGTTTTCTTATGGTTGTGGCTTACGGATTAGAAAGTATATTCAAAATGAAGAAAATATATTTCAAAATATATGTCTACACCTGACTGATCTTAGAAACATTTATATTCTATGTAACTCGCATAATTTAACATTTGTAATTTTTTCCAGACGTTTTTTGCAGGAAAATACTTTTAAATTACTGCATTTGCTTACATTTTAAACTATTAACTATAGATAAATATTTCATTATCTTTATTTTATCTCTCTATAGTTATCTGAATAAAATATTTTCTAAATACAGATCCTCATAAATTAGGTTAAAATGCTCTTTTGGGCTAAAATTATATCAGTGTGATGCCTCATTAAAAATATTAGATATAAAATTCTTAATAATAAATAACCAAACATGTAAAATAAAAACCTTTGATAAATTTTTACCATTTTCATTTATCTTTTAAGTGTGTTAGTGGTAACATATGTATTTTTTATTTTTAAAAAAGACAATGTACTAAAAATTTTGCTATTTTGCTGAAATTATTGTTAATATGATGTGATGGATTTTTATGCAAAAAAGAGTAATTATTTTATCAGGATTGCCAATAAAATAGAATAAGATTATCAATAAATATTCTCTTACTAATTTAAATTATATGTTACTGTTAAACGGTTCATTATTTTGTAATAGAATTTTTAATCGTCATACTTAAAAGCTAAAAGAGATGTTATAATTGCAGTAGAAATTAGTCAAGAATTCTACGTGAATATGGTAGGATACCTTAATATATGTATTAAGATATATATAAATACATAGATATTTGAGGATACATAAATATCATTCACATATAATAAATTATAAAATAATATAGAATATAAAAAAATGAAATTTGAATTTCCTAATCGTTTAATCATATAAGATACATTGTTTTATTTTTACTTATTATAAATTAATCTTAGATATATGTATTGAACTGATTCTCAAATAAGACTTCAACCAAATGTACATTTTCAGAAATAAGAAATTTTAAACCTGAAATTTTTCATGAAGCACTTTTAAATGGATAAACTAATATTAAAAAATAACATCAGCCACATTAGTTATATAAATTTACTCTTGTTTTAATGAATCACATTTTTATACATTCTTAATAATAAATGATACAATGTTAACAATAAATGGTTGTGTGTGTTTCAAATATTATGTTTCACAGATCACTGAAAAAATATTTGACACACATATAGTTACTACTTACACATAAGAAATCAATTATGTCTAATTTGTTTTTAGCATTTATTTGATGATATTTTTAACTACATCATAGTTTTTCCCATTTAAGTACTGATGTTATTAGTATAGATGCATGCATTTGATAATGAGAGTTCTTAACAAAGAACATTGTTATTTGTCCAGAGCGATCAGGAATGAGAGTTTTTTGCAAAGTATAAGATTGATTCCTTGCAACGAAAACATCTAGTAAAATATTTTGATGAGGTGATAGTACAGTCCCACGTTTATATTGAGAAATTATCCTGTCCTTTGTGTGATTCATGTTGTGAAAATTATTATTTCTTGGAAAAAAATAGTATATGTGATACAAATTTTAATCTTAAAACTATTAAAAATTCCAAGTTTTTTTGTTTATAATATTTTTACTTGACTCTCTCATTTATATACTTTGAGTATTTAGCATTTTGCGCATCATTTTCTAGTAAAAGTAATCAATTTGTACCTAACTACAATTGTAAATAAATGCCTTTACTCACATATAAAAATATTTAGGGTTTTTTTCTCTTTTTTATTAAAATATATAATAATATATAAAATAATATAAATAAAATATAAAATAATAAATTTTGCCAATTAAAGACATTTCGTTATCGTTTCTCAAAAACAAAAGTCAAGGTATTGGCAATTTAAACGTGATTGATGACTTAAGTAAGAAAATTGTAACAATTTCTTAATTAAACTAACCACATAAGTTAAAAATCTTTGACAACAAATTTTTATAAATGAAACATAATTCACTTAAAAAACATTTTCAATATCCGGAAACAGTTAAAAATTGTTCACAATAATATTCCATTACTTAGCCTGTACATCTTCAATACAGTCATAAATTAAAATAAATAGAAGCCAATGTTGCTTTTATATAACTTTTACTTAGTTTTTCCTTTCCAAATTCAATCAATCTTTCAATTTTTCTTAGAATTCTATTTCACCAGAATTCTTACAAATTTTGTCTTCTGAAATTCAATAAAATCATTTCACATAATAGAAGTCTACGTCCAGTCTGTCGGCTTTAATTTTTTCTCTTTAAAATAGTCTTATTCAGTATTCAATTTCAATAAATTTTGAATAAACAAAGATGAATTTGCGCGGTCGTCTAGGCCACTATAATTGGACTAGAGAAAAGTATGAATTATCCGAAACAATGGATTATCCGGACGGACACTTAACAAGGCTGTACTGAAAACACCCCATGAGTTTTTAAATACTTTTATTACTTAAATATTTCACGCAAAAGAACGTTCATAATAATTTCCTTTATGTTCCATATTTTCTCATAATAAACTTTCTATAAGATGACATATAGAGGCCTATAAACTTATAATAAATCATAAATTCTTAACCATTTTTAATTTATATCCAAGTTATTGAAACGGACTTAGTCATATTAAATGATATCAACTATAGAATTGCTTTACAAATTTTTGTTTTTACATTAATTGTTTTTTAACATTCATTTTTCTAGTACTTAATTATTTTAAACTAACGTTTATTAAAAGTAAAGTAACAAAAATAGATAAAAAAAATATTTTTGATGAACTCTCAACTTTATGACTAATTTTAATTCAAATAATGATAATGGCTTATGTCTCCACATATTTTCAACTGAATTCAGATCATCATTAAAAATATTCACCAGTAATTGACATGATAGTTTTAGAAATACTCATTATTAATAAATATTCATAATATGAATGGTACTAAAAGAAATTGTTTCCATGTGTGAGAAATTTTATCTTTCATATTAAATTTAATAAAAAATTATGAAGACATACGTCGCGATCGATTTTCTTAATTTAACATTCATAGAATTCGTTTTCTTTTTCATTTGTCATTTAACATAATTTATGAGTTGTAATTTTTAAGAAAAAAATACAGTCACAGTACTGATATAACCCGTTTTAGTGTCATTTTTTATTTGCTAAATGTATAACTTTAAAAATTCAAGAATATTTATCAATCTGTCACATTTTCATAGCATCAAAGTCATTTTTGTAAAATATTATAGATATTTTTCAGTCTCCAAAGATTTTTTCATCATTTATTTGATTTAGATTTTAAGCAAATAAAACGGTCTAGATCATGGAAAAGAAATTTCTGTTCTAATTAAGTTAAATATGTAACAAGAAGGAGAAGAAGAATCTGATGTTTTATAATTTGTGATTGATTGCTTTTATTTAATTCAAAATGCCTATATTCTAATAAACCTTTAATCGAAATTCCTGTACTAACATTACGAAAATTTTAATATTTCTTTACATTTTCACCTATATTTAAATTACTGATATGTATTCTTAGAATTTAACAATAACTACATTTAAGCTACATTTTACTCTATCACTATATTTAAATTCCTTTTCCTTTTATCTTCTTCATTTTAAAGCAATTTTAGAAAAATAAAATAATTGTTAGTTCAAATATGCTTTTCTAATTCCCTGCAATAATAAACTTGAATTAGATTTTTATTCTGTCATAGGAATTTTGTGATAAAATTGTTTTCTAACAAGCCTTCTTGTATTACAGTAATAAAAATTTGTAACCATTAAAATGCAACTTTTATACCTGAATTAGCAAAATTTGAAGATAACAAATTTGTGAAATGTCAAAGTGTATTACAAAAATATATTTTTAAAAACAAATATCCAAGTATTCTGCATATAAAATATTAATGATGTCACTAAAATATATTTTTAGCATAAAATGTCCAAATTATTACAAATCATTCAAAATGTATTACTTTTGTGTTTACACAAAGAATAAAATTTTTTTGAATTCCAAATTCCTTTTTTGAGATTAATATTTCTGACTCTCTTTTATTATGTTTATTTCATTTGCCCATGGATGTTTGTAATTTGTTAAAATAAATACTTTTTGAAAAACGAAAATAGTCCTAATAATTTGCAATTTAAGGAATATGCAGATATTTAAAAATTAAATAATACATAAATTATTTAATAAACTGACCATTTAATTTTTTTTCCAACCTATGAAGGGAAATAAAATTATTTTTCCATTTCCAATGGCCGTGCTTATAAAGATCACTGTGCCACAATTACAGAAAGTATAAGTAAACAAGTGAACACAGAAAAGTCTAAGAAGCGCTAAGGATGTCTCGAGCACGCCAATAGCGATCGCACAAGGAAGGTTTGGCTAGTGCTGGACAGCCACGAAGGTGGTGTATGTCCATCTCCTCCCGATGATGAGCCGAGGTGGCAGCCGAATGGTTAGCGTTCTTGCCTTCGGTTCAACAGTTCGTTGGTTCGAATCCCACCTTGGGCATGGATGTTCGTAGTGGTTCGGAATCCACTTTAACCCGTAGGTCCCGTCTAATTAGCCCTCGTGTGCATAAAATGACCGTTGAGCGACAAACACATTCATAAATTCAAACTCTTAACAAACCTGTATATTTCTGCTTTGAAATCTTAAAACGAAATAGTTTAAGTGCTTTCAACCAAATTTTGCAATTTTTTTTAATAAATGTATTCAAAATAAGAATAAGTATTTTTTTTAAAAATGGATTTATAGAATTTTAATAGAAATTCTTCAAACAAATAGCATCTTCTCTTCAAAAATATTTTTCTTAATAATAAATATTACTTACTTATATCTAATACTATAATATATTTTCAGCAAATTAAAAATACGTTAATGTTATTCAGATAATATATATATATATATATATATATATATATATATATATATATATATATATAATTGAAATCTCATATAGAAATTTCAAAAAATTTTAATTTTTCCATCTTAGATTTCATGTGAATACAAGAATGTGTTTTATATGTTTTTTATGGGCAGAAAAAATTTGTTATTGAAATGCCTTGTAGAAAACTAAAATTTTATATGTTCAGTTGCTAATATAAATCCCAATGTTTTTTTTTTATCAAAACTTTCTCATCATGGTTTTCTATATTCTTAGATTTGAAATTTTTTTCCAAAATATTTCCTAAATTCTGCAAAAACACTCTCTAAGCAGGAGCAACTAAAATGGTCATATTTTCAATATTTAAATGTACTATCTATGGAAAAAGCTAGAAAGTTATAATGCTCAACTTTTTTTTCATTTGATCAAGTAATTAATTCTAAACTCACGATTATTATTATAACTGTTCTTATTAATCAAAGAAACTTTTTATCATAAGACATAAAATATCAGCATTTTTACAAATAAATTTGCAGCACTTCAATATACATATTAGATAGTGTTAAATGTCATTAAATATGGTATATTAAATAGCATGCACAGATAAAATTTGTAGAAGTTTTCAAATTTAAGAAAACTTACATTATATATACACAAATCGCAATAATTCTTCAAAGTGACCTTAAATTTTCCAAAAAACAAACTTGCACATTCAAAATCATATGTTATAGATATGAACCTCCATTGCAAAAATGTTTTAAATTAGGTATATAGGTTAGATAAATAATCTAAACTTAATAAATACATTTGACATATTAAAATGTGTGTAAAAATTCATTTCACATACAATTTTACTAGACTAAAACAAAAATTTCTTTTCCTTCTAAAATTATTAATGATTTTTGATAACTATCGTAATATATGTGAAAAATTTAGAAATGTATACCATTCTTCTATATTTGCTTAAAAAAAAAACGAAAAAAAAAACACACTCCATGTGCTGCAACATTAAAAGAGAGTGGTGATTCTTTTTTCTTGTGTATTTTCTCATCCTTTTTAGATATTCTTAGCATTCTACATTTTTAATTTAAATTTACATTTAATATCAGTTCAAGAGAAAAAGAACTTGAGTAACTAAATTCTGCAAAGGAAACAAATTAAATTATCTCCATTTTTTTTCTCTTTCAAATCCCACAACCACAAATAAATTCT
Source organism: Latrodectus elegans (assembly GCA_030067965.1). Taxonomy (NCBI): domain Eukaryota; kingdom Metazoa; phylum Arthropoda; class Arachnida; order Araneae; family Theridiidae; genus Latrodectus; species Latrodectus elegans. Next base: position 93,999,676 of record CM057822.1, read on the forward strand.
TCCTCTCTCTTTTATACATATACATACATACACACACACGTATGTATATATATATATATATATATATATATATATATATATATATATATATATATATATATATATATATATATATATGTATATCTATATACATACATACATATATATACATATATATATATATACATTATATATATATATACAAGGGTTACTCTGAAATATTTGAGATACGTGCAGACGAGAATTTACAAAATAAAAATAACGGTTTAATTTTAAAATACAAAGTAGTAGTACAACACAGAAGATGATTTTTTACTGACTTACTTCAACTTGTTTAACCTAGAATAAATTTTAAATAGAAGAGAAAATGGAGTTGACGAGAACATTTTCACGCTATGATTTTATACGATTTAAAGCAGGATTAAATCAAGAAGAATACGTTCAACGGTTGCAGTTAGCATTTGGTAATGAATCTCCAGCTCGTGCTACTCTATTCAGATGGCTTAGAGAATTTTAGAATAGTTCGCAATTTTCTTCAGGATGAAGAACACACAGGAAGGCTGCCGTCGACAGTAATCCCGGATAATGTGTCTGCCATACGAAAAATGTTAATGCATGATAATCTCTGTACCTATCAAATGATACAGAAGGAACTTAACATTGGATCCGCAGCCTTACACAAAATGATTCATGAATAATTACATATGAAAAAAGTAGTTTGCCGTTGGGTTCCCCATAATCTAACTGAGCACCAAAAAGAGGAGCGTGTCAGAATCAATAAAGAAACTCTTAAATTGCTAAATGATGGTGACTACCGCATCATTTCTAAAATTGTAACAAGTGATGAAACATACATACCGTTTTTTGACGTTCCAACACGTCAAGAAAGCAAAATATGGGTCTTTGAAGATGATTCCACGCTGACAATGGTGAAAAAAAAACGCACACTGAAACAATTGATGTACGCCGTTTTCTTCAGAAGTACGGGATTGGTCAAAACCATCAAGTTGGAAGGACAGAAGACAGTAACAGCAAACTGGTATACCACTAAATGTCTGCCAGAAATTCTAAAAGAACTGAATGTTATAGAACTAATGCTTCACAATGAAAATGCATCTTTACATACAGCCGGATTAACAGTTGAGTTTCTTAAACAAAAAAACAAATTAAAGTGATCGCAAATCTGCCGTATTCACCTGATCTAGCTTTATGCGACTTTTGGTTATTCTTTAATCTAAAAAAGAACTTACGTGGACGTCGTTTTCATTCAGAAGAAGAGATTGATATGGCTATAAATGCATTTTTTTTCATCTATTCCAAGAAATTAATGGGTTGGGGCATTTAATCTGTGGAAAATTCGTCTACAAAAGTTCACTGATGCTGGAGGAGACTACTTTGAACACACCTAAAATTTTGTAAGTATAACTTTAAAAACCTAGTTGTATCTCAAAAATTTCAGAGTGACACTCGTATAATTTATACATCAATATCAGCTTCTTATAATACATAAAACAACTTTTAAAACTTTTAACAATTTCATCAAAACCAATAAACAAGAAAGTATGCCTAAAATATGAACACGTGGAAACTCATTTTTCTCTTAGAAGATTAAATTCTTAATTTTCTCTTAGAAGATATTCAATTTAAATATTTTAAAGTATCTTCCTTCCTGATAACATGTACATGCGAAATTAAAATTAAAAAGTAATTAAAGAAAGATTTAGAATGATTCGAAACTTAGTCTCTTACTTCTAAACTTCCTAATAATTTAATAATCAAATAATTGGTTTCTGTTTTTATTGTTATATTAAATTAATTTTTACTAACCACGTATATTTTAAATGTTTTTAATTCTAAGCGAAAAAATAGAATCTAATGCATACATCGAAATTTATATTTAACATAATTTTTTGGAAAAAATGATTGCTTTATTTTACTCGAATGTGTGTTCCGCATATATAGATATTTAAAAAGAAAATAACATATTCTTAGGAAAGCATTTGATCTGAATTTTATAAGTCAAACAGAAATTTTAGAAACAGTTCATAAGCAATTTACAGTTTATAAAAACAATTTTTAGTTTATAATTCTAATCAAATACGCTGATTATGTCATTTGAAGTGTCTTATATTTTATAGGTATTAATGCAATATTTTACATTTAAATTCCATGCAAGCATGGGAACTGAATATTGAATCTTCAGATTGATATTTTCTAAAATGATATTATTTGTCATAAAATTAACAGCAGAGAGATGGGTTAAAAATTTAATTCATAAATATATCTAGCAAACAAAATGAAAAAAATCCTTTTAACCAATCAAATATAACTCAAATTTTAATAATTTTTTATATGTGTATCATTGTTTGGATTAATGATTTCAAATCAAAAACATTTTCATAGATAAAATCAGGACCACTTTGAAATCACATAAAATGATTTCCAATACAGTTGCTTAAAGATTTATTCCCAATTATCTTATTCTTTGGTGTCCACTTTTGTTTATTTTGGTTAAGGCAACTAAAACGGCAGACTTTTAACACCTTTAAATGGTTTAATTTTGAAGTAGATGGTTGGTTCTCGGACCTTTTGTAAACATGAGAACAGATTAGAAAAGAATCTGCTGCTTGAAGTAAATCCCGAACCACTGCAAACATCGGCATATGAAGTTCTTGTTGCACCAGCTTAAGTCCCTGAACCTAACTCTGAGCTGGGCTGTACCAGTTAGTGGAAGTAGCAGGTGGGAGTCTTCGTAATTTCGTAGCATGGATCAAACAGAACACCCCCATTACTTATCGTGCATCTTCAAAAGGTATCATTTCACTGAGAGGACATTGCGACCATGACCTTTTTAACATACTCCAGGTACTTTTAAAAATCATGACAGATTTTTGTTTCGAACAAGATTCAAACTCACTATCTTTTTTTAAAGGAAACATTAACCAACCCTCTAACCAACAAGGCCCCATGGCCTATTCATTGTCCAAATGGAAAAGGTGATTGCTGAAATGAATTCTATTCAATTTTTTCTGAATTTCACAGTACACTTATGAAAAAATGGCCACAAAACTATATATATATATATATATATATATATATATATATATATATATATATATATATATATATATATATATATATATATATATATATATATATATATATATATATGTCGAACAAAAGTACATATGCGTTATTGACATATGACGTTAGCAAATATATCTCTCTTTTCATCTTAAAAATAAGGAATATGGATGAAGTATTCTGTGAAAATGTGTTTAAGCATTTATTTTCAAATCTTGTCAATAATACATAAGTTTCATATAGTTAAAATAATAAATATGTTTGACAAATTTACACACAATCTCTCACTATACATCTTTAAATAATATTGATTCTAAGATGTCAAAATGTTATTAAACATATTTTGTCTTATTCCCACTATAGGAGTATTCTATTTTAAAAAAAAGAAGAAAAAAAAGAAAGAAAACTCAAGGAAGGAAGCCAAAAATTTGGACCAGCCTCTATTTGGCTGAGTAAGAATGAATCTGTAAAATTTTAGGGATATATCAAAACTTTATTACGAAAGGTTTTCTTAAATTTGATTTTGTTAAATATTTCTGAAAAGGAAAAAATATATATTTGCAAAATAAATTTCTGATACTAATCTTAATTTTCAAAACTCTTAATGTAACAATTTTTTAACATTTTTGCATTACAATTAGTATTTTTGAAACAGGAATTTTCACTCTAATAGTTTATAAATATGTGATGCATAATTAGTGTTACATTTAGAAATTAGTCCATCTCATATTTTCAAATATAGACATTTATTTATTGATGCTCTCTTTCATAAATAATAAAATTATTTTTAAGCATTCTTTTGCAAAATACAATACCAAAATATTCAACTAGAAAAAAATATAATTCATCGTGAAGATAAGCTATTTTAGGCTGTAGCACTACTACAAAAATTTAAAGAAAATATTTGCATCAAATTTAACTTTACTTACAAGTAAAGTATTTTAAAATTAATTATTATTTAGAATATTTTAGTAAATACTTCTGATTCTTACCTAAGAAAAACTCATTTGTCTTCTAAAATTAAAATATAATTTCATGTTGCATTCGCTATAAAAACATTATGATATCCAAATTTCAGTATACAAATATTATATATATATGAAATACTTTCTTTCTATATTGAAGAGAGGGAAACACTTTAATAAATGTAGGTCACCAATAAAAACATAACTATACGTACTTATAAATGATAACAAGCACGAAAAATGTTTCGTATATATAAAAATGTCTTCTTTAATTAAGTCCTTAATCAATACTGCTTTTAATAGCTTATCCTAAGTATTAATTATTTCTCAGGAAAAAAACGCTGGGTATTTTCAAGATTACTGGAGAAGATCTTGCATTTTCCCTCCTTATGAATCATTTAAATTAAGACTGAATTAATTTTTCATTTATCTTAATAATGTTTTAATCTTCTTACGTTTGAATAAAAATAAAATAATTAAATTTCAAATGAAAAATTAGCTTAACTTTTAATAAATATTATGAGTAATTTTTAAATATGACTCTTTTTATTTTTCTACATATTATTCGGTCATAAAAAAGTATTGAATCATGTATTTATGTATTGAATAATAATGTCAAATCTCTTTTTCCCCTATTTATACAATTTAATTTATTTATAGGAAATCTTTCAATGCTTTTTGATCGGACTCTATTTTTTTTGCCTAGAATAAGGTTTATTTGAACTAAGTAAACAAAATTCTATTTATTCTAGTAACTAAGACAATTTAGTGTTTTTCGAATTTCTTCTAGTTTATATTGAAAAATCTATTTGATTCGATAAGCTTAACTCAATAAGATATAAAAATTAGTTATAATATTGTGAATATCATACGATTTTTTATTCTACTTATTTATTTAATTGGTAGAAAAAATTACATTAATTTATTTTAATTTATTAAAAATTTTAAATCAATAGATCGATGGTCAATTATGCAAATTATTTTCTGACATGCAAGAAGACATATGTAAAAAGATGCTCAAGCAATTGCCCCTAAGAATGTTCGTATTAAAAGAAAGAATCATAAAGATATTTATTTCAAATATTAAGGTAAAAAGTATACAAAAGCAAAGTAAAAGTAGTTCCTTCTACTATGGGTTTATTTACTTTGCTTTGATGTTCTTCCCTTTGAATTAAATATTTAGAATTTGTTTAATCTTAATTATCATAAAAAATAGTTATTTAAATTTATTTAAATTGTAGCTATATTCCCACATTTTGAAAACTGTATTGATATTCAGCTTTCTTTTAATAAAGTTCATTAAAATTCTAAAATATAGTTAACAGAACATATATTTTTCTAAATATCATATTCATGGACACATAATTTTTTTTCATATAGGTTGATATAAATAAAAATTAAACTGTGATTTTTTTAAATGTTTTCGTATATATAATTCTTTCTCTGGAGATTTATTCTAAAATATGTATGTTCTTTTAAAATCATTTTAAATAAATTAAATTTTAGAGATTTAATGTTACTAACGCATTCTTAACATTTTCTATAGTTATTATTTCAAAATATTTTGTAAAATTCTGGAATATAATGCTGTTAAAAGATTTAAAGAAAAGTCTATAAAATGTACTTACTTATTTTATAATTTTATAAAAATATTGGGTGTAATTAATATATATATATATATGTATGTATATATATATATATATATATATATATATATATATATATATATAAGTGCTTATAAAAACTTAAATCATGCTTATAATAAAAATTTAGTCTTTTTTCAAATAATCAATTGTTTCCAATGAAATAAAAATTAACATTTCACAGAATTTAAAAATATTTTTCTATCTATGTATTGTAATGAATTTCCCAGAGGTCTATGTATTAGCCTATATGAAATTTTAAACATTATAAAAGGATATTAGTTTAAAATGCTTTTGTGCAATTAGAATTTTAAATATAATAAAAGTAAAATGTAAGCAAAAACTGAAGAAAAAGTAAATGATTCTTTCTAAATTTTACTTTCATTGGTTTCATTGACATTTCGATTTTTTCCAGCAAATGTTTAAACGTGAGTGCCATCCTAATGCCAACTTATTTTTTCAGAGTCGAAAAAACTGAATTTCCTATTTTTCCTGATATAAAGAAGTAAACATAAAAACGAATATTTTTAAATACTATTTATATATATATATATATATATATATATATATATATATATATATATATATATATATATATATATATATATATATATATATATATATATATATATATATATATATATATATATATATATAGTCAGACTTATTTAAGAAATGAATTTATAATTCAATTTTTAGATAAAATTTTTCTGACTGAAAAAATGCCCAAGGAATGTTGATTGCAACCAAAAGAATTGGATTCTCTTATCTTGAAGTTGCTCAAATGCTCAATTGTTCCTCATCTGTGACGTCATCCGTAAAACCCTCATCACAGACTCTTCAGAGACTAACCAGGTTTGTTTAGTAATTAATCAAGGAACACTGGTAATAGCTAGTAAATAATGCCTGTCAACTATACTATTAAGTAATTCTAGTTTGCATTCCAGAAAGAACGTTGCATGAAATTACATTCCTTTCTAGGGTAGAACATAAAAGATTCCTTTGCTCTCAGTAAAATTTGCAACATTAGAAATGTCGGACCAATTATAATAGAAAATTTAAATCAAGGCACTCAGATAAAAATATATTTAGCTAATGTTTATAATATTGTAAAGAAATACATTTTTTGCAAAAACTTAAAGTTTAGGAGTTTTTGTGTGCTGAGTTCCATACATAACAAATCTGCTTAGACACTAGCCATAGTTTAATGAGATGCTTGACAACTATTTATATATTAAAATTAACATATTAAATAAGGTGTGAGTGTAAATATATTCTTAATGTTTTCTTATTTATTTTACGAATCAATTATAATTTTTCAATAATTTTGAGTGGTTGCTTTTAATTTTTACTAAATATTCATCTCTTTGTTGCATAGCTTTATATTCTAAAATGCAATATAACCCTCAAGATTGAAATACTTGATTTTAGCCACAGTTAATGCATTTATATTTACAAATTTTGCACCAATAAATGACAAAAATACTTTGACTTATATATATGAATTTTTCGAAACAATTCGGGGTATATTTTATAAATTATGCTTGTAGACATTGTATGCAAGAAACAAAAATTATAAGCTTAAATATTATTAGAAGAACTTTCTAGTATAGGTAAGCTTACAATAAATTAATATTTAAACATCATAATATTTAGAAAATAAGGCACATTATTTGGTTTGACAGTTGAGTGAATAATAATAAATATTAAATGTTGATAAATGTTGATAAAATATTAAAATACAATTATATATATTTACAGAAACGGCACCATTATTAAAATGCAGCTGCATTTATAATTATTATCTATAATTAGGTACCTAAAACTTACTTTCTATTTACATAATAATGTAAATTAATTTAGCAATACAATTGTAAAGTAATATTTTTTTTCTTACACTTCCTTGCATGCAATAAATACATTGTTTCTCATGTTTTTGCCAAGTAGACATTTTATGAGAAGAATGTTTTGCTGGAAAAATATTTGCTGACTGTAATTCAATGAAAGAATGAAAAGAAAGGAAAATAAATGTTATAGCATTGAAAGATTAACCTTCTCAATGAACTCAGATAATTTTTCCGGCACCATAAGTTTAAAATACTTACGATAGTTTTTATGAGTAATACTCATAGATATTTTTTCATGTATTATATATGCATACATATATATATATATATATATTAATAGGAATATTTTTAAATTTCTTTAAGAAATTAATAATATTATATCTAGTTTTATATTTGCAAGCAATATTTTTACGGAATTACAGATCCTTGAGGTCAACGACCACGAGATACACTGAAAAAGGAGGTTTGGATGTTTTGTTGTTATTAAAATCAAAAACACAGGAAGCCAAGTGGAGAGCTGCTTTACTAGATTTTTTTAAAGAAAGCCAAGGTCTGCAACGGATTATTGATTTAGTTATAAGGAAGATTTTCAGGGAATAATTTATGAAAGTAAGGAAAAGTAAGAGGAATATTTTTTCCAAATATACTTAAATAGCAAGAAAACTTTTCAATCAAATCGAAGAATATTGGAAGAAGGCGATTGTATTAAAAAATTTTATGGCATTATTTTTCTGATTCCTATAAATAAAACCAGAATCCTGTAAATTTTTCATCCGATTCCTGTAAGTAATTTTTCTGATTCCTGTAAATAACTTTTATGATTCTTGTAAAAAAATTTCTGATTCCTGTAAATTATGTTTCTGCTTTCTATAAATTATATTTCTGATTTCTGTAAATTATTTTTCTGATTCCTGTAAATAATGTTTTTGATTCCTGTAACTAATTGTTCTGGTTCCCGTAAGTAATTTTTCTGATTTCTGAAGAAAAAAATTTTCTGATTACTGTGAGTTATTTTTTTGTTTTCTATAAATTGTTTTTTTGATTTCTGTATTTTTTTTTTTTTTTTTTTTTTTTTTTTTTTGGTTTCCATAAATTATTTTTCTGATACTTGCGAGTTATTTTTCTAATTTCCGTGAATTATTTTTCTGATTCCTGTAAATTATTTTTTTTATTTCTATAAACTACTTTTTCTGATTCCTGTGAATAAAACGAAATACAATTTAAGTCCGAATACTTGAAATCACTCAGTTTAGAGCCTAACAGCTTAATGTGAATTTAAAACATTTTATTATCCATCGCTTAAATTTTCCGAGAGACCATTTCATAGTTAGAGAACTATATATATGCGTCACAAAGGAGAAAACCTGGAAAACTCCCAAGAAACTATTCTATAACCTTGAAACTATAATAGAAGTCTGATGACCTGGGGTTTTTTATTCTGAAGAAAGCTTTACTATTCATAGATCCCATTGAGACCTGTTAAATGTAGGGCGGATATATTATATATAACATAATTAAAGGTTATTACCAATTGTAAAAGTACTAAATATACTAAAGTACGAAGTATTTTGAAGACTTCCGATCATAGGCATATTAAAAAAAATTGAAAATAATGTAGTTAACAAATAAATATATTTAAGCATGTTAATTCATTTATGGGCAATGTTAATTAAAGTGATTAAAATTAAAAATTAAAAAAACAGTTACAGAAAAAAAAGTTAATTTTCAAAAATTCACTGCTTTGCTAAAATGAAAAGATTCATTACACGAATTAATCAAACACAACAAACAATAAGGCTTAAAAAATTGAGCTAGAAACATTAGAAATCTTGATCTATGTAAAATAAGTGTTCGACCAACTAGAACTGTTCCCTTGTCAGAAAAGTCCATTTTATAAACGATTCATTTTAAGATTTAAAATGTAGTTTTATGATTACCCAAATGAAAAAGAATATAAAATTACACTCAATTAAAAAGGTCGGTAAAATAACAAAAACCATTTTAAAGTATATACTGAATATCTAATTCAAATAATGACAAATATTAAACGAATTTTCTAATATTTATGCCGAAAAATCAGAAGAATATTCCTTTGATTGGTATGATTTACAAATAATAACTAATAAAGCAGAGATGTGAAAATTGCTTTATTACTAAGTCCTTGTTACATTCATATTTCACATTTTACAACATACTCTTTCTTTGAGATAGTAACATTAAATGGCAAAAATAATTATCTAAATTATACTTTTGTTTATACACTTAAGTTAGATTTTCAAAAGATGTTCGTATTTCAAACTTATCATTAAAGTGATCTACCTGCATTAGTGACGAAACAATTTTATCTTTTGTCTCAGTATAGATAAAAATGATCACATTTGGAAACAAAAAGTAAAAATTATATTTTCCCTCTTAATATTATTTAAAAAAAATTTTTTTTTGGGGGGGGGAATGTCATTTCGATTCAACACAATATCATAATGGAGGAAACACTTTCAAAACTATAAGAAAAAATATTTTAATAAAAAAAATATTTGGCTAATAAGTAATAATACGTGAATAAAAACTTTCGGCCAACAGCTGAGTGGTTAGCGTTCCTGACTCCTGACCTGTGGGTCAGGAGTCAGGAACGCTAACCACTCGGGTTCGAATTCCGGTTCGGGCATGGACGTTGCTTTATCTCTGTGTTTCTCTGCCCCTTCTTCTGAGATGATTTGTGAATGTGGCCCACACCCTATGAATAGATTTGAGGTAATATGACGTAAGTAATGCTACTCGCCTTCGTGACTTGGTTCACAGGTGCCCACTGGGTGACAACTAATGAGTAGCAGTATTCCGCGTTGTTGCGGCGAAGGGTTAGTCACACAAGTGCCCACTATTATTAAAAAACAAATAATTAACAAGATACTCTATTTTGTTTTTGTTCCATGTTATTAAAAAGCTATGATTTTTGTCAGTAAAATTTGATAAACAACCAATAAAAGCATCTTAATACCTACATTAAATTTTTTTTATTTGTATCATATAATTTCCTGTAAACGAAGGGTCACATAAATTACAATTTTAAGACGTTGGATGAAAGGAATTACATTATCACCATAAAATGTTTGACTCTTTTTGAACCAAATGTTTTTTTGTCTCGTTTTGCTATTTAATAAACTCCAAATTGGCTATATAATGATACACGAAGATTTACACAAAATTGCACCATCAAGACAGAATCCAAGCTTAATAGAGATATTTTGTATTTGATATGATAAAATGAATATTTCATTGTTAATTAGGAGTTATTGTTTAATTAGGAGTTAATAATAAGTTATACAGGGTATATTTTTATTGAGTCTCTTAATCAAAATAATATTAATGTAAAGAGGAATACCTTTAGTTAGCAATTACAATATAAATAATTATTAATATACTATAAATAAACTACTAAAGTATCAAAAAAATTGTGTTAGACTCAGTGTTACTAAATAGTTTAAATTATTGATGCTAAATTTCGTGTCATTTACTTATTGATAAAATTAAACTGTTTATGTAAAAAAATTTAATGACATTTTTCCACATTGAATTAGTTAAGAAATTTAAAGTTAGTATGTTCTACAGAATTTCTTAACCAAAAGAATATAAATGTATAATAAAATGTTAAGATGAATATCTTCAGTTGGCAGTAAATATTTATTAATATATCATAAAGTAATTATTAACTTATCAAAGAAATAATTAGGCTCAATATTATTAAATAGCTTAGATTATAAATAAAATAAATAGCTTAAACTGTAGATTTTGTGTCATCTTTTCATAGATAAAATTAAATTCTTAAGTGAAAAAATCAATGACATTCATGCATTTAGGGAAATATATATAAAATATATTAATAAAACATTTTACTTTCATAAATAATATTATAACAAGCAAGTTTGCACCACATTGAAATTGTTTATTGTAAAATAACTCAAAATTGTCCGAATGAATAAACTTTCCAAACATTTTTAATTTAAAAATAAAGTGGAAATCTGAGAAAGCCCACACTTCCGCAAATAAAGGATGATATATGAACCAAAGAAACTATCTTGAGACACACACACACACACACACACACACAGAAAGGCTTAAATTTTCAACGAATTGTAAGTAACAACGTCTGTTTTGCTACCTTTCAGATAAAGCAAAAAACACTAAATGTTTCTGAAATTTTTTAGTTTTTTTCTTTGAAAATCATTTTTTCATGGGAAAACTATAACGATAATGATGTATTTACTAATAATAATTAGGCTCAATATTATTAAATAGCTTAGACTATAAATAAAATAAATAGCTTAAACTGTATATTTTGTGTCATCTTTTCATAGATAAAATTAAATTTTTAAGTGGAAAAATCAATGACATTCATGCATTTAGGGAAATATATATGAAATATATTAATAAAACATTTTACTTTCATAAATAATATTATAACAAGCAAGTTTGCACCACATTGAAATTGTTTATTGTAAAATAACTCAAAATTGTCCGAATGAATAAACTTTCCAAACATTTTTAATTTAAAAATAAAGTGGAAATCTGAGAAAGCCCACACTTCCGCAAATAAAGGATGATATATGAACCAAAGAAACTATCTTGAGACACACACACACATACACACACACACAGAAAGGCTTAAATTTTCAACGAATTGTAAGTAACAACGTCTGTTTTGATACCTTTCAGATAAAGCAAAAAACACTAAATGTTTCTGAAATTTTTTAGTTTTTTTCTTTGAAAATCATTTTTTCATGGGAAAACTATAACGATAATGATGTATTTACTCTTTCCATTATATTTCCAATTACGTAAAATAAATGCTCCATCAAAGTCAGTATTCCATCTGTGGAACAAATATAAATGCTTATATTTATTGTTACATTTAATCTTACATATTGTTTTGAATTGATATAGAAAAACATCAACTTCAGTTAACTATATTCTCTGAATTTACTGTTAACTTAAACAACATATTTTTGTCAAATACAACATAGAAATTGAATAGAACTTTATTATCTGATTTTGTACTTAAAATGCAAATTTTTATTTAATTTTAATGTTTCATTAAAAAAATTCGTTTTAGAACAAAAGGATAGAAATCAGACAATTCTAAAAATGATTCTACTTTTTGACATATTCTTCAAATGAAACTAAAAAGAATTCAGCATATAAATGAGGAAAGTATTAAACATATTAAACTATAAAGAAATAAAATAATTAATTTTCTCTAAAATATTTTCTTAATTTAATTGAATACTCAGATTAAAACAAGAGTAATATGGATACTAAAAATTATTCTCTGAAAATCTGAAGCATACTTTAGTCTTTGTTGCGAATATTTGTTTTCTTATTGATAAGTAAAGTTTTTTAAGGACATGTAATGATATTAATCTGCAAATAGTTACATGTGATTTGAATATATTTATAATATGTAAATAAAATTTAATCAATATATTAAATAAATTAAACATTATTAAAGTGAATTTTAATTATTTAAAATAAATACTAAAGACAGTCATATAGAAGTTTTTCAACTGTATTATTGTTTATTAAAAAAATTTAAGAATGATAAAATTCATGAAATATTTATAAAAAATTTAAGAATGAAACAATGACAAAATTTATAAACATATTCAATGCTTAAACATTACATCATAAAATATGTATATTTAAAATTTGCATGAAATATCCACGTACTGCTAAAGTTTATTTGGTGTGGCAGCTGGTGATGTATCCCAGGTCATTTGTTGTCAAACATTGAGGTATATTTTTAATCCACTATAGATCGAGTCAACTATAACGGAGTTATTATATTTAGAGAATCTATTCAATTTGATGTTTAACGAAAAAATATTGAATACTGCGTATCATGTGTAGTCGGGCCTTATCTTGTTGGAATATGGCTGATGGCATGAATTGAAGGCCTGAGTAGAGCAGGATACAAGACCTCAGAAGCAGAAAGCGTTGGTTGTTTAATGTACCAACAACGTTTATTAGATTGAATCGGGGTGCAATCTAACACCATATCAAAGCAATAATATGTGGCGCAGAACAAGTATAAGGATTAACGCAACAGTTGAACAATCTCTCATCACAACAACGTTGTCTCAATATTTGAATCCTACCATCGCATGTAGAAGCTAGATTCTTCAATCAAGACATTGTTCCTTCATTCCATTTCCGTTGTTCGTCTTAAGATTAGCGGGCGGCACATACACCTGAAACTTTGCGTCAAGGATAATTAAGGTAATGATTACTTTTCTAACATTTCACGCATCTACAAACGATACCGAATGGTACCAGTGGACAACAAATGATCCGCAACAAACTGAATATCCAGTGGTATAATTCGTAATATGTCTGAGAAGTAAATCACAGTTACATGTAAGATATGCTTCTCATGAAATGAAGCTGTCATCAAGTGTAGTGAGGTGGGAGCAATCGATCCCACAAGAGTGTTGTTTTTTACTACATTCAGCAAATGAAGATCCGCACCACAATTATCCAATTCCACTGATTTTTCTGAAAGATAATTTGCAATCTCCATAAGCTACTATTCTCTCTTAATTAAACTCAGAAACATATTCGAAAGACGTTCTATGTTTTCTACGAGGCGCAGTTAAACAGTTTACGAAACATAAGATGAAAAAACAATTGCCGTACTTCAAATCGACAAACACTTCATTTCGTATATAGTGTTTTCAGAAGATATTACAGTTGCGCGTGACATGCATACGTTCTGGGTGTAAATGAGTTACATTTTTCGTCCTCGTAAATGCATAATTTAAATTTCAATTGATTTTATTCGTTTCTTTAAGTTGTATTTTGGATATCCAACTAAATTGTATGTTGGTTGTACAACTAAGTTATATACCAGGTTGCTTGTTAAATTGTATACCAGATTTTTGGATTTTGGTTGTATAGTACTAAGATGAAATTTCTAAAGTATAAATAAATAGAAATTGTAAGTGTGATTTATAGACAACATTATTCAGGATTCTATACACAACACATTAAGTAAATTTTTTGAAATGATGAAACGTTAATCTTTTAATTCTATACCAAGTTTTAAAAAGAACATTTGATATGAACAGTTTAGTTTCAGCTTAAATTCTAAGTCTTTTACTCATTCTCATACTAGAATAAACATTCAAACTTACTTTTACAATTACTTTTAGAAAAGGTTTTACAAATACACTCTGGATAAAGTTCCAGTGATATCCTAGAAACATTCTGAACTACATTCTCTGTTCAAACAAAATTAATTTCTGTTTCTTTACCTTTCTTTTACACATTAATTTCCTCACACAATTCAACTAAAAAGAATTATTTCTTAGAGCTTTTAGGTGAATAATGTTGTTTAATAAGCTTCTTAACCAAACAAAAAGCCAAATTTTTAATTAAGTTATTTTTAATACATTTAAGTTTCACAATTAAAATAATATGAAAATCATTTCAAAAATTGTGATGTTTAAAAATTGAAAAAGCTACTCTTTTTAAGAAAATGTAATGTTATATTGATAGAAGAACTTATAAATTAAAATTTCTTTATATATGTTAAAAATATTTTTTTTAACTTTAAGTCATTACTTTCTTGCTATAGAGGCAAGAAAATTAATTGATATTAATACTAACAAAACGGATATAATTTTCGAATTAAATATTTTAAGGATTACCTTTTTAGTAATTTAAAACATAATAAATCGTACGCACAATATATATCAGGAAAATACTGCTATATTCACAATTAAATTAACTTCTTAATAAAATCTTTTGTGCATAAAAATTTTCCTGTTTTTACTTTAAATGTGAAAAATCACACATAATTTCTTTAAAATATGTTTTTACATCAAAACATATTTACCGAACAGTATTGCTATATTTTTACGTTTGCGTGACTTAAAACAATATTTTATGCTTTAATTTGTTTAAAGCTTTTCTATGACGTATATTTACAGGCAAATGAGTGTGGATTTCCTCGCACAATTTACTATATATCTCAAAAAGTATCTCGTGTAAAACATCGAATTACTACTTAATATGACAAAGAAAAATCTTAAGTAGCAAAAACGTTTCCAAATAATTCTGCGATTTGAAATTTTAAAAAAAATTTGGTTAATTAGTAGTGAATTTTTTGCGCATTCTTTGGCTATGCTGCACTATTAATTTCGTCTTTCTATACTTAAGAAAAGATTGAGAATAAAAGTTTTTCCGTTTTGTGCATAATTAAGAGTGTTAAATTTTTTCTCCAATAAAAATCATAAATAGCAAAGTACCCAGCTACATAAAAATCAAAAGCATGGAAGGTAAAAATTATCACATATTAAAAAATTATATTATAGCGGTAATTGTTAAAATTCATGATATTTAATATTGCCGAAGTTATGAAAGCCCTTTTATGAAGAGATATTTTCTTATAATGTTATGTTATATGTGTGTGTGTGTTTCACAATGACATTATGTAAAATAGGTGGCAACATGCCAAGAGTTTCAATTAATACACTATAAAGTACTTTCTTATGACAAAGTGAATCTTAAAATTGTTGCCTATAACAGTTGTTACTCTTATTTTAAAGTTGATGTTTAACAGTATGTTAATTCCATTATAAATAAATGTTATATTTCCAATTTTGTAAAAACTACGAAACACCTTAAAACTGTTTATGTTTATTACTCATGTACAAATAATGAAATATTTAAAACTTCAAAAAATGCGAGAACATCTGCATACTAAACGCTCGAGACTATACTTTCTTTGCGGATGAATGATTCTATGCATCTAAGTAATATGTTTGTTAAATGCGCCTATCATCCTATACTGGATTTTGCACATATTGTTCTATATCTGCGAAATTTTAGTGGTGCCGAATCTTGCACATACTAATATGTCATATACACTTTCATTTGACATAAGGCCTAATGTTCTTGCTGACAAAGAAAGAGCAAAATCACACGGAGTCCGTAAGTACTCTACAGATAGTCTTTAAACTTGCGATGTGTATGGGTCCTAACATTATTTTGTTGAAATATGTTTCTAGAATATAACCAACCAACAACCAGCTATCATGAAACGAAAAGCCACATATTGCAGAATAGAATCAACGTATATTTGCGCAGTTAAATTTTTTCGAAGGACTCAAAAGGCTACATGTTTTTATAATTGCTAGTAATGTTCAACAACATACCAAGAAATCTACGTATCTTTGCAAAATATTCTGTTAAGTACATTTTCAGCAGAATTAAACAAATATACGAAATAAAAAAACAAAGTCAATAGCTACATCAACTATATTTTAACATAATTAAAAAGTTTTAGGGGTTTACATTTAGATAAATAATATAAAAAGCTTGGTTTGGTTTATAATTACCACATTTAAGTATGATTATAATGATTAGTTATGTATTTTTTATGAAAATTTTATAGGTCTAAAAATTTAATTGCAATTTGAAATAGATTTTCTTAGACATTTGAGTACATACAAAAATAGACTTTAGAATAGCTTTTCTTAATGAAATATTCCGATTTCCAAGTTTAAACATCTGTTTATTCATGTTTAAACTAAGCCAAAATTTATTTATGTTAAGTAAACTTTGCATTTTACTCTCTCTCTCTGCCTAATTAAATTATATTTAAATTTATTAAATATTTAAAAGCTTTCAATTTATATGAAACTTTTCAGCGATTTAATTATCCTATTTTTTTATGCCAGCGCTCGTTACTTAAATAATTTTCTGCAAATAACTTTAGATTTAACTCAATTTAAGCAAACAGAAGACGCATCTCATATTTTGCACACACACACACACAACTTATTTTATACATTTTATTTTTTATTTCGTCATACTTGCTTACGAATATAGAAATTTAAATTTCCTTCGTCAATATTTTTTTCTTTATACTTCAAATTTATTTTCATTAACTCTGACTAGAATAAAAAAATACAATAACTGACTATTTACATAGGAATAATATATATATATATATATATATATATATATATATATATATATATATATATATATATATATATATATATATATATATATATATATATATATATATATATATATATATATATATAATATATATATATATATATATATATATATATATATATATATATATATATATATATATATATATATATATATATATATATATATAATATATATATATATATATATAATATATATACATATATATATATATATATACACACACACTACTGGCTACTGGCTATTAAAATTGCTGCACCAGGAATTAATGCAGATAACAAAATGATATTTATTGGACAAATATATTATACTAGATATAACAAGTAATTAAATTCTCAAAACATTTGGCTGGATAGATCATGAGAAAGCAGTACCCAGAACAACCACCTCTGGCCGTAATAACAGCAGTTATTCGCCAGGGCATTGAGTCAAACAGAGATTGGATTGCAGGTACAGGTACAGATGCCCATGCAGCTTCAACACGATGCCACAGTTCATCAACCGTAGTGACTGGCGTTTGGTGACGAGCCAGTCGCTCGGCAACCATTGACCAGACGTTTTCTATTGGTGAAAGATCTGGAGAACGTGCTGGCCAGGGCAACAGCCGAACATATTCCGTTTCAAGGAAGGTCCTTACAATACCGGAAACATGCGGTCGGGCATTATCCTGCTGAAACGTAGGGTTTCGCAGGGCTCGAATAAAGGGTAGAGGCACGGGTTGTAACACACCAGAAATGTACCGTGCACTGTTCAAAGCACCGTCAATGTGAACAAGAGGTGACCGAGATGTGTATCCAATGGCACCCCATACAATCACATCAGGTGATAGGACAGTATGACGATGACGAATGCACGCTGCCAGTGTGCGTTCACCACGATGCCACCAAACACGGATGCGACCATCATTATGCTGTACACAGAACCTGGATTCATCTGAAAAGATGACGTCTTGCCATTCGTGCGCCCAGGTTCGTCGTTGATCACATCATTGAAGGCGCTCTTGTCTATGATGCAGCATCAAGGGAAGCCGCAGCCATGGTCTCCGAGCTGAAAGTCCATGCTGCTGGAAATGTCGTCGAACTGTTCGTGCAGACACTTGTTCTCTTCCGAACGACCCCTTTTCTTGACTCACGGCTCGTGAAGTGGTTGCACGATCCATTACGGCCATGCGGATAACATGCCTGTCTTCTCGGCTGCTAGTGATAGGTGGCATTTGAGATCCCGCATGACGTTCCGTATTACTGTCCTGAACCCATCGATTCCATATTCTGCTAACAGTCACCATATTCTGCTAACAGATCTCGACCGACGCGAGCAGCAATACTGCGATAAGATAAACCGCAATCTCGGTACGCTACAATTGACCTTTATCAAAGTCAGAAACGTGCTGGTACGCATTTCTCCTTCTTACACGAGGCATCACAACAACTTTTCACCAGGAAACAGCGTTCAAATGCAATTTGTGTATGAGGAACCAGCTGAATAATTTCCTCGTTTAAACACAATGTAGGTGTCACTACTGGCGCCTGCTTTGTCTGAATGCGCTGTAAAGCTAATCATTTGCATATCACAGCACCTTCTTCCTTTCGTATAAATTTCACGTCTGTAGCATGTCGCCTTTTTGGGTAGCAATTTTAATGGCCAGTAGTGTGTATATTTATATATAAATATATATATATATATAAGTATTAACACATATATAGTATATTATATATATTTATATATATATATATATATATATAAGTATTATTATATTGTAAATTTACACTATTTAATTAATGAAGTACATTTCAGCTGTTGGCATTTTATTCCTGAGAGAGAAATATAACAAACTTTTCAAGACCACAAAAGAGATAGTGTGATAATGACACTGAACGTAATAAGTGAAACTTATACATAACCGTGTTAAAAAATGTATTCCTCTCTTTAATAAAAATTATTTTGTTTTAAATCTTAATGAATATCATATGGTTGACTTGAAAATTCATACATTAATTAACTTGAGAGATTACAAATATATACAGTCAATGAAAAAAATAATGTGAAGACATAGATTCATATTTCTAAAATAAAAATTAGGTTAGATTATTGTAGTATGTTTATATTCCGGATACTGTGTGTTAAATTCAGCTAATTTTTTCCCAGTTTTCCACCACTTTCAAGTCACCAGATCAATGTCTGAAATGTTGGTATCCTCCTCTCCATACCATACCAACAGCAAGACATTGAAACTTATAAAACTTTTATTCTGCATATGCTCTTTCATCAAGATGGTCTTTGATATCAAATCCGCTATATCCCAGCAACAAGAAGATGCCTTACCTTCACTAAGCTACAGTGGCTTATTTAGCAAGCTATAAGCTTGTTCAATTTTTTTTATTATTATAAAACATAATATGATTTTTGATTTTTTAAATATTAAATCACATGAGTTAGAATATGTTTGTCAACAACATTTCTTAAAAATTCAAACCCTTGAATATTAATGTAATTTTTGCAGAACAGGAGCAAATTAAGTCAGTACTGCTTACAGTTTGTTTCATGAGTATTTAAAAAACTCTGATAATGTCAATGAATTATTTCTATTTTATTAATAAGGATAAAATATAATAAAAAACTTAAAAAATATACAGTTTTTAGTATATTTTAATGTATATATTCAGAAATTGCCCAAGATTATGTATATATTTACAAGCATTTTATAATGTTTTGCCAAGTGTTCCTATGAGAAAACTAAAACAAGCAAAGTAGAGAAAATTTATTGACGAAGATGATTATTTAAGATAGGAATGTGAGGGTGCACTGCTTTCTTTGAAACGGCGATCCATTACAGGCAGAAAGCCCAACATCTTCAGTTTTACATCAAACCTGACCCCATTCTATGAGACCAAGGGGCATAACCCCCATACACACTGGACGACTTTTGTACGATTAAAAAGGCTGATAATAATTGGAATCTCATTAGAAATTACAGCCATTTATAGCATCCACATGAATTAAAAATCCTCGTGAATAAATGCTCTCTACTTCTACTTGTTTAGCATCAACACCAGATGAAAACATGTGACAAAAAATGAATTAAAGAGACTGAAAGTGAAAAATATTTCGAAAAGCAATAACCTAAATGAAATATTTATTGAACAATCAGCAAGCTCAAATCGATGCATTCAAGCATAGCATCACCCACTCATTTTAGATAAATTTGAAAGCAGAACTCTCTCTCTCTCTCTGTGTGTGTGTGTGTGTTCAATCAACTGTTAAGTAAAAACATTTCAATAAAACAATGCTCTTTTAAAATTATGGTGCTAATTTTTTATTAATGCATAATAATAACAGAATCATTTTATTACTTCATTTCGCTTATTGAAAGAAGTATTTATGAATAATTGCTACCAGGTTTAAAATTTATCTTTTTTATAAAGTGGTATTTGGAGCTTGGATTTCACTTTTCAAATCTTAACGAATGAGACAAATAATATTTTCCAAAACACAACACTCTTTTCTTCGTATTAAAATAACCATTCGAAAATCTTGCCAAAAGTCTGGAACGTATCTTATTTGTGACGAAAACAATAAAAAAAACCCGCGTGTGATAAAATATAACAACATAAATGTTTTCATTACACAATTATCCAAATATCTACAATACCCTTAACGCACATTAGCGCAATTTCTTCTTCTTTTCATAAAAACGCAATGTACTCTGAAAGCACTTACAGTGTAAGATATGTTTCAGCTATAATTTGTCAAAAATCCTTCCTCGAAAAATAACAGCTATTTTTGTATTCTAGGGGATTGTATATCCTCTTGATGATGGCAGACTCACAGTGTCTTTTATAGTCTTTTTTTACGATTGTTTTATTTTTCCCGTTTATATAGAGAATCTGATAAAACTACAAGCCTTATATGAGATTCTTTTCTGAAGACTTCTTGTTAAAAAGTACGTCATATTTACTTGTTGCAAAAAAATAAGTCACATTTCCCAAACAACGCCCATTTCAAAGTGACATGTTAAGATAATCATCTTATTTGCTATAATTTATATCTTTAAGGATTATTTTTTCTCAAATTGTAGCTGATTATTTTAGAAATGTGAGGTCACTTAAAATTTAGGCTTTCCTTACTGACACATTCTGAATAAAATCAATGACAAATGTTTTTACTCATTATTTAGATTTACACAAAATAAAAAAAATGTTTGAGGAAGTCTGATTTATGAAATATTAAAAGCAACAAACAATCTAAAATATCTATTGATTTTTTTCTTCTTTTAATCGCTTTCAATATTTTATGAAATAGAAATCATTACTCGAAGATTATTTTTAGTATATTTCTACGAATAAAATACACAGTAAGTCAAACATTTCTGTTATAAACATATTTTATGGCTGAGTTTTATAAAAGTGAAACCGTGAAGTGACAATGATAAAAAAATTTTTGAAGAGATAAAATCATATATATATATATATATATATAATATATAAATTAATAATTTTATTAGAGATATACCCAAATTTTAATTACAACTATAAACATTGTTTTTTATTGATTTAGGGCTGGGCAAGGCCGACTCAGTTTTTCATCCCTTCAGTGGGTCAATAAACTGAGTACTAAGCATGCTTGGAAACTAAACACTGGGGATTTCGCATTTGCCTGACCACCTAATTGGGACGTATGCTTCGCACACCAGAGCCTCTCGGTCATGAGAACTGTAATGGGTGTTGTAGGCCCTGGACCACATGAGCTGCCACGCCAATGAGTTAAGTTTCAGAATTTTTTTATGGATAACATTATTTATTAATTTAAACTTACGCATTCATAAATTTATATAGACTTTACTGTTATTTTCATATACGAATATAGCAATCAGAAATACATATAAATTTTAATATTATCAATTATTTAAAATAAAGAGAAAGATGTTTTTTTTAATTATTTTTAAGCTGAGGAAAAAAATTGTGGATTATTTTTATAATATAGAGGAAAGAATTTCATTAGAAAATGCAGCATTACTTAAGTTAAAAGTAGTTTAAAATATTAGAGAATTTAAGATTCTTTTATTACATTAAAATGCGAGTTCAATAAGAAAACATAAATGAAAAATTTATTTATATTTCAGTTAAATTTTCTCACTGTATGAAAATGTTAACAAAAATATGATAACAATAAGAAGTTAAATAACTTATACCATATATTACAGAACACGTGACATTATAATTTGTAAATAAATATAGCAAGTTATTTAAAGTATTTAAGATAAACTTTAACCAAATTTTGAAGAATTAAAGAACAATTCAAGTATGGTAGATGAAAGGGATTAAACTTGATTTCTTGACTATGTAATTTTCCTTTTTGATAATGTAGTATATATATATATATATATATATATATATATATATATATATATATATATATATATATATATATATTATATATATATATAGTATATATATATATATAGTATGCAACTCTGAATAGTCCATGAATAAGTAGTATATTGATGAATGCATAATATTTTATTCTATTTTTGCATATTGTAAATAAGGACAATTACCTTGACTTCGAATAAATAAAAAAAAACTCATAACAAGTAATTTTATACTTAATTTTATCATTATATATTAAATATATAATTAACCTATATTCAAATTATTATAATAATTAAAACTTTCATATAGAATATTTAGTCTATAAAATAACGAATTTGAGATACTTTATAATTAATAACTACTTATAAACTACTTAAAATTTTCTGTGTTAGTAATAATCACGTCTCCAAATTATAATTTTACATTTGCATAGTCCCCTTACGTAGATAAATCTTGATATAATTTTTGAACTTTAAAAATGTTTGGCAAATATAACTTTGCTGAAGAAGTGATCGCCTACCGCGCTTGAATTGCAACTGGTAATAAAATCTGTAAAATAAAGTTACTGAGATTTTGAAAATAATACTAAAATATATTAAATTAAAGAAAAGAAAATAAAAAATTATATATTTTCTTTCCAATCTTATTAGCACAGATATCATTCCGACTATGTACTAATGCAGAAAATATAAAATCAAAATATATGGTATTTATAAATTTATATTACTTTCTATTCTTATAGTATCATTTTGCAAAAGCACATAAATTTTTGCATCTAAAGATTCTTTAATAGAAGCTCAAATGTTGGAGATAATAAAATGGAAATAAAATATTTGTATGAAGTTTGTTCAGTCACTAATAAAAAATAAGATAAAAACCTAATGCTTTTGATGTTTGAAATATGATCATGTAATGTTAATTTTATAATAATAAATTTATTTATGATTGATTTTTCAAAGGACCCGATAATGTTATCGAACAAAGACATTTTTATCCACATTTTTAAAAACTTAAAAAAGAGATGGAAAAAATATTTTAAAAGAAATATATATATATAATGTATATATATTACTATATGTACATATATATACATTATATAGAAATATATATATAATGTATATATATGTACATACATTATATATATAATATATATAATGTATGTACATATATTACTTTTGCAATTAATATTTCAGAAATTGAAAAATAGCGAACAAAGTTTCATCACAAATTATGGTTAAAAACTATAAAAGGAAATTCAGTTCTTTTTGCATTAAGATACTCTAAGCTCAGGACATAAAATAAAATTTTCATTTTAGTTCATTTTTGTGGAATGATATTCTAAAATAAATATTAGTTAACAGTTAATCTATAGGATATCATTTAAAAATAAGCAAATAAGGATCAATTATAAATAATTTATATATACATCCTTAGACACTTAATATCTTTCTTATAATAATAATAAGCAGATTAATATTGTTTTAAAAAAGAGTTAAAATTTGTCGTAAGTGTAATAAATCCTTTGTTGCCAACAACGATTTAATACAAATTAAAAAGTAACAATATGAATAAAAATAAGAATCAAAAGGTAAACTATTGTTAAAAATAAAAGTATTAGATCGCAGATTTTGTGTATTTTTTAATGTGATAAAAGAAACAGCCAGGAAACTTTGTTAACAATATTGAAAAAGTGAAATAGCATCTTAAAAAACTGTGTAGAGTGGGAAAATATTTTTAAAAAATAATTTAACGCTTACAATGCTATTATGACACACACAAGATTTCCTTATGAAAATAAAAGAATTTAAATGAATTACTGCTTAAGAAAAAAGAAAATATTCAATAAAAACATTTTAAGCAGGAATATAAAATATTTAAAAATTTATTAAAAGAATAAAAAATTTAAAACTTTGGAAACGAGAAATATTTCCAAAAACATTTTAATACTAATAATATCATTAGAAAATTCAAGACTTTATAGTAAAAATGAAATAATTTAAATCATCCAAATGATTTTCGCAAATTTAAAGATACATTTTATTTTTGTGTAATATATATATATATATATATATATATACATATATATATACATATATATAGATATATATATATATATACATATATATACATATATATAGATATATATAACTTTTCTAAGACATATAGTAAATATTTACTAAAATATCCTTATATTAGACTTTATTTTTCAAACAAAATTAGGCTTAACTAACATTCTTGATAACAACACCAAATTCATCTGAAAATAACAGAGAAAAGTTTCATAGTTACAAGATTTGGCTCTAAAAGATCTGCAGTGTATTTAGAATATCTCAATATCACAAAACATTCGCTCTCTTAAAACCATCTACTAGAGAATTTAGAAAAACAAATTTTCTGCAATAAATTTAACTCTAACAATTACCCAAAGCATAGCTTTAGAATATTTTCCAACATTTCAGGAAAAAGTTTAAAGATATGATTAGGAAATCTATATAAATAATCTCCCTATTCCTTGTGACCACTAAATTTTTATTTAGATTTTAGTATCTATCAAATTATCATTCTAATCCATGCAACTGTTATCAAAAGGATGCAAGGATTAGAATGAAATATACATCAAAATATTGATCCATGCTAATTTAAAACATTGGATTTTTCAACTCGAAATTTATAAATTTTTATAAATATCATCTCGATGTTTATAAAAATTAATTTACACCAAAATTATTCAGTAATAAAGTTAATTTATGTATTAATTAATTTCTAATTAATTTAGATTATTCATAATTATTTTTTATTAATATTTGTTAATTTTGAATTAATTTAAATCATTATTTATAGACAAGTTAATTATGTTGTAATGTATTTAATTTAAACCACGTAAATTTCCGTTTCGAAACTTTTCTTCGAGAATGATGTGGTGCAGTTCTTTTTCTTCATTTAAAATTGGCAACTATGTAGGACAGTTGAAAATAGTGAAAAAATATGTAGAGTATTTCACCTTTTTTTCTGTCTGCATTTAAACAATACAAATTCCAAATTTTGAAAAAAAGTAATTTTTTTTTTCATTTTTTAAAAAATATTTTTTGCCCGCTCCAGAATATATAATTATGCTTTTCTCAGTTCGCTGTCGACCAAACATTTATGAAAACGTAGATGCAATAAGTCTCTACTTCAATATCAAATAGTTTTGTAAGTTACGTTAAGTTTCAACTGTTTTACATCCCATTCAATTTGTCTTCTGATCCAAGCAAAGAGAATCAGACATTTTTTGAATTGCAAAACAACGTTTTGAATAAATCTAAGTAAACAGCAACTGTAGTTAAAAAATAATATGTATAAATAGGGTTATTTTTCAAAATCCCAATTTTTTCACCAAAATATAGATACATGTTTTCAACACGAAGATAAGGTCTGTTAGTTCTGAATAAGTGTGAAATTATTCCAAAATGCATTTCATGAGAAAAACAGAGGAAAAATAGTTGATAAAAGCTGTCGAATTAATCACTTATTAGTACAAATTGTAGTAAAAGTGTAAAAATCATAAACTCGGTAACAGAGCAGTTTTGAATTAGTACGATATCATCAGAATGCTTCAGAAAAATTTCTATTCTAAATTCTAAATAATAACTTTTTGTGGCAATAACACAATTGTACTAATAATTAAAATTGAAGTTAAAATTTTTATCTTACATGCTTTCTACTTTGCAAAAAGAATTTTAATAGAAATAGTGTTTTCACAATTCATTAAGTAAGTAAGTCATTATTACATCTTTACTTTTTTTCTATAATTTTGACTCAACGTGCGGTATATATTTTTATAGCTGAAAATTGTCGAAAGACATTTCTCAATTTTCTAAGCAATTTGCTTTTTCTAAAGACATTTCCTCTATAAAAGGTCACATACTCGAGTCACAAGAAAAGAAATTAAGAAAACTCTCAAGCTCTCCCCTTGATAGAAAAAATAAAAAAGTAATATTTATTTTACGTTGTTTAACAATGTGTGATCAGGATCAAACTTAAGTACTTTATTTTTGACGCATGACATCTTACTTCTTGGATCTAATTTTTTTATTTCCAAAACAATATGTAAAAACTTAAGATTTATGTAGCATAAAAAGTTATTTATTAATATTTATTTAATGCTAGTGATTGCATTTTATAGTGTTAGAAATATATCCAATAAAATATTTTGGAAATTATTTTCTGTAGATTACATATGTTTATTTATTTTTAGTTAAAAACACTCTATGGTGGAAATTATTAAATCCTAAGCAATGAGGAAATTTCAATGATTGTGGATGAAGATTATTACTTTCTTGTTGAACTTTTATTATACTTTCATTAAAAAGTTTCCTATTTGAATTTCAAAATGTATTTTCCTTATGAAATTCATATAGGAAACATTTTAAAGAGTTCACTTCATAACAGGAAACTGATATCAAATGAGTTTTGGCGTACATTTCATGGTCTTGTAAACAGTATTCCTGAATATATATTGTTTTATTGAAAAATTGATTTTTATTAAAATAAGATTTGTTAATTAACGTTGCACTTTAAACAAACATTTTTTTTTTATTAGAAACTTTTTAAAGAGTTCACTTCATAACAGGAAACTGATATCAAATGAGTTTTGGCGTGCATTTCATGCTCTTGTAAATAGTATTCCTGAATATATATTGAAAAATTGATTTTTATTAAAATATGATTTGTTAATTAACGTTGCACGTTAAACAAACATTTTTTATTAGAAAGTAGGCCTTAAATTTTATGAGTTGTAAACCATGCATTGATGAATATTGTAGTATATAACCAATGTTGACGTATTTAAAACAATTCAAATTTAAAAATATAATTATTTGATTCATACAGAAAAGGAAATATCTTCAAAAGGAAGAAAAGTAAATAGACTCAATATTTATATAAATAAAATATGGAACTCCACTCTTTAATGCATAGTGATGTACTAGGTTCAAGGAAACCTATAACAATTTTTTATTCATAATGTTACACTTGTTTCGATAAATATTATTTCTGTAATGCTTTGAATTAAGGGCACCTTTTGTCTAATTTAATGTCAAGAAAATATTATGAACAAAGTTTATTAGTATATTTTACTCCTTACCAAAAAACAATTACACACAAAAATATGATTTTATTGAAATGGGCTCACTCTTAGATTTGATCCTTGTCGCCACTGAACAACAGGAATTGGATGCTGCATTTTTGCTTTCTACATATACATTTGTTGAGGTGGTGCATAGCTTTCCAGGTACACTCTCTTGTGACATGAAAATAGACCCTCTTACTTATAAAATACTCCTAGATGGACGTTATACCGTGTACATTAAAATTACTAACATGTTTAAAGCGTTTGGCTGTCTACAACGTGATATCAACATTTTTTGTTAAATACAAATGAACCTCAAAATAGGTTTTGCAGTTTCAGAAACAAACCACGCGGATGCTCTCAGATGATAATTACACAGTGGTGATAAAACTTCCTTACGTGTTCAGGACTTTAGGCTGTCTACAACGCAGTGTCAAATCATTGTGTAAAATATTAATGAAGAACTTCGAAATAATTATTACAGTGTTCAAAAGAAATACCACGTGTTCTCCTGGAAGGCAATTGCACAGTGTATGTAAAAATTACATGTTTAGGACGTTTGGCTGTCTCATCGCGATGTCAAAATGTTTTGTTAAATATTAATGGACTACAAAATAATTATGGTATTTTCTGAAACAAATACCGTGGATGCACGCGGATGGTAATAACGCGATTGACATAATGTTTATTTGTTTAGGACGTTATGCTGTCTTCTACACTGAGTTAAAATTTTGCATTAAATATTAATAAGGGACTTCAAAAGAATT
The DNA here is from genome assembly GCA_030067965.1 of Latrodectus elegans. Classification (NCBI taxonomy): domain Eukaryota; kingdom Metazoa; phylum Arthropoda; class Arachnida; order Araneae; family Theridiidae; genus Latrodectus; species Latrodectus elegans. Next base: position 94,028,460 of record CM057822.1, read on the forward strand.
ATTGTAATTTCCAAAAGAAATGCCTAGGATACTCATGGACAGTAACTAATACAATTCTTTTTCTAGAAAAATCATGGTATATAACAATTACGAAAATATAATTAAGAAGATAATGATCTTTTCTTAATAAATTATCACATATTCTTCTTAGATAAATTATTGCATTTTATTTTGCTTTATATTTTCTAAGCTAATTTCTGTTGTTTTCCTCCGAGCTTAAGAGTATATTTTTCTTATAAAAAAGTTATCTTTTTATATAAAAAACAATTTTTTTCACTAAATTTAGTTATTTTGTATATCGTTGTATATCTTGATTTTCAATTATAACTATTGTAACTATGTCTCTCTATTTATATATGTTATATTATATTTTCTTTTTTTTAATATGTTTCGATGAATATGTGAAAACTTCTTAATTTTTTCTCTTAAAAAGGAATACTAAAATTTAGCTTTGTTATTTAATTAAGCTCATAATTAAATGTCGTAATTCAAAGAACTTTTCATTTACTTTTTAAGGAACATTTTTGTAAATAAAGAAGTGAAAGACTGTTGATAAATTCAGTTACACTGCTGGTCATCCAAATTGCAACACGCAACACAAGATATATCAAAAAACAATTTATTTTATAGATAACATTTTGACCAAGTATCAAATGATTAAATTTATAGACTTCTGTGAAATGTGGTCCCCGCAAAAATCAGTAGCCAAAGTATTATTGGGCACCGCTGCCACACACCTCAGCATTGACTCAAAAAGACTTTGGATGTGCTCTTGGTGTACAGCAGAGCAAATACCTTCTAAATTTTGCCAAAGATGATCTGGTGTGACAGCTGGGTATGTAATCTGGATCAGTCGTTAAGCAACCATGGACCACATGTTTCCTATTGGCGAAAGATGCGGAAAGCAAGCCAGCCAGTGGAGTAACTGAATCTGGTATTTGGCGAAGAGCCTTTGAACAATGCGTGCCAGGTGTGATCGCGTATTATCTTCCATATATACATTACCATACTTTAAATATGCCTGTGGACAAGTTCTGAGGGTAAGAAGAACAACTGGCTCCAACATCTCGGAGATGTAGTGCTGGCTGTTCAAAGTACCAGCAATGCGTACTAGAGAAGTGCAAGAGTGATATTTAATACGCCCCATTACATAATACCTGGTGCAGGATCAATGTGGCGATTCATAACGCTGCTGTTCAGCATCCTTTCTCCACGGAGTCTCCAGACTCGAATGAGACCAACGTGGTATTGCAGAAAGAAGCGTGGCTCGTCAGTAAAAACAATTGCATTCCATTCTGCCGTTCACATCCTTCTTTCATCGCACCATTGACGGAGGAAATGTTAGTGGTTCTGCGTCGAGGATAGAGGAAGCAATAAACGTCTTGCTGACAGACCACTCTGCTGTAAACTGAGTCGAATGTTACGCGCAAAGACTGGATGATTTGTGTTGTGATTCGTGATTTGGCTTAGCTATCCGTCACTGCCATGCGCACAATTTGCCAATCTGAGGTGGATGTGGTCGAACACGTTGCTCTGTCGTACCCGTCTGCATCCAACGATCACATATCCGTATTACAATTGATTGGTTTCGTCCAAAATGACTACCGATTTCAAAATGACTACCGAAGATAATCCACAATCTCGGTACGCCACTATCCTTCCTCTGTCGAACTTGAATACTTGATCAAAAAATGACCGCTATTTTCTATGCGACATAGTTAATTTTTTTTTTTTTTTTTTTTTTTTTTTTTTTTAAATCAGAAGAAAAACATAATTCCCGAACTTGAAATCGTTGAAATCTCCAAGCCTTAAATAGGGCTTTGAAGTAGCCCCACAGCTGCGCGTTTAGTGCGTCGGGACTGAAATTCTAATTATTTTCAGATCTCACTTCCACAAATGCATGTAGTAAATTTCATTTTATTTGTATGCTTCTTTCAGGGTATTGCATTTACATTGGTCAGCAGTGTAGTTAATTTGGATTTATTTAGTGGAAAAACAATTGCTTTAAATTAAGGGATTCAAATTTCAATAAAGAAAAGCTCGTTGACCTAGGTATTGAAATGTTTAAAAATATTACATAGAAAATTATCTAAAATATAAGATAATGGGTACTGAATTTGTGTGCAATTTAAAAGGATTATTTTCAAGTGGTGTCAAATGTTATCGCATAAATTAATCCTTAATTACGAATCAGATTATGAAAAAATCTGGAATTTTTTTCTAAAATTATTATTTACATCCGAAACTGTTCACTGTGCTGTCATTTTACAGTAAATCAGGTTCACTGCCACTTCAGTTTATAAATACATTTCCTTGCTTGCAAATACTCTGATACATAAAAATTCTATACAATTAAAAAAGACTTTAATCTCAGCCAAGTATACTTAGGTACATACTTAAATTTAAATATTGTTTACAATTTTATTGAATCTGAAAAATGATACTTTACGAACTTTGCTTGTAAACACATATTTAGAGAATAAACATGCTTGCGTTTAACAGCAAGTAGTTATAGTCACATATTTCATGTGAAACAACCATGTTTCTACAGCCAGTAAAAAATCTTATCTTTAACAGTTGTACAAAGTAACAGAAAAAATTTTGATAAAGGGAATTTCTGCATGCGTGCATATAAAATCGATATGATTAAGTTAACGAAATAATTATATCCAAAAGCTTTTAGGGCTTTAAATTTTATAATTTTTAAAAAAAGAATAGGAAAAATTCAAAAATTGCTTCAAAATAAATTTCACTATGATTATGCAGAATTAGTGCTTTTACTGCAAACTTGATTTTAAATAAATAAGGGTAAAATTTAACTCTTTCCTATATAAATTTAGAGTTTTTTTAAATTAATGTAAAAAATTCTCAAGATAGAACTATAAATAAATTAAAAAACATATATGAATGGAAGGCATAAGTTAAGAAAATAAAATATGAAAATGATTATAAATAAATAAATGTTTCCATATATATATATATATATATATATATATATATATATATATATATATATATATATATATATATATAATATATATATATATATATATATATATATATATATATATATATATATATATATATATATATATATATATATTAAAACAGCTTCTGTTACAAAAGAAAATCAGAAACTTTGAAACTTTGATATGATGAGAAAATAAACGGAAATTTTATCCCAAAAAACTCTCATGCATACCCAGCTCGACAGACATGCAAGAAGGAGGCAAAAACGCAACTTCCATCTTCTGTTATTTAGAATAGGCTGGAACTGAACTAGGTACATTATGCACCAAAGAATGCTGTTTTACCACTAAGGCATGGCGAGTCTTATGGTTATAAAATAAATATGCAATGCTAAGTTTACCTTATCATTTATGTAACTTTAATATTATATTGGGGTTTTAATCTTAACTAAAGTTATTTCCTACTATGGTCTTTAATAATTTTCATCGACTTCAAGTAAATCTTACTGCTTTACTTGTACAAAGGACTCAAAACTTATTTTACCATCGCGTATAGTTTTATTCCAAAAAGAACTTAACACATTTTAAGATTTGAGTTCTAACTAAAAATCCAAAGAATATGTATCAGAATAATATTGGTATTAGATAAATATTATTCTGTGAACAATATCCAAATAATACATAAAAGTATGCATTATCAACAATATCATTTATTAGGGCTTTAAAATTCGATAGAGAAAATCGATAGATATATATATATATCGATAGATCTATAGAGATTGTGCCTTAGAAGCGGGAAGGCACAATCTCGAGGTTTGATCCTCGAGGTGGAAGAGTCGATTCAGCCTTTCATCCTTTAATAAGTAGATAATATGAGTACCAAACATGCTCGGGATCTAGATGATATGGGTTTCGTTTGGCTGCCCCTCTAACTGGGAAATATGCATCGAAACCAGGCCCCTCGGTCAGGAAAACAGATATATGCACTGTAGTTTTTGATCTACGTATGGATTGTCGTGTCATATGTTTAGCTTTTATTAAAAAAAATCAATCGAAAGAAAGTTCAGCCAATACTATACAGACTAAATTCTTTTACGTATTGTTTATTATCAAAACTAAAATATAATTTAAATGTATAAATAGATAAGAATAGTAAATTTAACTAATCATTTTTTGTACAAAAAAAAGAAAAGTTAAAAAGAGTTAAAAGTTCACTAGGTCATTGATCCTGAGGAAATCGAGGACTAGAAGGAGGGATGAGTAAATGATTTTGATTAAATCGTGTCATATGATTTAAATATATATGTATATTACAAGAATCACAAAAAAACGAAAAAAGAAATACAGTATTACAGTATTAAAATAAAAACAATACAAATTATTAAAACATGTTTTTTAAATTTGCTTTTATCTTTTATAATAGAAAGAAAAGTATGTTATGCCTAGGCAAATTATAATTTTCCTAAGCCATTAACAGTCAACATCTAAACACATTTCATAGATATATTTCATGTTTTTTCGAAATATTTCAAGAGAAATCTATGCATATTATAACTGAGACATTTGTCAAAGTTCATTAAGAAAGTAAATAATTAAGAATGACAATCCGTTAATACATAATGACGTTTACTAAAATCTTTACTATGGTTTAAAACCAATTTACAATATGCACTGAAGAATAAAGTTTGTTTAATTACATTTTCACCGTATTTGATGAGAATGACTTATAATTAATCATTAGTGAAATTTCGCAAAAATTTAATTAACACATTACTACTAAATACTTTCTTAAAAATATTTTCCAAAATTTAAATTTGGGTTCTACCCTTCCAATTAATACAGAAAATATACAATGTCTTTAATAGATGAATTCTCAATTTAAATTAAACCCAAAATATTGATAAAATTTCTGCCTAAAAAAGTTAAGTAATAGTTGATGAAATGTAAAAGAAAAAGATATTTCTTAAAATATAATTCCATCAATTACATAGCAACTTCTTAAGGAAATATTTTAACGTTGATTTAATGAATGTTATTTCATTTGAGATTGTTTTGCTCAAATTAATATTATTTAAAATTACGTGTTTCAGTCATAATCTGCATAATATTTACTATAAGACGATTGGTTTATTTATGATTTATATAAAAAAAATTAGTAATGAATGAGAATTAATAATTTACAAAGAATAAAATACATTTATTCGATGTGAGCCTTAAAATTGTTTTAAAACGTTTTAAATATTTAATACACATATTTAATGATATTAAAATTCAAGTGTACATTATTGATCTTATAAGTACTTAAAATATTTATATTCAGATTACTGTAGTTTTAAACAATAATATATATATATATATATATATATATATATATATATATATATATATATATATATATATATATATATATATATATATATATATATAGAGAGAGAGAGTATCAAAAATTTGGATTTATAGCTCAACAGCTATGTACATACTTTTATAATTAGTCAAAAGAATTCAAATTAAATATAATGGATTGCTTGAATTACAGGAATATGGACGTTATAATTATAGTGGGTGTTATAAATGAACCAATTTAGTCTTATTTAATAATGAAATCCCTCCAAAGTATTTTGATAAAAATATGACCTAATTGTTATAACCATAAAAAAAATGGAAATAAGCATTTGTGCACAAAAATTTTATTATTTAAATTTTCACATAATTCTGGTTTAAATACCTTAAAATTTACTTTCTTTTTCCTACTGACATAAAAATTTAAAACTTTTAGAAATACTTTAAGCCACACTAGCAAGGATTTAAAATTTAAAGGAATCATATGATACATCAAAGAAACATTATTCCATGATATTTAATACAATTTTGTATGGTAATATGAACTACAGATGGTACCTAAAAATTAAGAATCTCCAACATTATTTCAATCATTAATTTGTCGCATGCAAAATAATGATTTTAATTGAAGTTAAAACCCATTATGATTAGCGGAAAGATTAAGCTTTCAATGTCGTAGTAAGTCATCACCTGCTTGCCAATGTACTTTCCAATGTTAAATTATCGATTAATGTTGTTCACCATGACAGAGCAACACATGCTTATAAATCTATACAAGCCAAGTTAAGCACTCTTAATTTCGCTGATATTGATGCTATTTGCTTATTTCTCCCTACTATACATTATTTCAATCAGGTGTCATTTTTCATTAGGTATATATCTGATTTTATATCCTGACAAAAAATACCCTGATTAGAAAAGAATATTATCCAAAAACAGCAAATTATCACGCCCCGTAAGAATTCGTAAATATGAGAAAAGTTAGAGATTTATTGACTTCCCTTAAATTAATAACAGCAATATTTTTTTCTACAAAGGTGATCCTAATTGCCTTCCTCTGCAAGTGACTTCAAACATCAATAATTACATAGTTCATTAACTCAAAATAATACAAAATAAAAATTAGTTTGATGTGTAATACTTAAGAATTTCAAGTTCTCATATAAACCACAGAGACCTGGTTGGTTAGGGTGTCGTTTTCATTATCAGAAGGTAGAGAATTCGAATCTCGGCTTAATCGAATATCCGTCGTGTTCACTAATGGCGGCTGGGATACGTTAAAACTGGGCGTGGTTGTGATGTTCTCCAAGTGAAATGGTATCTCTGGGTCGGCAGGCCAAGTATTGGGTTTCTTCTGTTTGGTCCCTATTTCAAAATCACAAAGACTCGACCAGTCTGCTTCTATCTAACTTGTAAATCCCAACTCAGAGCTAGGTACAGAAACAGCAAGTCCTCGTTATTGTAAAGACACTATTTGTAGAGATTTAACAGGAGATTTAATTGGGGAAGAAATTTTCTCTTCTCAAACAAATCCTATAATCATTTGTAGTAAAAATGAGACGGAGTAACTTCCATATCATAGTGTGATGGTAATCGGCGAAAATATCATTATTATCTATGATATCAATGTAGATTACACTTCCCATGTTTTAAAGTCAAAGACAATGACTAAAATATTTCCATGACTTAAAGGCATCGAATTAAAGGTTGACAGTTTCATAATATATCCCAATACAATAATGAAATTTTCACAGGTATCTTAGGAGAAATTATTAACTCTTTGTTTAATGGGGGGTAATAATATCTCGTTAAGTTATCTCAAACTTACTTTAGAACCATCGTTTCTTGCCTTAGGTAATTCAAACCCCTCTTCTAATCATTCTTGAAACTATTACCTTTTAATCATCATAAAAACATGGTCTAAATAAAAGTATTGTTTATCAAATTCAGTCACCATAAATAATCAATCACATCCTCGGCAACTATTTGACAATAAATCTTGTTGTAAATTAACGTTGTAAAGACAGTATTGATTGTGTTTCTAGAAAATTTACATTTTTTTTTTTTACTATTTTAAATAAACTCTATTTTCTATTTATTTATACATGAATTAATTTGCATGTGAAGTTTTAAGAGGGTGTAGTTATTTTATAAGAGGCTCTTGTTCTTTTCTAAAAAGACCATGTATGCTTCAATTTATAGCAATATTAATTTTAAAAAAAAAAAACTTTCATCCAAAAACTTTTTTAATCTAAAAAAGTACATTTTTTTAAATATTAATAAATTTAATTTTCATGTGATCTTAAATACTGTTTGAGTAACTTTCAAAATTTTGCTCTCTCTCTCTCTCTCTCTCTCTGTTTTCTTACAAAAATAAAATACTTGTGCATTTATAAAAATAAATTTGACTATAAGATTCAAAGAAATATGAACAAATTAAATTCCAAAATTATTTTAAATATATATCAAATTACTTAATACCTTAGTAAATGTGGAATTTCTAAAATCATAATCATCACAAATAAAAATGATTTTATAAAATTTCATGTCTCAGTTCGACTTTGCAAGAATTTTAGGAAATAAGTTTGTTTGTCACTTAGTTATCGTTTTTTTACTTGTGATTGTTAACTAGAAAGAGACCTAAGATTCAAAAATGACTCTATGAACAGTCATATCTAAGGTGGGATTCAAATTCATGAATTGTTGAACAAAAGGGCATGCTACTTCCACTTCCACTGGAAGGTCAGCAGCAGATTTATGCTTTGCAGAGAAGCATAATTGTGATAAATATAGCAAAAATATCTGCTTTAAATAGAGCATGATTTTAAATTAATTGCTTAATTTCATCCTTCTATGACCCAAGGCTGTTTTCTTAAAATATTCCAAAAAGGATTCATTTCCTCTTTCTAATTACTTCGTAAATAGCTCCTAATTTAACTAAAAATGTTTCTAAATACCACCCCTCTGGTTTTCCCATTCCCGAGCACTTCTGCTGATGATAAAGAACAGAAAACGTATGTTTGTCAAGGGGACAAACTGCATCTGGTGGACATTTTAATTATAATTATAAACAAGTTAATTAACTATAAATCTATATCATTCTATCCTACAAGGGGTAATCATTGCCAACAAGAGGGCGTTACTTTACTGTTCAGGAAGTGAGGGTAAAAAGATAGGAAGAGTCTTAATCACACTTACTTCTTTTGTTTACAAGTATGTTTGTTGCCAATAAATTTAAGCAAACATTAAGAAAATATAATTCATGTACATTCATTTGAAAACTTTAATAAAAAATAAAATGAATGAATTATATAGATTATTAGCATAACAACTTATCATTTCCACTGTATTCTATAAATCATGCTTACATTTGAATAAAATATATATTAAATATGTAATTTTAAATTCATATAAATAAAATTTCGTTAATTTCTAATTTCACTTGTGATATATTAAAGGGAAAATTTTCCTTAAATAAATTTTACACATTATAGTTCCTGAAGATTTCGTTAATTATACAAAAATTATGCAAATTTCTGACAATTTTAAAACATAATTTTTATATCTTAATTCTTCAAATATATTCTATTTTCTGTCACAGAATAAACAAAATACTTTTATATATTACTGTTTATGTTTTTAGCATCTAAAGACATGTTTATGAATCATTTCACAAATGAAGATACTGAAAATAAAATTGAATGCTTATTGTAAAATGAATGCATATAAATGCATAGAAAGTAAATTATAAACAACAAATTAGTTAGCCCATGTTTTTAAATAAAATTATTAACGAAAAATAATTTTTTTGCAATAAAATTTATTTCCTCAGAGCTAAATTTAGAAGTAAATTTTCTTCAGTTTTTCAAAGAAAATATCTAAATTGTTCAAAAAAAGAAGGGTGAAAAGAATGATCTTCATTGTAGAAATTAAAAATAATTTGAAGTTTTATATTATAAAAAGTTATTCGGCATTTTAATCGAATTATAAAATAAAGCTTTTAATAAGAGAGAACTATAAATTGCTTCCTATAAAAATGCAAAATTTAAACTTTTTTAAACAAAATTTGAGTTTATTTTTTAAAACTTGAGTTAAACTCCCTTTCATGTACTCAAAAAAACTCATTTTTAAACGAGAAATTTGCCTCTAATATCATATGTTTCAATGATTTGAAGTGAAAATTTGAGGGAACAAAATCAACTGTTAGAAATTCCGAAAAACCCAAACATTATGAGAATTGTAAGAGTAAATTAAGTAAGTGGAATAATGTCAGAGAGAGTTTTGATGTTATTTATGTTCTTTATGGAGTAATCGTGTTGATATTTAAATTTTAAGAGAAATAAATAGAAAAACTCTCTTATTCACTTATATAACAAAAATTACAAACACTTCCGGATACATTTACTTTACATCCGTTCCAAAAAATTCCGGGCTTTATGTTTCCCTATGATGACAAAAATGAAAAATTATTAGGCTGTAGAATTTACTTACTGATACAAGCAAACAAGGTGGAAAAGTTTGAAGTGCATTTGCTAAATTTTTAAAAAAAATATATGCAAAAATTCAACAATTTTGGAATTTATGATGATGGCTCAGCTTTCCAAGCTCAGTTTATAATTTTTCATATCATAGTTAAAAATGCTACAAAGGCTCTTATCTGTTATAAGTTTTTGTCTTCATTGTTGCTTTCGCAGAAAATTAGCAAGTGCAAAAAACTTATTGTCGATCGTAACTTCTTCTACATGATAGTGTATAAAACATTATGTACCTTTTTCTTAGGGAAAAGAACTATTTTGATGAAGGGGAAGTCCTCCATAAAGAATTAGAGCATTCTATAACATATTATTTTTTCAGACTTAACTAAATAAAAATAATCCTTGTTTTACATAAGAAAGTTAATCACAACTCGAGATTGAAAATGCAACTTAAAGAAGGAGTGGCCAGAAAATTATGGAAATTTCTGGTAGACCAACTTTACTGAGTTATACAAATGATGTACAATGTCAACTTTCCACCGCATGTAAAATAAAATATAAGATGAGGAACTTGAGGAGTGGGCAATTTTCGTGCCATTATTGCTGTTTGGAAAATAGTCATTGAAAGATAGTTCTTGTCGCAAAGGAGCCCTGTAATTGCAAAGAATACCAGGCCATCAATGATGGAGTCAGTTCCAGTAAGCATATGCGTTTAGAAAGAGCATGGTGATCGGACTGAGAAGGAAAGTTACGGTCAATTGCCGATGACAGACACCTGTATAGACTTGAACACAATGCAGCGGCGGAAGCGAAAATGGTGGAACAAGGAACTGTAGAACGTTTTCGGTTGCCGGTGCAGCCAGAATAACGTCATCACACGTGGATGTCCAGCGAGAGGCGACGACAGTCCCGCAAAGCACGTCTACTGAAATTCTGCACCATGTGCAAGACACCTTGGATCCGTCCACATTGAGCAGAACCATTTGCCATCGGTTGGTTTGCTAGTAACACTCCTTGTTAGGCACTCCAAATTACTCTCTTCGTCACTGAACACGGACCTTCCCACGTATCTCCACCGGATTGGAGCCCTCTCAAGTAACAACTATGCTTCTGGAGACACTGGAAGTCCGTACCACTACGCCACCACCTGACCACTTACTAACTCGTATCACTTTAACACACCAATTGAACATCTCCGTCTATAATGGACTCGGAATATCGTTAACAACCACTATGCCAGACCAAAACTAATCACCCTTCTCATTTCTTCATTCCTTCATCATCATAGAGAATTAATCATACCAAACGAAAACAGAGATCATGATGATGATGACGATAGCCAAGGGGACCTGTTTGACTCGGATACGGAGTATTAGGAGCTACTCTCCCTCAACATCTATCTCGCCTGTACTCAACTTCATTCGTACTTTTCTCATTACTAGGACTGTATCACTTGTACATACTCTCATAGCTTATTTTCTCACTCACAGAACATTTGCCCGCAGTACATCTACTGCTCTTATTTAACCAAGACTTTCACCTGTATTCTCTTCTCCTTGTATGTTACTTTTATCCTATTGTATTATGATTTATTGTCTGTACTCCCCAATCCTACTTACAATTTTTCACATATTGTACTCAATAATCTTGTTTTCTAAATTGCCCAACATATATAACTGCCTCCCCCGTTCTTCCATCCTGTCCTCTTATTGTTTCTTCCTTCCAGAAACTCCTACCCAAACTGTTAAAACCCTTCTTGGGTTAGGCACAGGGGAGCTTGCTGCTTGCTGGTGTAAACGTAAACGTGCATTAGCGAGGTATACATAAGATATGCAAATGATTAGAATTTCAGCCAGTGGTGCCATATCAAAACGTTATTTAAAACTTGGAGATTTCGACGATTTCATGTCCAGCAATTTTTTTTTCCAAAAAAATGATCAACAGCACCTTGTAAATTCAAGCGATCATTTTTTGATCAAATATCCGAAATTCGACAATAGAAGGATAGTCGCCTACCGAGATTCTTGATTATCTTTAAGGGAAATTGGTTGTCGTGTTGGACGAAACCAAATAACAGTAATGCGTACATGTGATCGTTGGATGCAGGAAGGTACGACAGACCGACCTGTTCAATCGCATCCCCCTCAGTGCACCACTTCAAGTGATGACAGGCAAAGGCGGATCACTCCGCCACATTTTGAACCACAATACAGCACATTCAGGCTGCAACGCATCATCCAGTCTCTGCGCGTACCTTTCTATTCCGTTTACAGCAGAGTGGTCAGTCCGAAGGGCATCCATTGCTTCCTCTATTCTTGAAGAAGAACCACAAACATCTCCTCGACCAATGGTGCGATGAAAGAATGATGTGGACGGTAGAATGGAATAAAATTGTCTTTACTGACAAGTCACGCTTTTTCTGCAGCACCACGATGGTCTCATTCGATTCTGAGACTCCAATTAAAGAAGAGTCCATTAAAGAGACAACATTTGTTTAAAGAAGAGTTGCGATAAAGTTAAGTTGTCCATTTGTAACATTATTGTGACCCTTACCGTGGTCAGCAGATATCTGTGTACTGTTTCTTACTGAAGGGGGATTATATAGGAGATGCTACGTTGTTGTTCAATGTATAAGAAAGAACTTAAGAATTCCCTGGCACCTGTTTCTTAGGACTTCAGTATAGGCGTAAAATAAGGGAAAATATATAAATTTAGAATTGTAATATAATGTATACAATATCTAACGTACATCTTATATCTCGTATATTATAGTCTCTTTATCATTTCCAATATATTTTGCTCTTTAAATATCACTAGAATGACTCACTTTACTTTACTTTATAAATCAGGCATTGAATTTTAGCAGTAAATCCATTATTAATTGTAATTGTTATAACCATTTCCTTTCCTCTTTGCTGGTAAAGCGCAAACCACATAAAATTAATTAAATATTGATATAAGCAATTTTTTTAATAGTTCTTCAAGCTTCTTCATCACCGCCTCACTAGATGAAAATCAAATGTCAAAAATATATCTTCAAAGTAAACAACAAGCAATAATATATATATATATAATTGGTTACCTCACTTCTTCATTATTGTTTGCTTTTATTATTATTAACTCATATAAATGGATTATGGATTTCTTCAAATTTACTTAATCATCATTCAACGCCCAGATTATCCTTTTAATTCACTCTTATTTATTTTACAGTTTTTAAGTTTACTTCTGTATTGTTTTAGTGTTGGTGCTGTTTCTAAAATTACCATATAATATTATTTTTGCTATTGATATTTTTATTAAATTTTATTATTATCATTTAACTTAAAATTTTCTATACAATGGTTTATTAATATTTAAACATTTGTTAATCGAGAGTGTTGATTGAAGCAAAACAATATGACTAAAGCTATCCTTTTATTTTCTTTCTAAAAATACTTTATAAACTTTCAATTGTATATTTTAGTAGCTAATGAGATAGTTAATCTAACTTAGGCTTGCAACACCAAAAAATTAATAATAACAACTATTTAATAAAAGATTATCTCATAAAATTAATTTTTTATCCATAAAATTTAAGCTTATGTAAAAAAAAAATAGTTGAATAAAATGTTAAGCACTTGATATTGCTGAACAATTTTAAGTTTTATTATTTGTGTGTAGTAATACATTATAAGTTAACAATATGTGATAATGGAAAATGAATTTTATCTGCCAATTTTCTGACGGACTTAATCAGATATTGACATATAATGTTACTTAAATTAAAGTACATTCAATATAAATGATACATATAGAGTTATTATTTATGATCCCAAATAAAAAGTTATTTGCTGGATTTTTTTGTTTAATCTTTGTCTGAAAAACCTCAGGAAATACCAAAAATATAATTTGATCCTTCTTATTTTGCATAAATATAAATTTTCAGTGTTTATAAGTAGGAAAGTCTCAACAGAGTTTGATTCTAATTTTGAAAACTTTCGGAGAAAATTTCAAGTTAAATTGTACTGGTCGTACTTCTCAGCTTTTTAATTTTTAAAGTTGAGCTATTCATTTTGTTTGCTTAACTCATGTGTAATTGTAAATTTTTGTTTATTGAAATGCAGTTTTTGGAGTTGTAAATCACAGAGCTAAATTTATTATGTTCAATAGATTTTGTTGCATATTATAAGAAAATAATTGTATAAAATCCAAATGTTATTTTTATTAGAATGCAGGCAATTGTTTAAAATAATATTTATTATTATTGCAATTAAATATTTTGTGGTAATAATAATTGTTTTAAAATTTAAACGAAAATTACATTTTTCTCTTTGAATACTTATCCTACTTAATTTTATAAAAAGTATCCTATATTTTTTGATAAAAGAAACACAAAACAATATAAAATAGCATGAATAATGTTACTTTTGTATGAAAAAATATTTGAATATATTAATTTTATGCAACATTAACATTTTTATAAATATTTGATAACCTATTTTTGAAATGCGCTATCTATTACGCAATTTTTTATTAATAGAACATTTCATTCTTTACAATTTTAGAATTTGCTTAACACATCGTCATTTATGTTTTGTAGAATATATTTTTCAATGTGAAATTCCTTATTGCTACTTAATACTAAAAGAGAAAAAAATTAATTTAGAGTGAAATTTAGAAAATATTTCACTTTAAAATAGTGCTGAAGATAAAATTTAATGTCTTAATTCATATGTCTAACGATATTTAAATAATACATTCATTCACGATATGGCGTTCCTGCCTTCTCGGGGTGGAATGGCTTGCGAGCACCAATGGTCTCCCAAGTCGGACTGGCCGAAGGGTAGGTGCCTGACGAAAAAGAATACTAACCCAAGCCAAGTCAGACTTATACCTTTATGGTGCTCGGATCCTCGGATCAACAGAAGCTGCATCTCACCTCCTCCTTATGACTTCTTTTTCTAGAACACCAGTCTGTAGTTAAATCTGAAATTTCGAAAGGGTGGGAGGATTCCTTCCTGCCACCACTGGTATGCGGGCAAAGAGCCTGGCTCTTCATTCGCCCTCAATTGTGACAGAGCCTCTAGAACCGCAATTTCCAGACTAGCAAGTGGCCACTCTAGGGATCTCACATATTTCGAAGGCAGGAAAAGCTTTGAGGTATGCTCTAAATGTAAAACTGAGCAGGCTTCTCCTAATCACATCCTGGACAGTTTGGGATTTTAAAGAGAGGATATGTACTCATAACCCCTTCTGGTCCTCAATTTTCTTATGGTCAACGGTCAGATGGATTTTGTTTGACTTCGTCAGACATTTGGAGGATAAGCCACAACATAATACTACATCAAAGGGAAAATTTAATTCTGCAACGGTGAATCATATTCTTCCATCAAAATGCTTATTTAATAAATAGACAAATAAATTGATGAAGGGTAAGACATCTGACTTTCAGTTTAACAGTTCATACATTCAATTTCGGTTTCTGTGCTTGATGAATATAGTATTTTGGAATCCTCATTAAGCTATATACTCCAATCCATTTAGCGCTTGTATAAAAAGCAGCAGGCTCAACAAATAATAAATGATACTTTCTTCCTCAGTTCTACAATAAGTAAAAAAAATAAATTACCCACCTATGTGTTGAAAAATAATGCATAAATGTTGATTAAAATGTAAAGGAATGTTTAGGAAAAAGACAAAAAGTTGTGCAATAGTATTTATTCTCTAAAAAAAATCATACCATTTTTATTATCTTATATTTTTGTTATATTATAGATACTGAATTAAGTAATTTGAATTGAACTGTAAAACACACACAAGCAATCTGAAACTTTTTATGAAGTTTTATCAAAAATAATAATATGGAATATTTGTGATTAAAAACTATGTATATCACAATATTTATTGGAAAGCTATTATAATACATAATATTAAATTATGTATGCATAATAAAGCAATTACCTATACAACTTTAATTTTCAATGCCTATTTGAACATTTAATATAACATGTATTTGAAACATTGAATTCGGTATTCCTTTCAACTGCGTTACATTGCATTTCCTCTGGGCAACAGATACAGAAAAATGTAAATAGATATACTGAAATAAGTAAAAGTAATATTTTTCAAAAATCAAATAAATAAGAAATACCGTTATCTTATGAAAAAAATTATGTGGAAATAAACAAAGGAATAATATCCAATTCTGCATAGATTTTTTATTCGCTCCCAATAATTTAATTTTCATTTTGATATTTATTTCAACTAAACAGCAACATTAACCTTCATGGATTAGATAATAGAAGACTTTAAATTCAGAAGGACTATAATTAATGGTATACTTTAAATTCAGAAGGACTATAATTAATGGTATTCTTTAAATTCACAAGGACTATAATTAATGGTATACTTTAAATTCAGAAGGACTATAATTAATGGTATTCTTTAAATTCAGAAGGACTATAATTAATGGTGTACTTTAAATTCAGAAGGACTATAATTAATGGTATTCTTTAAATTCAGAAGGACTATAATTAATGGTGTACTTTAAATTCAGAAGGACTATAATTAATGGTGTACTTTAAATTCAGAGGTACTATAATTAATGGAATACTTTAAATTCAAAAGGATTATAATTAATGGCATAATTTAAATTCAGAAGAATTATAATTAATAATATAATTTAAGTTCAGAAGGATTATAATTAATTGTATATTTTAAATTCAGAACGATTATAATTAAAACTCAAATTTCAACCCGCTGATTTACAGAAACCACTGATTAGAATAGTTTAATGTTTCATCTAAGTAAACGTAAAAGGAATAAAATTTAAAGGTGAAATAGTAGAAAATGATATCCAAACGGAAGCAATCATAGTTGACTAATCGTTTCCGGTACTTCCTTCTCCCTGTTTTCAAATCACGTTGAGACTTTTATTTTATTTTTTTATTTGGTAGCAATTGTACCCCGAAACTACCAAGACTCTCGCAAATATGACCAATCAACTTAATGATTTATTCAAGTCATGTTCAGTTTCCGGGATTCATAAAATTTTAATTTTGTAAGAATACCTGATTTATTAAATAAGGTAAACAATATTTCCTAGAAAAAATATCGAGTGAAATTTCTAAAATGATTTCAAGAAAACATACCATTTAAAATATGTAATAAAATAATTCAAAATTTACTTTCTTAAAGTAATTAATCCAAATTAAAATAAATGAATTAATGAAATAGAATGAGAAAACAAATCCTCTCCTTGAATATTTTTTTTTATTTTACTAGTTTCAATAAATGTGTAATTAAAAGATGGATGTATATTGCTAATTTGGAAAAATTAAAATTTCCCATAAAGATAAATTTCCCATAAATTTCCCGTAAAATTTCCCATAAATTAAATTTTTTTGACAGACATGTTAACAAATACACTGTCTGGCAGGAAACTATAGTTTAGTTTCTCACACAAAGTAAAATGTCTCTATTAAATCACACTAAAAAATCCTATCTTGCGCTTTCAATTATTAGAATTCATTTATATCTCTGATAGGGGAAATTAGATCTCTATTTAATAAAAATCTTTTTCTTTTTTACAAGATTTCAGCTTTCTTCAAATAGGAAGCAATCCCTTTTCAACCCTCATTTCACAGGGTAAAAATTCTTTTTTGTTGTGCTTGTTTTCTAATACTAAAATTACGACGCTTCTGTACATCTAATAGGGTATTAAAATACCATTCAATATTAATTATTTTCTGTTGAATCAAGAATTTCTGTTTCTTTCACACCAGAAAAACGATATCCTTGATCTTATTCCAAAAAGTCCTATCAAGCTAGCTTTCTAATATCTAAAATGGAGAAGCTTCTGCATCTCACACCGGAACTAGAATCTTATTGAATGCAATGTAATACATGATGCAACAAACGTTATTTTTACTGTAGAAGCACTTGATATTTTGTAAATAACAAACAATAAAATTATTAGCGTTTCTAAAGAAATATCTAAGCGTTTAATGATTTTAAATATTTCTAAACTACCTAAATTTACCCACCATTGAAAGTATGATTCCTTACCAAGTTACAACGAGAATTCTGAAGAAGAATAATTATGTTATTACAACTTACAACGTAGTAAATTAATTATTGTTTGAGAATTCTCACTTTCCAGTTTTAAGTTATTAAAGAATATCTCCCAATTACCAAAGGATACACCACATTATATTAAATGCTGCGCTTGAAGAAAATGGCTTGGGAAAGTATAAAATTTTTCAAACATATATGCGTAATAGTCCTAAATTATATTGTAAAAAATTGCTATAAGCATCAGAGTCCCAAAATGTTTATCTAATTTTATGTAAAGCATATTAGTTGAGCTGATCATTCAAGGAAAAAATTAAAATATTGTATATTTGTGATTAATAACAATATATATCAGCAGATTTATAAAAAGTTATTATAATACACAACACTAAATTATGAATGTATAATAAAGCATCTATCTATACAACTTCAATATTTCATGTCTATTTCAACATTTTAATACAAAATTTATTAAATATTGAATTCTGTATTCTCTTTCATCCACGTTACGATGCATTTCCTAGGGGCAGAAGATACAAACAAAAGAATGTAAATGATTTTACTGAAATGTAACTTAGCTTAATACTAAAAAGCAACGCTTTTCCAAAAATCAAAAATAGTAAATATCTTTATTTTAAAAAAAAATTAAACTGTTTTAATGAGAAAAGAAATTGCATCCAATCTTATATATATTTTTGTACCATCCTTGTGGTTACTCACAAATGATAATTTTTAAAGAATTAAAAGACCATGCCCTCAATACTTGAAGCAAACAAAGTTCCGAAACAGCATTACATTGTTTAATTAATTATTCCACATCATAAGCAGCTTTAAAGTGGATTTAATCTAGCGTTAATGATAGATTATTTAATTGCAAACGTTTTAATCGATATTTTGAAATGAATCATGACTCCTATTTTCAGTTTGTCAGAGATATCTTCATATGAATTTCATTCTATTCTGTACATTCAGAATCTCAATAGCTTAATAAAGCTCAATCTCAAATACACCCACTTCCAAAAGTTAATCACGGAGAGGAAAATGCTAGTTTCCGGAAGCCAATTAGAGTTGAAAAGGATGCAAATCGCTGCAAGAAGTAGATGGAAGTATGCAAATATGTTAGGTAACAGCGAATCGCGCTTTCATGTCAAGAAATGTACAAATAGGGCAGTCTTATAAGATGCTAGCTTTATGAAGGGTTACAGAAGTTGATTGTAAGTGCTGATAGAAGGCGTTTAAAACTTTCGTACAATTTGTTTTCAAGACATACGTGTTTCTACGACTTCCAGAAGACGAATGGAGGATTATGAGCGCTGGCGTGCTGTGGGGCGCATTGAAGCAAGACAGTCGTTCTCAGAAGTTGCTCTTTCCTTTGGTGTTCACCATTCTGTAATTTCACGTTTATGGAAACAATTTCAAACCACACAAACATTTGTCCGAATGCCCGTAGACGATCACCCAAGGGTTATAAATCCCCAGGAAGATCAATATATTGCGATTTTAGCCAAGCGAAATGGCAGAGTGACCTCCACACATGTGACATCTATGGTTACAGCGCCCATTGGAAAGGTGATATCTGCAGCTACTGTACGCCGAAGATTACATCTGAGTGGACTGTACGTGTGGACACCTCGTGTTTGTGTTTGTCTATCTGTCCAATCAAGAGGGACAGGATTAAAGTGGTCCCGGGGAACATGTCAATTGGACTGTGTCTGATTGGGCCACTGTCATGTTTACTGATGAGTCAATATCTGCTCTGGCGCCAGATGATGAGCGTATAAGGATATGGCGTGAACAAGGAACGCGCAATCAGCCGCAAATCATCACCAAATATCACGCATTCTGAAGCAGAAGCATTATGGCGTGGGCAGGGATTTCATGAGGATACCGCTCCGACCTGCACATCTTTAAACGGGGTTCTGTGACGGCTGTCCGGTATCGAGATGAAGTCCTAGAATTCATTGTGAGATTGTACGCTGCAGCAGTTGGCCCTATTTTTGTTTTAATGGATGATAACGCACGCCAGCATAGAGCTGACATCATCGATTACTACCAGGAGAGTGTATAGATTGCACGTATGGCATAGCCAGCATATTCACCCGACCTTAATCCTATTGAAAATCTTTGGGATGCTCTCGACCGTGCTGTATCTTCACGATTCCCACCTCCAGCCACTCTTATTGAGCTGGAGACACTGCTCTACAAGAAGAATGACTATTGCTTAGTTCTTCGGTGGCTGACCATCTAATTGAAAGCATGGTCACAAGGTGTAAACTTTGCATACAGATATTGATGAGGGTGATCACATACCCTATTAATGTTCTCTTTTTCATTTTATGCTGTTTATTTTCACTTTATACATAATTTTGTTTAAATCTTCAGTATGTCATTATCTGATAACTTACAAGAATTTAACATTTTTGCACTTCTGTATATAATTATTGATTTCATTTTGTGCATGAATATATATGCTACTTTCCTGCCGAATTTTGTGTCAATCAAAGCAGTATTTGTTGATGTTTCTGCATTTTACATCTTCGTGCTTAACTTTTGGAAGTGAGTATATAAAATCCTGTAGATTTTATTTATATAGATATTTAAATTTAAAAAAGATGCATTTTTTCAATATATATATATATATATATGTGTGTGTGTGTGTGTGTGTGTGTGTGTGTGTGTGTGTGTGTGTGTGTGTGTGTGTGTGTGTGTGTGTGTGTGTGTGTGTGTGTGTGTGTGTGTGTGTGTGTGTTTGTGTGTGTGTGTGTGTGTGTTTGTGTGTGTGTGTGTGTGTGTTTGTGTGTGTGTGTGTGTGTGTGTGTGTGTGTGTGTGTGTTTGTGTGTGTGTGTGTGTGTGTGTTTGTGTGTGTGTGTGTGTTTGTGTGTGTGTGTTTGTGTGTATATATATATATATATTAAAGCAATTCAAGACATTCGAATTTTTTTTGTTTCAAATAAGGAAGAAAATTATTTATTTACATTATATAGAAGATATAGAATTGCTTACTATATATAATCGATTTAGCTAAGGATGCCAAATGGATTATATATGGTAAACAATTCCATATAAATGACTTGTGTTGTTTATTTTTATGTAAACATTTCGCATACGAAAATAATCTATAAACATTCGATTTTAAAACATTTCTAGGTATCACATACACATAATATAAACTATAAATTTTAGAATATGAAAGAAAAATTCCCATATCATACGAATAGTTTCAATGACAATAAAATTTATTTACAGTTAGAGAAAGATCAGATGCCCTGAAGATTTTTTCTTCTCATTATAGAAGTATTTTATTATTACTTTTGACCTTTTGAAAGATATAGATATCGAGAAAATGTCTGAATGAAGCAAAAAGCAAAATACATATGATAAGATTTATAGTTTATAAGAAGAGGAATATACATTTTAATATTATATATAAATTTAAATTATTAACTTATATATATAGCAATACATCATTAAATACGAAACGCACCAAACTTTTATTCTATTTTAATAAGTTATAACAATAATAATTTCGATATTTTCAAACAATCATTTTCTAGACGAACAAAAGCTTTAATTAGTTTTCATTTTGTTATTAATTTGAATTAATGCATATGGAACCTAATTGATTTTTAAATAATCATTTCCTTACAACAATATGAAATAAAAATTTAATTTTCATTTTGACATTTATTTTAATAAAAGTACATTATTGCACATCGTAATCTAGATAAGAATGTCATTTATAAGTAAATATATAATTAAAGTTCGTCTTTCAACAGGCTAATGTATAGAAATCACTTGTCTGAATGGTTTGATGTTTCACTTGAATAAACATGAAAGAATGGAAATTTCAAAACGAAATTGGGGTAAATGATATTCAAACGGAAGCAATCATCGTTGATTAATCGTTTCCAATACTTCTTTCTCGCTATTTGCAAGTCACAATTGGGCCTCATTTTGCAGCAATTGTGCACCAAAACACTAATCAAATATAACCAATCAACTTAATGATTTATTCAATTTATACAATATTTCCGAAAATATTTTTAAGTTTTAATTTTAATAGTATCTTTTCTTGACAGAATAAGGCAGAAAAAAATTCATATTAATAACATTATGAGAGAGATTTTTGAAATCATTGTTTAAAATTTGTCGTAAAATAATTTGAAATTTATTTTCTCGAAGAAATTAATTCCAATTAATGATAATATGTAAGAGGAAACAAATTATCTACTGTAATAAAATTTTGCAGTTGAATTTTTCAATAAATAAGAAATTAAAAGATCAATTGAAAAAATTTTTTAACATTTTCAATAAGATGTTAAAATTTTTTTAATTTTCGATACAAATATGAACAAATAATTTGTTCATCCCACAGGAAGCAAAAATCCAGTCATTATCACAAGGAAAAAACTCTATCTCTATCAAACACTTCACTAAAAAACCTGTCACGTTTGCTTCCTATTATTAGAATTATTTTGCAACTTTGAAGGGTAATCAGAGAGAGAAAACTATTTAATAAAAATCTTTTCCTACAGTATTAGATTTTAGTTTCCTTCAAAAAGGCAACAATCCTTATCAATGCACAGGTTAAAAAATCTTTTTATGCTTGTTTTCTAATAACTAATATTATGACACTTTTCTACCTGTATTAAAGTATTATTCAATAGGAATTTTCTTTTGTATTGAACAGAGGATTTCTCTTTCTCTGTCACAAGAAAAACTTCAATTCACACACTAAAAATTCTGATCAGGCTAGCTTTCCAATATTTAAATTAAGTGGCTTCTTTATCTCCTATAATAATTAAAATCTTATTCTCATTGAATGCAATGTAATACATGGTGTAACAAACGCTAATTTCATATCAGAAATTTTTAATTGTTTTGTAAATAAAATAAAAAAATTTGCCAGTGTTTCTTAGGAAGTTTCTTAAAACTTACATTTTTTTAGATATTTTTAAACTAGCTAAATTCGTCCATCCTTGGAAATTTGACTCTATTCTAGTTTTAACGTTGTAGTGTAGTTATTGTTTGAGAATTCCTAATTTCTTGTTTTGAATTTTAAAGGATATTGCACTTACTAGACGAAATGCCACATCATTTTAAATGCATTGAAAAATGGTTTGGAAAAGATTCAAAATTCTCAAACACATCTGTGCATTAATATAACGTTAAAGTATATTTTGTAAAATACTGTTTGGAACATCATAATCGGAAAATGTTGACCTAAATTTCATACATGGCATATGTGTTGCCAAAAGTCATAAAATGATGACATATATCAAAATTACACTGCGAATGAGAATGTTGAAAATATACCTGCGTTTATAATATACAAATACTTATTCTTTAAAAAGAAATTCATATGCAAAATACTATATTATACAACAAAGAATAACAAGGAATTAAATTATACACAAAAAGAAATTTAAATTTATACCCTCTACTAAATTATTAATTACAGGAAAGTGTACTTTTAATAAAGCCTACGAAATCGTATTCTTCTCTAAACGAATTAAAAAGATTTAATTTATAATTAACTGATCCTTAGTAAAAACACTAGTTAATTATGAACTAAATTTATCTAAAGGCAATTTAAATCATTCATCATCTCGCTGTACAATCTCTTTATCTGAAATCATAACTTCGACATTCTTTAATCCTGTTATTGATAATATTTTCAAAGATTTTCGCACATGTTTTACACGTTTTGGAAACCAGATAAGATTATCTTTCTTTTCAAGTGCACATAAGTATGGCGTCTGGGAAAACACTGCATTGCTAAAAATGTAAATTTTCATCTCCCAAAAATTACGGTTATCATTTTCAGTTTTGTTGGTAAAAAAAAACTTCATTCACCTCAACATTCTGATTATCCTTCATTTTAAGCAACGTTTATATTTTCTAGTCACCAAATTTGGCTTTTTTTCCCAAAATTGGTTAAGTTGTGCATCCACGTTTATTTCTTGACTTCTGTTGATAATTAATCAACTTGAACATTGAAAATAAAAACTCAAACATGTGAATTTACTGGTACCACTTTCAACGGGAATATATCATGTTTAATCCAATACCGCGAAACCAATTAGAAGTATTTTTTCCTCCTACAAATTGTTTCTGAAACTCAGTTTGCTCTAAGCCATTCTCTGGGATCTTGGGTTGTTAGTTAGAGCTAACCCGAAACTATGATCTTATGTTCTAAGACATCTGGATTTGCTGAAGAAAAAGATGTGAATGTGGTTGAAGTGTTGACGCGAACATTCCTCTTCAAGTTTATTTCTGAATATGTCAAGTTTGTAATGTTTATAGAAACTCGATTCCCAAAGCATTTCTTCGCTTTCTAGTCTACTTCCAACTCATATTTTTTATTCAGTTTCATTTTAAGAAATCATCAAAATTAGTACGTATTCATGCTTTACAGACATATTTTGAAAAAAGCTTCATAGATTGCTTAAAAGTATGTAAAATGTGCTTAGTTTAAAAAAGGAAAAATCTTTCCTTCTTTGCTACAATATAAGTGAATTTTGCAGTACAAAAAATCAGAAAAAATTTGTAGAGTGTATTTTGTTAAATATTTTTTTATATTAAAAATATGTTAAAAAAAACCATTTTTATTTATAGACAAAGATATTTTAAAGTGTCAATATAATAATTTGTCATTTTTCAAATTTTTATGCGGAATTTTTGACGATTTCGAACAGACTTCTCATTTTTGAATTAAATTAAAATTTTCAATTTTTTTCTAACATAAATTTTGATAGAAGTCTTCCTTTAAAAAATTTCCAGATTTTATTTTTTAAACTTATTTTTTCATATTTTATGAAAACGTGTTAAATAGAATTTTAGGAGGATATCTAAGTGGATTTACCTATAGTCAGAGCTTTTCAAATTTTTGAGAAAAAAATTCTAGGAAAAGAATGTCTGCATAGAATCTAAGTCTGCTAATTTAATTAGTTTTCTGTGTTTTTTATATAATTTTTCATAATCAGATGTTTCCTCGTGTAAATATATATGAAATGTCTTCTTGAGATATACATTTTTCTATATGTCAGGATAGCCTGGTTAATTAAAGAGTTTGTGTTCGCTATCACAGAGTAGTGAGTTTGAATCCCGACCCAATTGAATATCTGACTTGCTTGCTAATGAAAGCTGGGATATGTTAAAAAGGCCATGCTTGTAATGTCTTCTATGTGAAATGATACCTCTAGAGAGATGGCAGGCCAAATCTTTATA